>JBBBDQ010001294.1:1895000-2500000 GCA_037127315.1 Ascarosepion bandense
ACATTCCTATAACTCTGCATACATGCATAAAACAATCTATATATTCAGTTAAAAGTAAAATAAAATTAATCCTTGATAATGGCTAGCTAAAAGCTCTTGGATAAATAAAGCATTTAGGCAATTTTTATATAATTTATGTTCTGAAAAGAAAAAATATTAAAAGATGACATGAAAACTTATATAAAAACTTAACCATGGCCCCTTGTCTGTAATTTTTAATGAAACTTGCATAAAATAAGGATTGCTGCCTAAATAGACAATATATATATATATATGGTTTCAGTGCAAAGAATTTGTCACTTGAACTGAGCCAGTTCATGCCAACTTTGAAGTTTCGTGAGGACACCATTATGATAACCTTACTCATTGGCTCCAATGAGTGAGAACATCATAACTAACTCAAAGTGACAAATTCTTTGCACTAAAACTATCGATGCTCTATCCCAACCCCTTATATCAAGCTCTTTACAATAAAAATCTGCTTACCAAAAACTGTCTTAACTGTTACCAGCAAAAATACTGACAAAACAACAACCTTTGCACAAAATTTATCACTTTTTAATATTAAATTGCGACATGAGGTGAGGGAAAGGGGATGTACTTAACAACAAAAATAAAATACAACAAAACATTCAAAATAAAACTAAAATATGTTAGTAAAACTCATCCACACCACAGAAAAATAAGGAGTATTGATGTCATAAACAAAGTGAGTTTCCTCAATCACGGCCAATGAGTATTATACTGCTTCTTTTACTCTCTGAGAAATGTGCGACAATATCATTGACCACCTTTCCATCAACAAGAAACTTTTAGTTGCAGAAAACAGTAAAATCTAAGTACTATATATATATAATTTATTTGTTTGAACATTATTTTTAATTGGTACTCATATTTCAGTAGATATTCTGTTTTTAATTACACAGTATATTTATATGTATAACTCTACTGGCCTGAATATTTTTGAGAAAATCTGTTAGGAAGATACGTTTCATTTGGCAGGATACAAATCTGCGACCCCTAAAAACATAGGGGAAGCCATCAATTGATCTGATGCATCCAACCGGATCTGTCGAGCATAAAGAATTTTAGGATTTTAAAGATGCCCTGAAAGAATTAAAAAATGTAAAATAGATGTATTAGAGAACATTTTTTATGAAGTCATGAAGCAACAAGCAATTTTTAAAATTTTCATGACCTGAAAGACATGAAATTAATGTTAACCTGGACAACTTCAAAACTTGAAAGATGTCTGGACAATTCCAAAGCATGGAAGATATCATGAACAAATTCTGAATGTGAATAAAAATAGATAAATAGATCATCTACTTGAATCCAGGTATCCACTAAAAATAACACCAGAAATAATAAAAAACACTAGATTAAAAAATATTGGTAGACAGATAGATAATCTGTCTAAGTCTCTTCATATTGATAGGTAGATGATGGAAGTCTCTTTATATATATACCTGTTGAAAGGTAAGTGACTCAAGTATCTATCTATCTATCTATCTATCTATCTATCTATCTATCTATCACTAAGTGACTGAAGTCTCTTCATATCTATCTATCAATAGATAGATGACCAAAGTCATCTATCTATTGATAAGTAAGTGACCAAAGTCTCTTCATATCTATCTATTGATAGGTAGATGATAGAAGTCTCTTCATACCAATCTATATATCAATAGGTATGTAACCAATGTCTCTTCATATCTATCTATCAGTAAGTAGGGGATCATAGCCTCATGTTTATCAATTAGTAGGTGACTGAATTCTCTTCATTTCTATGTATCTATCTATAAATAGTTGATTTAAGTCTCTTCATATCCATCTATTGATAGGTAGGTTATTAAAGTCTCTTTGTATTAATCTTTTGATATGTAGGGGTCCAGAATCTCTTCATATCTATCTATCTATCTATCTATCTATCTATCTATCTATCTATCTATCTATCTATCTATCTATCTATCTATTGGTAGAGGTGACTGAAGTTTCTTCTTATCTATCTATATATCTATCTAATGACATATTTTGTGAAGTCACTTTAACATCCCAAAAACAAATACTCATACAAATGGATTCAAGTATAAAGAAAGAAGGCAAAGAGAGATTGTAAAGACAAGTGAAGAGGAGTAATGGAAGTGATGTCAGGAAAAATGATATCATATAAACATATATTTAAATACATACATGCATAGAGTCAGAACATTATCAACAAAAAATCATTGATAATGGCTTATGAAAGCTGAAAGTATTCAGACATCAGACAATTTATTTTCAAAGGAAACTAGGAAAGTGGTCATAAATATAGAAAAACTAAGAAACAAAAATGTCTTTAACAACAAACTCTTGTTATATATATATATATATATATATATATATATATATATATATATATTTAAGAACTTTTGTTATATGTATATATATTATATATGTATATATTTAATGAAGAACTTTCGTTTTATATATATATATATATATATATATATATATATATATATATTCAAATCCAGTCTGTATTTAAAATCTATTTTTAAGAACTTTTAAAATAAGCTTTTAAAACATTTAAAATCATGGTCGTCACAAACCCTTTAGTATAACTGCCAATTTCACAAGTAGAAAATTGATTGTCAGATATCTCTGGAGGTGGTAATTGTCTTTGTATATATATATATATCTATATATCTATATATCTATATATATATATATGTATATATATAAATAAGCATTTAGACAAGAAAACTGAAATACTAGGTAAGTTTGGGCATATAAATAAAATACTTACTTTTCCATCTGAGCTTAATTAAAAATAAATAAATAAGTTAATAAAATAAATATAATATGAACTTAAAATAAACATACAAATTATTTAAATAGAGAAATACAAATATCAATAAAATAGACATAAAACAAAGAAAACTAACCAAAAAAAACAGATATATGTGTGTGTGTATGTGTGTGCATGTGTCTATAAGTATATGTATACATATTCAAGCAAAAATTAATAAAATGTAATTATATACACAACCACTAATAATTAATACCCTAAAACCTAATACTTAAGATATAACCTACTCAAATAAGAAAAATGAAATACTGGGTAAGTGAAGACATAAATATTTACCTTGGCATTTAGGTATTAATTAAAAAAAATTTATTTGAATAAAAAATGGAATATACCTATATTTTCTAAACTTAAGATATTCCCAGAATAATTGAGAAAAAAAAAGCATAACAAAAGCAAAGTCTCTTGATGACACCGAATATAACACTGTTACATTTATTTATCATTGAAACTCGGAACCAAATGAGAGGAAGAAGATATAAAAACCAATAGGGTTAGGGTGACAATGAAAACAAGAATTAACCAAAACATTCAACACATACAGTCACACACATACACAAGCACATACACAAGCACACACAATGAAGGAAAAACTTACATTACACCAATAAAAAATGAATAAAATATTTTTAACTCAATATCTATATCTATCTATAAAACTCAGAAATCAGGGTACAGAATATAACATCAATCAGTTGACAAATTTCATAACCACACACACACACACACACACACACACACACATGTGTAAATCATTCATGGTCAAGTGGTTAAGATGCATCAGATCAATTGATGGCTTCCTCTATGTTTTTGGGGGTCGCAGATTTGTATCCTGCCAAATGAAACATATTTTCCTAACAGATTTTCTCAAAAATATTCAGGCCAGTAGAGTTATACATATAAATATACTGTGTAATTTAAAACAGAATATCTACTGAAATATGAGTACCAATTAAAAATAATGTTCAAACAAATAAATTATATATATATAGTACTTAGATTTTACTGTTTTCGGCAACTAAAAGTTTCTTGTTGAGGGAAAGGTGGTCAATGATATTGTCGCACATTTCTCAGAGAGTAAAAGAAGCAGTATAATACTCATTGGCCGTGATTGAGGAAACTCACTTTGTTTATGACATCAATACTCCTTATTTTTCTGTGGTGTGGATGAGTTTTACTAACATATTTTAGTTTTATTTTGAATATTTTGTTGTATTTTATTTTTGTTGTTAAGTACATCCCCTTTCCCTCACCTCATGTCGCAATTTAATATTAAAAAGTGATAAATTTTGTGCAAAGGTTGTTGTTTTGTCAGTATTTTTGCTGGTAACAGTTAAGACAGTTTTTGGCAAGCAGATTTGAGTAGATGCTCCTTTTATTAATTTATTCATATTGAAAATCAGAATTTTTCCATGGTATCTTTCATGCAATGCAGCTGTCCAAGCATCTTTCAGGTTGTCAAGATCAACATTTATTTTATTTTTTTCCTCCCAGAAATTCAGACAAAACTTAAAAAAGGTTATGGAAGAAATTCCCTTCTGTGACGGTTTGAGAGAAATTCACCATTAGTGAGGGTTCCAGAGAAATTCATTCTCTGTGATGGTTCATGAGAAATTTACCATCTGTTAGAGTTTCTAAGAAATTAGCAAATTTTCATGAGAATTAGAGAGATTAACCATCTGTAAAGGTTTCAGAGAAATTCATTATGAGGGCTTCTAAAGAAATTTACAATCTGTCAGGGTTCTTTTAAAGTGCTTCTGGAAGAAGGATATTAATGATAAAAATTTAAATTTGCAAGTCTTCCTTACATTTTAAACCCTTCTTTTTTAGTACTTAAAACATTATTTACACTATTTATATTCAGAGTGTTATCCTCATCATTGTTGTTGTTGTTGTTATCATTGCATTTTGGCTGTTGTGCCCACCAAACCTTTTCAGTATACACTTTATGAAAGCTGGTGGGTTCAACAGACAAAATATTGTGAAAGCAACAAAGATGAAGACAACATTTATTTCATGTTTTTCATCCCAGAAATTCAGACAGAAATTAAAAAAGGTTATGAAAAGGAATAATAAACTTGGAGAAGTTTATTCAACTAAGTTAAAAAAAAGTTCACTTTAATTCAATAAAAAGGAAAAATTTCATTCACTTTTTATTATGTACAAATTTAGTGTTACATGCGTTATTACAGATTAGCAGAGGAAAAGAATTTCTGGTGTGAGGAGTTATCATTATTTATACTATGTACATTTGGACTATTATTATTATTATCACAATGTTGTGCTCTTCATCAGGCCATCATCAGGGCATCATTCAAAGTTCACAAACTTTCATTCTTCTTCTGCATTAAAATGTCCTCTAATTCATTTATTTTACATTTCTTACGTTTTTCACAGCATCTTTAAAATTTTAAAATTCTTTATGCTCAACAGATCCAGTTGGATACCTATATTTGAGAAGATGCACCATTTATTTATTTATTTTTTTTAAAATTCAAAAGTTTTCCATGGTATCTTTCATGCTTTGATGTTGTCCAGGCATCTTTCATGTTATCCAGATCAACATTTATTTAATGTTTTTCAGGGCATCATTCAAAGTCCACAAACTTTCATGCTTCTCCTGCATTAAAATATTCTCTAATTCATCTATTTTAATGTCTTAAGTCTTTCAGGGCATCATTCCAATTTAAGAATTCTTTACACATCACAGATCTGGTTGGAAACCTGTATTTGAGTTGATTTGCTCTATTTATTTATTTATATTAAAATTAAGAAGTTTTCCATGGTATCTTCCTTGCTTGAATGTTGTCCAGGCATCTTTCATGTTTTCCAGATCATTTATGTCATGTTTTTCAGGGCATCATTCAAAGCCTACAAACTTGCATGCTTCTCCTGCATTAAGATGTTCTCTAATTCATCTATTTTAAATTTCTTCAATCTTTCAGGGCATCCTGAAAATTCTGAAAATCTTTCACTCTATAGATCCAGTTACATTTGCTGAATGCACACTCACTTAAACAAATTGCAGTAGAACTCTCAATGAACTGTCTGGCCATGAAAGAATTCTCAATGCACAAAACTACTGATGTAAAATACGAAACAACTTTGTCATAAGAATGATGATTTGAAAAATAACCATGTCTAGTGTCAGCCTTGCATGGCAATTTGAACAATGCATTGTAGATGTGAGCAATGTGTTTTGGATTTAGTTGCATTCCTGAATCGGCACATAAATAAATTAACAGGCCATAAGTGTTGTTGCAATCATACATGCGTATTCAGCTTGCCGTCCCAGAAAATTAAAAACAAAACGATTAATCTATTGGTTGTTTTGTAACATCAAATATTTTATCATTATCTGCTGATATAAATAAATTACATGCATGCATAATTAATTGATATGATTGTTGGATTTTATCATCTTATGTGGTAGAGGAAAAATGATTTTAAATATCGTTGAATTATAGCATATTGAATCTTGTACAGCAGTCATGAAACTCCAAACAATTTAAAAAATTTTTCTTTTTCTTCATATGTCCAATAATCTATTTATAAACATAGTTTTACTTGATGATTTTTTTTTATAAGGATTGTAAGATATTACCTTTAATATTAAAAAAGTTTATCATCTGTGAGGGTTCAAGAGAAACTCACCATGTGTGAGGGTTGAAGAAAAACTAACCATTTTATAAGGGTTCAAGAGAAAATAATCATCTGTGATAGCTCCAAGGAAACTCACCATCTGTGAGGGTTGAAGAAAATCTAACCATCTGTGATGGTTAAAGAGAATCTAAATATCTGTGATGGTTAAAGAGAATCTAAATATCTGTGATGGTTAAAGAGAATCTAAATATCTGTGATGGTTAAAGAGAATCTAAATATCTGTGATGGTTAAAGAGAATCTAAATATCTGTGATGGTTAAAGAGAATCTAAATATCTGTGATGGTTAAAGAGAATCTAAATATCTGTGATGGTTAAAGAGAATCTAAATATCTGTGATGGTTCCAAAGAAATTAACTGTGTGGGTTCAAGTGAAAGTAACCATTTCTGAGGGTTGAAGAAAAACTTACCATCTGTGAAGGTTCATGATAAACTAAATATTTATCTTGGTTCCAGAGAAATTCTCTATTCATGAGGCTTTAAAATAAATTCATCATCTGTGAGGGTTCCAAAAAAACTTAGCATCTGTGAGGATTCTAGAGAAATTCACTATCCATGATGGTTTAAAAGAAATCTATGAGAGTTCAAAAGAAATTCACTATGTAAACATTCCAAAGAAATTCAGTATCCATGAGGGTTCAAGAAAAACTCACCATCTGTGAGGGCTTTAAAGAAATTAACAAATTGTCAGGGTTCTAGATAAATTAACCATCTGTAAGGGTTCTAGATAAATTAACCATCTGTAATGGTTCCATTCATATTCACTGTCTAAGAGTGAAAAAGGAAATTTCCGATATGTGAAGATTACAAAGAAATTCACTACCTCTAAGGATTACAGAAAAACTCACTATCCATGAGGGTTCAAGAGAAATTTTCCATCTCAGTTCCCGAGAAATTAGCAGTCTGTTAGGGTTTTAGAGAAATTAACTGTCTGTGAGGGTTTAAGAGAAATTCACTGTCAGAAGCCTAGAGAAATTCATTTCTGTGAAGGTTTGAGAGAAATTCACCATTAGTGAGGGTTCCAGAGAAATTCATTCTCTGTGATGGTTCATGAGAAATTTACCATCTGTTAGAGTTTCTAAGAAATTAGCAAATTTTCATGATATTTAGAGAGATTAACCATCTGTAAAGGTTTCAGAGAAATTCATTATGAGGGCTTCTAAAGAAATTTACAATCTGTCGGGGTTCTTTTAAAGTGCTTCTGGAAGAAGGATATTAATGATAAAAATTTTAAATTTACAAGTCTTCCTTACATTTTAAACCCTTCTTTTTTAGTACTTAAAACATTATTTACACTATTTATATTCAGAGTGTTATCCTCATCATTGTTGTTGTTGTTATCATTGCATTTTGGCTGTTGTGCCCACCAAACCTTTTCAGTATACACTTTATGAAAGCTGGTGGGTTCAACAGACAAAATATTGTGAAAGCAACAAAGATGAAGACAGCATTTATTTCATGTTTTCCATCCCAGAAATTCAGACAGAAATTAAAAAAGGTTATGAAAAGGAATAATAAACTTGGAGAAGTTTATTCAACTAAGTTAAAAAAAAGTTCACTTTAATTCAATAAAAAGGAAAAATTTCATTCACTTTTTATTATGTACAAATTTAGTGTTACATGCATTATTACAGATTAGCAGAGGAAAAGAATTTCTGGTGTGAGGAGTTATCATTATTTATACTATGTACATTTGGACTATTATTATTATTATCACAATGTTGTGCTCTTCATCAGGCCATCATCAGGGCATCATTCAAAGTTCACAAACTTTCATTCTTCTTCTGCATTAAAATGTTCACTAATTCATTTATTTTACATTTCTTAAGTTTTTCACAGTATCTTTAAAATTTTAAAATTCTTTAAACTTCACAGATATGAGTAACCTAAAGAGAATTTCAAACTGAATCCTTTGTTTAAGTTACAGGACTCATGTCTATACTGTTCATGTCTAAGTAATTTTTAGTAATGATCAATAATTGCTCACCATTTCTACTTAGTTGCAGTAGACACATATTTACACTATTATTTACATTTGGACAATAGTCCAAATGTAAATAATAGTGAAAATATTTTTAATATTCCTTAGAGTCACTGCATAAAGACAAGCTTCTTGAAACATTAAGAAAACCTGGGTTTGTTGCTGAAATACCATAATAAAACATTGATTCTTTATATCACTTTCAAAAATTTCATCACAATGTAGTTTAAGTTTTCAAAACTTAATTGATTCACCTTAACTCAAATGCAAGTCCTCTTGCCAGTTGTTGCTAATTTTTCAAAACAACTGCAATTCTATTTTAAATTTCCATTTTCTCTCATCTTTAGTGACATCAAAGATAATCTTGTCAGAGTTTTCTTATGTTTTTTTATCCTGGCCCAGTGGATAAAAGCATTAGTTGAAGTAATCTAGTAGAATAACCCAAAGAGTTGTGAGTTCAGTACCTGGCCACAGTAGAAGTGAAAAAAAATTGGAGAGTTGAGTTACTAAACGGTTTTAATCAGAACTGATATATCCAGAAAAGACACGGCACACGGAACTAGAACAATCTACCCTGATGACTGAATACAGGGCTCGGCTCATAATTCAAATATATGTCGCTGGCATGTATAATGACCAAAATGTCCAGCATGGCCAGAGGATAAAAGCATTGGTTGAAGTAATCCAGTGATTTGACACAAGGAGTTGTGAGTTTATAGGAGTTACGGGAAATGCTTAATTTCCCCAACACTATATTTTTTAGGCACACAAATGAATGACGAAACTTGCTTTTAGAACAACAACAAAGAATGGTTTATTATACAGTAAACGTACAAGATTGGTAGTATGTAAGTGTCCATGGTGAAGCTAGCAGCAGATAGTATGTAAGTGTCCATGGTGAAGCTAGCAGCAGATAGTATGTAAGTGTCCATGGTGAAGCTAGCAGCAGCGCCTTCCGCGAAAGCATTCCATGGGGAATCAGTGGCAGCGATGTGAAAGAGACGTCTGCTACTGCCGCGGGCTCATGGCTCTCTGCTTTTCGTCCCTTCTACCAAAATGGACTAGGGAAAATAGTTCTAGAGAGGAATCAATGCGCTCCGCCCGTTGATTGGTCAGTGAGTGACCGAATCTCCCATCGGGGGCATTGATTCGCTAAAGGAAATAGATCTGTGGCTGCTACAAGTTCAATACCTGGCCTCAGCAGAAGCGAACAAAAACTTGAAGAGTAAGTTACTAAAGGAAATTAACTGAAACTGAGATATACAAAAAAGGAATGGCACGTGGAACTAGAAGAACCTACACCTTTGTGAATATAACAATAAAGATGAGGACAACAATCTGAATACTGTAAATAGTAACAATAAATAGTAAATAGAAATATGCTACGATAGAATTGCATGATGGAATATCATCTAAATTGATGCAGAAATAAAAATTAAAGAGTACTGCACAAGATTTTGCTTATGAATTGAACTCACTAAAATCATAAGATTTGAAAAAATATGGATATTGTGTCAAATAAGTGCAAAAATGCATGTGTTGCTGCATATGGAAATGCAGATGTATTTCTAAAGTTTTTGTTATGACTAGCAGGGTCAAAAAGAGCCAACATCTGACATGGTATAGAGTGCATTAAAAACTGCAAGTGTCAGAGGGGACACCTTTATAAGTTACATCAACTGTCACAAAGATCAGTTGAGTTTGAGAGTCGACTTTAGCAGTTGTGGATAGCATTTGAATTGTCAACTCTGCATGTGCCAACTGCCAACTAAACCCTGACTCCATCACAGATGTCACTAAAGAAAAAAGAATAATAATAAAAATAATGTATTTTTTATATGTTCGTGTCAATGTTTTTTTATCAGAAAAGCTGAGAAGATTTTCAATTTTGGGTTCGATCTATTCTTTATCAAATCAATATATGACATTAATTTATTTAAACAATTTATTAATAAAGTTATTTTTTTTTCTTTCTTTTTACTCTTGGGTGTTTATCATTGTGCAAAGAGTTGTTCAGTCTAAGAGAAGGAAATTTCTGAGTGCCAATAGTTGAAGAAGGCAAGCAATAACTCTTCCACTATCTTTCCCAAGAAGACATGACAATTCACAGACAATAAAGAAACAAAATTTGTGGAGATTCATGAAGAAACATGACTTTAAACAAAAGATGTTATAAGCAAGCATTTCAGTATAAGAATTAATAGAACAAAGCAGTCTAAGTCCATGAATAGGTGAAAGGGTAACACTTTCACCTGACAAAAGGCAAGTAATCTTTAGCTATAGGAGGTTAGGGAAGTGAAAACAAAAACATATAAAAACATTTTATTTGTCTATATTTCTGAGATAAGTTATTGTAATTATTTACATTATTTGGACTGTTGTCCTCACCTTCGTTGTCATATTCACAATGCTTTAACTGTTGTATGCACCAATCTTCTTCAGATGATTAGAATTTTAAGCTGAATACATTTTCAATCCTTGGGGTAGATTGTTCTCATTCCATGAGTCATGACACTTCCGGATATCTTAATTATCTTCATTTAATTCAACTCTCTAAGTTTTTGTTCACGCATTGGTTGGATCCAGTGATTTGACCCAAAGGGTTGTGAGTTCAATACCTGGCTACAGCAGTGGTGAACAAAAACATGAGTTAAGTTAAATGAAGATAACTAAGATATCCAGAAGTGGCATGACTCATGGAATGAGAACAATCTACCCCAGTCATCAAAATAAAGATTTCAGTACAAAATTCTAATCCCCTGAAGGAGGTTAGAGCCTACAATGGCTGAAACATCATAAATATGGCAACCAAGAGGTGGAAAACCGTCCAAATAATGTAAGCATTTTATTTATTGACATAAAAGCAGCAATCATACAGTCCTTTCATTGATAAACATTTCATCTATTAATTTATTTATTAATAGATTTTAATAATTGGTTAATCACCATGATTCATTTTAAGGTTAATTTTATATTAAAGTACATTGAATGATTATTTTTTATCATCTTAGCATAAATGTTATGGCTGTAAATATCTTTAGAGATATTTGTAATATGTGTAAGATAAAAAAAAGGACCTACTGAAATCAATTAGCATAATGAAAGCATATTCTGTAATGTTTATCTAGTTTCAATAAATGCCAGGCATCAGTGATCACTGTTAAACCCACAGAATGGCATCTAATGCTTTAGCTATTTCTGTATACATATTTAATAACCTGCCCTGTTTGGAAAACTGAAGTAAAAAAAAGATCACCATGTTATAAAATGATTATGCAATAATACTGTCCTCTTCTCCTTCTCCTCCTACCATTTTTTCATATCCTCCTACTTCTCGTACTCTTTACAATCCCAGTTTCTCTTGCAAAATTGATATTTTTTTAATTCCTTTTTCTAAATTTTCAAATTTGTTGTCTCTTAATGCCTTCCTCTCTGTTTGAACATTTTTCCTCCATTTTTTTTCTTGTAGGCAGTTTTCAGTCACCCACAAATTTTTCTTCATTTCCCATCTCACATCCATTAGTCTTTCTTTATTTTATGCTTCTTGTTTCCTTCCTTCTTTTCTTCCTTCCCAGTTCTTTTTTTTTTTTTTCACTTAATACCTTCCTCCCTCATTAGACAATTTTTCTGACATATTTGTCCTGTTTTCAACCTTACTCCAATTTTCCTTTTTTATCCATCTCACATCCATTAGTCTTTCTTCATTTTAAGCTTCTTGTTTCTTTTCTTTCTTCCTTCCCAATTCTTTTGTCGTCGCATAATACTTCCTCTCTATTTGAACATTTTTCCTGCTTATTTGTTCCTCTACACTGTTTTCAGTCACCTTCCTATTTTCCTTTTGTTCCCACCTCACATCCCTCACTCATTCTTTATTTTCTCTTTCTTCCTTCCTTCCTTCCTTCCTTCCTTCCTTCCTTCCTCTGTTTTATTTTCCTACTTTAAAATGTTCATTTACATTTCAAATTTTTGCTCTTCCTCATTTTCTCTTTTTCACTTTTTTCTTCTTTCATCGATTATGGCTCTCCACAACTTTCTATTCTTTAAATTGTTTTTGCTTCCTTTCACCTTGTTTTGCCATCAGATGCAGTCACTCTCTCACTGGCATAAAGTGGTTTCCCTCTGTCTGTTCTACAAATACTTTCATGACTTCTGCTTCGATGAGCTTAGCTCCCTGGTATTCCCTCTGCATGAATTTTCTCAAGCTACTAGACTAGCAACTAGGTTCCACCCTTTTACAATAAAACCAATAAAATGTAACTGCAATGTCTACTCTTTCAGCTTGTTTTCTCACACTTCCTGCCTGTGGAATTCCCTTCCGTTTACTTGCTTCTTTGACAGCTACAATCTCCAAGAATTTAAATGTAAGGTCATTTGCCATCTCTTATCTCCATGACTCACATCCTCATAACTTGTTCCTCTTTCTCATCACTCTCCTCCTAGGTAACCCCTGTGCACCAGTGGTAGTAAAACTGCCTTGCTTGAGGTGAAATGATGATAAAAAAAAATATTACTCTGTCTTCTCAGGTAGATTATTACTGTTTCTTCTTGCTTCTTTTATATACCATTGTTCTTTAAAGACAGACACAATCGTGGCTCTTCACAATTTCCTGTTTTCTTTTGCCTTTAGTAACTTTAATCTTTTACTATCACTCCTTCTTCCTTGTATTAAACACAAACTGTTCTATCATGGCTCACTATATCTTCCTTCCTTTTCTACTAATGTTCACCCAATAGAAGGCTCAAAAATCCCTCAATGTAGGTGGTTGCTGAATGATGTCTCTGATTTAAATTTCAGAGGACCTCAAAGATAAAGGAAAGACTTGAAGCAGCCAAAATGTGCTTCTACAGAAGGATGCTGACAATATCATGTGAGCAACCATTAGGTTTTGGAGAGGGTGGAAATGAAAAGGAAACTAATACATAACATCAGAAAGAAACAGCTGAAGTTTCTGATGCATGTAATGAGGAAGAAAGGCTTGGAGAATCTGATATTCACAGGTCACTGTTACTATTTGTCAGCTAAGTACCATACGTGATACACGCTTGGGCGATCATATCTGACTGGGCAGAAGATTATCCCGCAGTAGGTAGACTGGTTACCGACCAAGGCTATAGAACCCAGTCTATCCTGCTATTTAACCCATAACTGGAAGGAAGAGACGGATTAATACCTTTCCCAAGGGTATTTGCGCGAAAGTGAATACAATGGATTCAACTAGGAATTTGAACTCGGCTCCCCGGTTTCTCGTTCCGAACCGATATCCACTGTACCACAACGCACATCCCCATTACTATTATCATTGTTATTATTCTATTCCTAGTTTTACTACGTTCTGTTTTTGCTACTTATTGATAAACAAATATCACAATTATTATTATTCAGTTTCTATTTCATTAATATTGCTTTTTCAATGAAAAATTGCCATTTATAATTATTAAAGAACCTGTGTTTTGCAAATGGACCAACTGGTTTAGAAAATTTTGATTCTCTCTTGTGTTTCTTGATGTTAAGAAACTTAGAAAATGGTTTCTCATTTTAAAGGTAAAAAACCCTGTATATTTCTGTGTTTAAGGCAACCTTTAAATCCAAAAAGTCACCCTTAAAAATTGGGTTTCATTTTATATTACATTTCTAAAAGAAGAAACCTTAAATTCTGGGTGATGTTTGTGGATAGACTAACCTTGACCTTGGTGTAGATGAAAAGATCTACATTATCAAATAAATTGATAATAAAAGCACAAACCATTTCTATCTATATTATAGGCCTAACTTCATAATAAATTGCCTATTCAAAAAACAATTCCATATCAATGAAATCAACTTGTATCCATGCAAGCTCAACTGAGAAAATGTAAACACAGTGTTATAATTGGGTTCATAGTAAACTTTCACTAAACTTTAAAAAGTCATCATATGATTGTCAATGAAGTATAAGTATGTGGCCATCAGTACACCAGGCTGTTCATAACTGTTTAGATATAGGAAAAGAAGAGGAAGAAAAAGAACAATTAGCATTTGCAAAAATTCACATGATGAAACATAAACAAAATAATCATTTGCCTTTTCGGGGATGTGTTGAGAAAGCATCATATAGAATTGGTTTTGGTATTTCGTTTATTTTAAAATTTTAAGGATACAGTCAGTAACACCGTTTCCAATAACATCATCTTAATATAATCAATAAGTAGTTGTCTTATACTACAGTTATAGAGTAAATTCATTAAAATTTACTATATTTTTTGAGATCGTCTTATTTAAAGGCTGCCTTATATGTGGAAATATACATTAAGTGCATTTACTGAATTTTGCGGATTATGTACTGGTTACTAATATTCGTTGATTGATTTGGATTAGTTTCCTTATCTTTATTCTTTTCTTTTACTTTACTTGATTGGATTCCACTTTATCTCCAAAACTTATAAGGATTCATCCATTCAAACTTTGGCAAATAGACACACAATCCTAAACCTTACTATCTATGTTATTGGCTTTCAAACTCTGTGTAATTATCCAGATTTGAGTAAAATCATGTTCTCAGTTAGATAATGAAGGCACCTGAGGTATATACTGAAATTTTTCTGAATGTAATCAACACCTGGTAAAAAAAGTAGAGGAAAAACATTAACTTATATTAAACATATCTGAAAGATAATTCTCTTTCTATTGCTACACAATGTCTGTAACATTTAATGTTAACTTGACTTGGGCCTATTTTTTTCTTTTTTTTATAATCATTTCACTCCAAACAAAGCAGGACTGACACTGGTGTGCATTGAGAGAAAAAACAAGGTACAGGATATGTTGGAGAAAGATAAGAGACAGATGGAACTCAAGCAGATAGATTGTATATTTATAATTTATAAAAGATTTTATATTATTACAGTGGGTAATACATATTTCACTGTGTCCATATATTATTATCGTGGTTCGTCAGACACAAATGGTACAACAGTTGGTTCTCAAAATATTCCCCACCAAAAATTTCTTTTCTTTTATTTTATTTTACATAGATGCTCACATGTCCATATTAGAATAGACATTTGTAACGGTTATTTACGAAAATTTCTCACTCATTCGAAAAGAACCCCAAAGAAAGGGAAAAGCAAGGATAAAGAAAAGATAGATGTTTGATTAATGTAAAGAAGAGAAAACAAAAGAGAAAAAAAAACAGAGAAAAGAAAAAAGAGAAATAAAGAAAAAGGGGAAACAGAAAAACTTAATGGAAAGCAAGAAAGGGGACAAAGAGATACAATAAAAGGAAATACAGTATCACGAGAAATAAATGTTGACTCAATTTATCGTAATAGCGTCTCAATCCACCTAACTGTTCTCTTAGAAAAACATGGAAAAATTTAACTATGAAATTTAATTTCAAATATACTGCGATATATTTACAGTACAAAAATAAATTGTACATCATAATTTTAATACAATTTGAAAAAATAACTACTCTTACTATTAGTTTAAAAATTAATACTAATTTAAAAAATATTGTTAAAATAATTAAAAATACTAAAATTAAAAAATATAAATATAGACACAGGAAAAATTAGATAAACTTAACAGTAGAGGGCAACACACAAAAAGAAGGAAAGAAAAAGGAAGAAATCATGATAGAATGGATTTTAAAATAATTCAAAAAATGCTAGAATGAAACCGATGTATATAATACTCATATTCATTCTTAGAAACGCGACAAGGGATTTACCCTTAAATTAAAATATACTGACTATGGGGAATATTTATGGTGAAAATAAATCATAAATCATACATCCTAACATAAATTACATTATAACCACTAGAATTATTTTATTCTAACTATAGTTAAAGTAATAACTCCTAATAAGAAAATATAAATTATTAAAATACAATCTTAAAAATATGTTAAATACTAGCAATACTAATAATAGATAATAATAATAAATAATAATAATAATAATAACAACAAATAAATTAATAAAGAGATAACAAATATATGCATACAAACATATATATACTTACATATATATATATATATATATATATATATTACATATATATATATATATATATATATATATGTAAGTATATATATGTTTGTATGCATATATTTGTTATCTCTTTATTAATTTATTTGTTGTTATTATATATATATATATATATGTATTTACATATATATGTATTTGTATACATATGTTTCAAAAATATTCTCTAAGACGTGATGATAATTATAATAAAAATAATAATAATAATAATAATAATAATAATAATTTAATTTAAATATATACAAGATATCGCCCGTCATCATCAATTATTATAATAAAAATAATAATAATTATTATAATATAAAAATAATAATTATTATAATAAAAATTATAATAATAATAATAATTATAATAATAATAATAATTATAATAATAATAATAATTATAATAATAATAATTATTATAATAAAAATAATAATAATTATTATAATAATAATAATAATAATTTAATTTAAATATATACAAGATATCGCCCGTCATCATCAATTATTATAATAAAAATAATAATAATAATAATAATAATAATAATAATAATAATAATAATAATTTAATTTAAATATATACAAGATATCGCCCGTCATCATCAATTTCATCAAACAGTGCATGTCTATATGGAAAACAACCCTTTACCTCAATCATATAAATGGAACCTATAAGTCTGATGAAATAAACATCAAAAGAGGTATATTTCAAGGTGATTCTTTATCTCCCTTACTATTCTGCATATCATTAATAGCACTAACTAGTCAACTTAATAAGACAGAATGTGGTTATAAAATAGGCCAAAAGAAAATAAGCCATCTATTTTACATGGATGACTTAAAGTTATATGCTAAGAATGATAATGAGCTGGAAGGTCTTCTGCAAACTGTAAAATGCTTCAGCGAAGACATTGGAATGAAATTTAATTTGAATAAATGTGCTAAAGCTACAGTTTTATGTGGATCAATACAAGAAACATCCTCAATTAGCCTAGACCCTGCTGTAACAATAAAAGAATTGAAACCAGAAGAAGCTTATAAATACCTAGGTGTAAATGAGAGCGAAAACATTCACCATAAAAAAATGAAAGAAATAGTGCGTAAAGAGTACTATAGAAGGCTACGAATGATATTAAAAACTGAATTAAATTCACAGAATAGAGTTATGGCCATTAATAGCCTTGCAATCCCAGTTGTCCAATATAGCTTCAACATCTTAAACTGGACTCTAAACGACATCAGGCGAATGGATGCTAAAACAAGAAAGCTTCTTTCTAAGCATAGGATGCATCACCCAAAGGCTGATGTAGACCATCTATACATACCCCGTAAAGAAGGTGGAAGGGGTCTTATTCAGCTGGAATTGTCATACAAGACAACAACTATTGGCTTACTAACATACATAGAAACAACAAAGGATTGGATGATACAATTAGTAAGGCAACATGAAGAAAGAAAGAAAAAATATTCAATAATAAAAGAAGGCAGTAAATACAAACAAGAATTACAGTTAGTAGATTCTGTAGAAAAGCAAAACAGTAGCCAAGAACCAACTATTGCTGCAAAAAATATGAAAATGAAAGCCAAAGATAAAGCTCTTGAAAAGATGAAACAGCGCTGGCAAGACAAACCTCTGCATGGCCAATATCCAGTACGTGCCAATAAATCCAATGTTGACAAAGTTAATACTCATCGATGGTTACGTGCATCTGGATTAAAGTCTGAAACTGAAGGATTTATACTTGCAGCACAAGACCAAAGTCTTTTCACGAGAAACTTTCAGGCAAATATTATGCATAATAATATGGATCCAAAATGCAGGTTTTGTGATAAACACCAAGAAACAATAGACCACCTAATCTCAGGCTGTTCTGTGCTTGCCCCAAACGAATATAAAAATCGCCACGACAGAGTTGGGCAATATTTACATTGGGCAATGTGCAAACATTATGGAAAAGCTGTAAACAAACACTGGTATGAACATCATCCAGCACCGGTTACAGAAATAGAAGATGTAACCATTCTATGGGATTACACCATCTACACAGACAGAAAAATTGAAGCAAACAGGCCAGACATTATTGTTAAAAACCAGAAGGAGAAAACTTGTCTATTAATTGATATGGCTTGTCCAGCGGATTGTAACATAGCAACCAAGGAATTTGAAAAACTGTCAAAATATAAAGACCTGGAAATTGAAATAGAAAAAATGTGGAAATTGAAAACAAGAGTTGTGCCAGTGATAGTAGGTGCACTTGGAATGATAAAAAATGGAACAAAACAACACATTGAAAGAATCCCTGGAAACCCCAGCTTAAGAGATATACAAAAAATTGTCTTATTAAGTACAGCCCACACACTAAGGAAAACGTTATCTATGTAATGCTGGGGATGATAGGGAAGATAGAAAAACATGAAATGGAGTCATAACAACACGCCACTACCTGCCTTAGGTCTCCCCGCAGACTTGGTTGGTAGTGAGACCAATGCAGAAATCGAAATATGATGAAAAATGACATAATAATAATAATAATATTCATTCTATCAAAAAAGAAGACAAAAGAAATTAAAAAAATACCTATAAATATAATAATTATAAAAAATAAAAAACAGAAAAATAGAAATAAAAAATATAAAAAGCTTTTGCTGTAAACTAATATTAACCTGATGTGGAAAATTTAGCTGTAGTATACGTGTAAAAATTTAACATTGAAATTTAATTTAAAATATAATGGAATGTATTTACGGTACAAACATAATTTCGATACAATTTGATGAAATAACTACTCTTAGTAGTTTGTGATTAGTGTCACAAAAATTCCTATTAATTTTTTAAAAATTCAGTTAAAATAATTAAAACATTAAAAAATAAAAATAAACGTTAGATAAACCTAAAAAGAGGGATAGGGGGAAATAAATAAAAGGAAAGAGATAAAAAATTAGAACAATATAGAAAAGAATTTAAATTAATTTAAAATAAACTTCCTATATCAAACCTATGTCTATTACATTAATACTCATTCTTAGAAACGCAACATGGGATTTCCTCTTAAATTAAAATATACCAATTATGGGGTATATTTGTGGTGAAAAATAAATCATAAATCATACATCCTAATATAAATTACAATATAACCACTATTAGTAATTTATTTTAAATAAAGTTAAAATAATAATTCATAGTAAGAAAAAATAAATAAAAAAATTTAAATATAATCTTAAAAAACTTCTTAAATAATAAAAATACTAATAATAGATAATAATAAGAAAATTATAAAAAATTATAATAATAAAGAATAAAAATTGGTAATGATATATATATATATATATATATATATATATATATATCAAACACAATTTCTCTTAGACATTAATAATAATAATAATGATAGTAATAATAATAATAATAATACTCATTCTATAAAAAAACGAGAAAAAAAGAAATTTAAAAAAGTACCTATAAATATAATAATTATAAAAATAAAAAACACAAAAAATTAAAAATATAAAAAAAAACATTTGCTGCAAAATGATAGCAGCAAATTCCAGAATTTTTAAAAAATAAACACTTTTTAAATTAAATTAATGTAAATTAATATAATTTACACTAATTCAAATCACAATCAAGATTTATCTAGAATATTTTATATCTATTTCTGTATTTGCATTTAAATATTAATTCATTCCACTGATTAAGTAGTTCCTTAGGATTATTATATTTTATAATCATCAATTTTTCCTCCAGGTATAAATTGCACCTATCCCTGAAATTGTTGGGAGTATTGGCATATTTCACAATCTTCCATCTGACCAATGGGGTAAATCCTCCATCTTTAATATTCCAATATTGCTTAGATAGCGCAGTTTAATGTTTCAAGGAGGCATTAGAAAAAGATTGTCTGTGGTCTCTGCTTCCAACTACCTGCAGATATCCCTATATAAACTCTTTTATTGTTGGTGTCCTCCACTGGACAAATAGTGGCTTCATAGATAGCTTTTTCGGAATTACACCTGCCATCAACTGGACAATTTGTCTTATTGATGCAATTACAGGAAGGTTTGTCGACTAAAGGTTTGCTAAAGAAGTCTCTAAGTAATTTATTATTATGTGAAGTAATTATGTTTTGCATGTCTTTTGTGGTAGAATAACTAATTTTAAGAGTTTCTCTATTGAATAATTTACTTAAGGGGTGGTGTTGGTGGAAGTGTTTGCTAACTAAATTTAAAAAGTATTTACCTATGTTTACATTGGACAACTTGCAGAAATGAGGGTTGAACCATATTATTTTTCTTTTTCTAACTTTACTTTTGTTTCTAGTTTTGACTTTAAATTTTTCTTTGTATAATATTTCATATTTAAAATCACTCTTCTTTAGGGCTTCATTGTATATTGTTTTATTCTCATCAAATATTTCCTTATTAGAAGATAATTTATTAATTCTAATTTTGACTGTTTTGGGTATTTGTTTTATGATAGATTTAGGATGATTTGAGTTAACATTAATATAGATAGGGGAATGATTACTTTTTTGATACGGTTTAAATGCATTTTTGATTAGGTTAAAGCTAATACCTAAAAATTTAATGATCTTAAGATTAGATGAAATTTCAATTTCGAAACCCAGCATTTTAAAAGCTCTAATAACTTTTTCAGAAATTCTTGATGTTAGGGGACCATTACTGCAGGGATATGCATAAGACCATCGTCCCGGTAGATACCTACTTGATTGGACTCAACAATTCTACTGAGAGTATATGATATATATATCCCTATCAGATCTGCGATTTGAGCTGAATCATAAACCCCCATTGGGACATCAAAATTATTGCTAATATTTTTAGTCCAAGTAGAGTCATAATATACTAGTAGATATTCTCTAGAAGTTAAAATAACATCCATTTCATTATTAGAAATATCTGTGAAGTTTCTAGCACAGTTTAAACTATTAACTAATAAATTGTATGAAATGGAAGGATAAAAGTCTACTATATCAAATTGTAAAAATGAGGCTTTTTTCTTATTTGAAATGTTCTGGAACCATGTTATGGTATCAGAAGAATCTTTCCATAAATTGGAATTGAGATTTTCTTGTATTGATATTACAATCTTCTTAATTATATTACTGGAAACTAAACCTAATTCAGTTTTAGAGGGATTGATTAGTCTAGTTTGCAGGCTATTCTCATATATTTATTATCATATTCTATTCTATTCTCATATATATATATATATATATATATATTTTAATTCAGATACTTCAATCCAAGGGAAAAAAGCAGGAAGGTAAATTCCAAAAACCCGATCCTAATTAATATTAAAAATTTTATTTTAATATTAAAAAATGATACAGGAAGAGAGCTCCATGTAATAAAATATTACAAAGCAAATATATATATATATATATATATATATATATATATATATATATATATTAGCTATTATGTTATATTAGCTATTATGTTAATCCCCCCAAAAAATGAATTACTGAATGAAAGAACAGAAATTATGACTAAGTTTTTAAGTTCATACAACCATGGATGAAAATGTTATAATTTCTTCTAATTTTAAAAACTGCGTGTTCAAAAATACCCCATTATATGAGCATTCCAAAGAATCCCTATTATATGAACATTCTTAAAAAAAAAGAAGGTAAAATCAGTTATTGCAAATCACCTGAAGACACCATATGGTAGAAACCTAGGTTGTGTAATAGCTCATTTACAAATGAAGAATATTCAAAAGTTCTACAATATTGAACCCTTTTTACTACAACTGTTTACTGGTTTAATTTTATTATGACTAAAAACTAAGTAATTAAATAATCAATATATATATATATATAATGGCTGGCCATCCATATTTGAGGATACTTATCTACTGGGGCAGCTAGCTAATCCCCATTGCAGATGCATGCTCAGGCACACTTATATTTGTTCAACACCTATGGTTTATACTGCAACTATGCTGAGTGGACCTTAGTTACAGTTTCTAGGAGAGAACACAAACAACATTCTGAACAAAGCCAGGATGCTCAAATTTTTAGTTAAGATGACTTGTGACAACCATCAATAAACGTCTACCAAATTTCACTCACAAGACTGGGGTCAACTCGTGGTATGGTTTTCAGGCATTTTCCAAAGTTGCCACATGCTGGAATTGCCTCCTCCAGACTGATAACATCAAGATATCACCTTCCTGACAAATCAGTCATGTTCTGGGATGTCCGTAATCTTTATCTGCACATTAATTTAATGTGAATTGTCAATTACACTATATCTAATTAAAGCTTTCTGTCGTGGTAAACTGGCTCACGTGCATATATTGTGTCAGCCATGATTGCATCAGATTTTTATCATGCCCAGACACTATTGTCTCAACTATCAATTAGTTGTCCTACAACCATTGTCTGTGATGGACATTACTCCAAAGAAGCGTATGAAAATTGTAATGTTGCACGTACATACTGAAAAGCCTTATGGAGAGATTATGGATATTGTTGGTGTCAGTCTTTCAACTAACAGTTGTGTCTTCACCATAAAGAAACAAACTGATTCCATCAATTCAAAACGTAAAGACAAATGCAGTTGGAAGAGAAAAACAACACTAAAGGACAATGTGTATGTGATCAGGGAAAGTGTGAAAGATCCTGCGATGATATTATTCATTTTGTCTCTCTTAATAATAGGGCATATGAGTAAATCATCATCTCAAAAAAGATTTTACAATCTAAATATATTTTCTTACTTAAAAAAAAACTGAAAAAGAACAAATCAATCACTCAACTGATTTGAGCTATTCCAGAAAGGAAGTTATAGTCAAGGGAGAATTGGAGTCATGCCTTTAGCAGGATCTGTGCAAATGTAGCAATAAAAACTGAAAATAATTTGATTTTGGGCTGTATCTTACATTTGGTAAGGTATAAATTCACCTTTCTTCCTCTAGATATGGGTTAAACAGTAGGACATATGAGTAAAAAAGATTTTACAATCTAAAAAAGATTTTACAATCTAAATCATTTTCTTTTTTCAAATAAAAAAAGATTTTAGAATCTAAAAATAATTTCTTGTAATCCAAAACCTGAAAAAGGACAATCAATCACTAAATGTATGTGAGCTAATCCAGAAAGAAATTTAAAGTCAAGGAGAATTGGAGTCATGCCTTTAGCAAGATCAGTGCATAAGTAGCAATAAAGACTCAGACTCAGATTTGATTTTGGTTTGTAGATTTTTCAAGTTGAGGCATTGTACATTTGTAATTATAGAAAGCAAGTGAAAGAGAAGATCATAAAAACAAAGGAGAAATTTTAAAAAATAAGGCTCTGTCATCTCTGTACATCAGAAGTGAGAAATAAGTAAGTGTTCAAACAATAAAACATGAAAGTCAACAAGACAATGTGACAAGAAGTGCATTAAGCGACAGGAAAGTCGACAGGATTTCACTTTTTATTTCTTTTATCTTCTTCTGCATCTTCTATCATTTGATTTGAGTTTTGCGTTTCTTTAAGAAAAAAAAATTCTTTGACTCATTGTTTTGGAGAGGGGAATCTTTTTTTTTATTCTTGGAAAGTGGGTATCAGATGAAGATTAGTTCAAGAAGTGTAACAGTATCCAGATTTTTATAAATACTTTTTTCAAGTCTCTCATTTGTATTTCATTCTTTAATTCATTCATCTCTGCTTTTCATGTCATTTTTTTTAAATTTTATATGATCCATGCTGTTACTCATTATACGTGAACTCTTCTACTTATCTTTTTATATGGTCTATTATCATTCTCTTTTTATATAGTCTGTTCTATTTCTCTTTTTATACAGTCTCTTCTGCTTCTTCTTTTATATGGTCTGTTTTCTTCCTTTTTTTATCTATTCTATTCTGCTTCTCATTTTATACAGTCTCTTCTGCTTCTCTTTTCATGTGGTCCATTCAGTTTCTCATTTCATATGATCTCTTTTGCTTCACTTTTCATTTCTTATTTTTTGTATGGTCTCTTTTGCTTCTATTTTTATTTGGTATGTTCACATTCTCTTTTTATATGGTTACCTCCGTTTTCCTTATGCTTCTCCTTTTATATGGACCCTTCTACTCCTCTTTTTAAATGGTGTATTATCGTTCTTTTTATATATGGTCCATTTTATTTCTTTTTTATATAGTCTGTTCAATTTCTCTTTTATATGGTCTGTTATTGTTCTCTTTTATATGATCTGTTCTATTTTGTCTTTTTATAGTCTTTTCTACTTCTCATTCTATATGGTCTGTTCTGCTTCTATTATAATATGGTCCATTCAGTTTCTCATTTTCTATGGTCACTTCTGTTCCTCTGTTTATATAGTTGCTTCTACTTCTCTTTTTATGTAGTCTGTTCTAGGTCTTTTTTATATGGTTCCTTTTCACTTTTTATTATAAAGTCTTTTCAGCTTCTTTTCTTACGCCAATATCTTATTCCACCAATTCCTTTCTTTTTTCTTTATTCACAACAAAACTCTTTGCTTTTCTGTGTGAAGGGAAATGCACACACACACACACACACACACACACACACACACACACACACACACACACACACACACACACAAAAGAGGTTTTTTAGGTGAGGGAACATATTACCTAGAATTTTTCTCATTTATTATTCCATTAACCAATATTGTACTGGCGTATAGAAATATATATATCATAGTCTTTATCAAATATTATTTCTTTTTACTGTTAGCATTATTTTTAGCAAGTTTATATATTTGTGTTGCTATCTCTTATTTTTTTTTTTCTTAAACAGGGAAATTAATAAGACGAAATTGATAGAGCAAGGTTTGAATTGTATATTTAAGGAATGCACATTCCTTAAATAGGTAATTCAAACCTTGCTCTATCAACGTAGCCACCATGGCTGAATTGGTAAATTCCCGTTTCAGCAATAGAAACTTTTTCTTGATGAAAAAGGGAATAAAGATTTGATTCCTGCCAGAGGTGTACAATCTTTCTTTTGTAGGAATTTTCAATATAGGCCAATTGTTGTTAATTTCACTGTTTGAAATAGGTATATCAACTTGAATACATGAACCCACTAAAAATAATGCTTATAGTAATAAGAAATATAATATTCTCCTATCTGGTATGATGATATCCTGGATGTCCTGAGTATGACAATAAACTACATCTGGCAGCAAGACCTCTGATTTGGAGATTGGAGGCTTTAAGAAGTGTGGAACCACCTCTTAATTGCTGTGGTTCCCAGGTCCACCCTAATCTGGGTTGGTAGCACCTGTGAGAGACCCCCTTCAAACTGGTGTTATTTAAAAGAAAAAAAAGTTAAGCTGGGTAAGAGTCTTCAGCTTGAGATGGCAACTTATCTAGGACAAGGAAATCCCTCTGATATAAAATCCTCTATATCTATTCTGTGTTGAATAGAGTAGGCTGAACTCTTTAACCTTGGTTAGTATCTTCCTAGAGATGGTGCCCCAATAAAAGCACTGAGTTTCCAGTCTTTTAAACTGCTTGGTGTTAATAAGGCCATACATGTTATTCTTGAAGGAAGTTAAATGTTGCTACAATCTTGCTTAAAAGGTTTTACAGCAGAACTAATGTAAAAAAACTTTAATGATATTGTACATTGGTAAACAATAGAATTTGTGAGACACCTATTTTCCAGTGGGCATTTTTTAGTGAACATAAATTTGTATTAGTGTTGTTTCTAGTTTTGGAATAATGATTATTACTTTGGTTTAAGTGCTTATTTAAGATTTTATTATGATTTTCATTAATGTTTTGAGATTATTAGTACAACTACATTCTAATTAAAGGGTATTTTTATTAAAATCTTACATAGAGGATTATTGCTGGGAAAATGTTTCATAATTAAATTGAAGAACTTATGCACTAACTTAGGGCTAAACATTGGATTGTTTAGGAGTGTATACCAAATAATTTTTCTATTTTTATTTTTTCTGGTATAGTTATATTGTTTTGTGTATTGAATGTCATGATTTTCTTAACTGCTATTCTTTAGGACATTATTATAAAAACAGGGCATTACTATAAAAATCACTATCCTCACTTGATGAGTTATTATTAAATCTGTATTCTATGAAGGAGGGTAAATATTTAATAATAGATGGAGGGTGATTAGACTTTGGGTAGATGTATAATAGATATGCATTAGATTTCATGTATGGTTAGTAAGTATTTTTTACTAAGTCTAGTGTTACATTGAGGAAGTTTATATAGATATATATTACAAAAAATCCCAAAGATTAACGAAATGGTTTTAACAACTAACATATTGAAATTATTTGTTTGAACATTATTTTTAATCGATACTCATATTTGAGTAGATATTCTGTTTTTAATTAAACAGTATATTTATATATTTATTCCTACCGGCCATTGATATATTGATATGTTGATAGGGGTTGCAGGTTTGAATCCTGCCAAATGACACACATTTTTGTACAAAATTTATCGTAAATAATCAGGTCGGTAGAAATAAATATATAAGTATACTGTTCGATTAAAAACAAAATAGCTACTCAAATATTAGTATTGATTAAAAATAATGTTCGAACATATATATACATATATATATATATATACATATATATAATCATCAGCATACAGGCTTGTTTTGCTGTGTCACAGCTCATCAGTGCAACTAGATTAACAATTTATTTCAAGCCGGAATTGAAACTGATTTGTCATCAGTCAGAGATCCTACCCCTAAGCTATTGGTAAAGAAAGGCAGATTTCATAATGTGTTATTTACAGGATGTAAACAGCTGCCAACAGCTGAAAGTATTCAATTTAACAGCTGAGCCGACACATTCAACTCAGTAGCCAAAGAATATTGTAAAGCCGAAAATAGCTACTGTTTATAAAATCTACCTTCCCTTACAGTGCTCTATTGACATTCAGTAGTAGTAGGCCTCAGGTCAGTCAGGGTTGACCATGGTAGCTTTCTTGTTGTCTGCTTGGCTGGAGCATCGGCGTTTGTGACTGTAAAAACTGATGATGCAGGAGTGACAGTCTTTGTTGCCGAGGCTGAATTTATGTTTCGTTTCTGGTCTGTCAGAGTTTCATTTTGCTTCCTGTAAACCCACCCCTCCATGTTGAGTTGTGTTAGTTGCTCTTCCTCTGATTTAAATTGTTGGGCTAAGATTCCTCTCTATTTGAACCTGTTGACTCTCCCATTACTCTGTGTTGATGCCCACAGCTTTTATATCATGTTTTATGATGTCATGATATGGCAGTTGTCACCGCTGAGTGGGTATTCTTGTAGAGGCCAGCTCTCCATACAGGAGGTCTTTTGGAATGCAGCCGACTGGCATGTGCTGGACATGGCCTAGCCAGCCAAGTCTGTGCTGTTTGAGGAGTGTGAACATGGTAGGCAGACCAGCTCGAGACAGGACCTCAGTGTTAGGCACCTTGTCTTGCCATGTGATTCCCAATATACATCAGCTTTTCATGCTAGATCAATTATGACAGAGTATTGAGTTCATCTCTCACTAGGTGGTTCATACTTTCATCTAAGGAATGGTTAATAAATCACTGTTGCATTACCTATCTGGGTACTTTAAAATGGCGTAATGATGAGCATGCTTGTCTCTTGGATCAATTATGAGTGCTCCATTCTTTCAACCTTGTGCCACATCTAGGCTACATTTAGTAAATTGCTTTTACATTATTTATTTAGATTACTTTCAAGGGCAGTGAACAAGAAAATAAAGACATTGTTATGATTTAATATTTTTTCTTTACTATCAGAATGTTTTTTCATGAACGGGTGCTAAAAAAATTTCAACTTACCCAATTTTTTAAAATCAGACCAAATGACCAAACATTAAAATTTCTTTTGAATTCTTTCTTGTTTTGATTTGAAACTTTACAATATCTTGTGGTAATTATTAGAGTGACTGGATATTTTGATAATCTTGTTTAATGAATTGTATTTGTGCTGTAACAGTTTATATAGATAGGTAGTTTGGATAATAACAGTTTATTTAGTGATGCTGTTTTTTTTTTGTGGTTTCTGAAAATATTGCAGTTATAAAATTAGGTTCCTTCCCAGGTGCCCTAACCACATGAATTTACTTGTGCTACTAGATTGGCAACTAGGTCTCACCCTTTTACTCTCAAAATAGTCAATTGTAACTGCCACTTCTACTCCCTCAGTCTCTCACACTTCCCACATGTGGAATTCCCTTCCATATACTTGCTACCCTGATTGCTACAATCTGCAAAATTTTAAGTGCAACATCAGTGGCCATCTTCTATCTTCTCATTTCCCATCTTTCTCTTATCCTTTCTTTAACATCTCGAATAACTTGCTTCCTTTTTTCTTTTTCTTTTACTGTTTCAATTGGAGTAGATAGACTAAACTATTGCCTGGTTCACACTCTACCCACGTCTATTGAACAGGTGAAGAGGCCCATCCCTTGTTTCCTGTTTAGGATGTGGTTTCCGGTTTTTCTCTTTTCCAATCTATTCACTCTTACATAGCCCCCTGTGCATCAGTGGCATTTTCGCCTTGCTTGGGGTGATATAATTAAAAAAACAAAAAAAAACAAAATGATACTTCTCACGTGGAAGGTGTTCAGGCACTTCTCTTTGCCTGGCATATGTGGTCTATATCTCACTGCCATATAGCAGTGTACTGATGACACAGGCATTGTACACTGCCATCTTTGTCTTCAAGAGCATAAATAAGATATATATATATATATATATATATATATATATATATAAATAAATAAGATGTATGAATGATTTGGCCTATTCCATGAAATAAAAATCCAATTCATGCCAAATTAATATTAAACTTTTGAGCTTCATTTTAATGGCTTAACGTCATTAGCATGTTTATTATAGACAAACATACAAAGTTATCTGACACAGTAAACATTATTTCAATTTAAAGAAAAAAGAATTTGAAAAAACAATCCAGCATCACAGATAGCATTGATAAAATTAAGCTAAACTTCTCAGAATATAGTATAGTAATACCAACAAATAAGTCACTAAATAACCTCTAATTCTTAGTACTAAACTTTGTACTGCTAAACCAAAATAATAAATATTTAATAATTAAAAAATAATTAAAATTCAAGTAATAAAATTACTTTAAAATATAAATAAAAATTAGATTTAATAATAAAGAATGAAAAATTAGATTATAAAAAAAAACAATTAATATTGAAAACTCTCTACATGCACCAGAACAGGCAATTTTGCTAGGAATTGAGACAGAAATAAAATTTTCTCTCTTTCATCTTTGAATGGCCAAACCAAATCTATGGACAGCACTCTGACAGACAATGTGGCTTTGACCAGATAAGCATAAACTTTACCTCTGTGTATGTATATATACTTGGAAATATACAAACATTTCCCTGAAATATATGCTAAAGCAGTCTATCATTTTTGTTAATGCTTATTGTTTTGTATCTTGTATATGATTTATACAAAATGAGTTCTTGGAGCTTAAACATGACTCTTCTGCTAAGAATGAGTTTCCTACAAAAGAAATTCAAGACTTCTGGGTTAATGTACATGGAAAATACCCACAACTGAGTCTCAACACATTAAAAATTCTCATTCTGTTTTCTACAAACTACCTTTGTGAGTCTACATTTTCTACTTTACTCACAATTAATCCCAAAGTATGAGACTGACTTGAGATAGAATGTGACATATATTGTGCACTTGCCAAAACTAACACTGATATTGACACACTAGTACGCAAAAAGCAACTTCGTTCTTTTCACTGATCAATTTTTATATTTATCATCTTTTATGCATATTGTACTTTTATATGTATATTGGTCAGTCAATCATGTGCCATACATGATACATGCTTGGGTGATCATGTCTTGAAAGAAACATGTCTGACTGGGCAGAAAATTTTCCTGCACAATGTTACCATTATTTTCTGAGGTAGACTGGTAGCTAACCAAGGCTATAGAATCGACTCTATCTTGCTATTTAACCCATCTGAACTCATCTCCCAAATGGTTAGGATGGGTGATGATTTCTTCTTTCAATGGGTCCTCGATGACTTTCTCACCAAAAGAAAGACGTCACTTAAATGCTGAAAGAATTCTATATTTCTTTTTTTCATTAGTTTTTCCCGTCATTTGAGTTTTGCCATAAAAGCATTAATAATGTTAGTGTGCCCAATCACATTGACCCTGTGTCCCTAAAAAATTCTTTAGTTCATTCAGAATTTAAAAAATATTGGCAAGATAAGCCATTTGTGCTATGAATCCTTTCTTTGGTGAAGGCAGACAGCAATATGCTGTTACTCAAAAACAAATTCACTTCTTCCAACAGATCAAAGATTCGTGCCAGCATGTTTCCTTTTAAAAGCCATCACACTTGTGTGTGAAATAAAGTAGCAGTGTGTTAAGCATTCATGTCTTGGTAGAAATTGCAGAAGAGGCTCATGTTCAAGGCAAATAGCTTTATATAGTTAACAATGTTCATGATGATAGTCAATTCAAAGTGAAGATTCTTTGAAATTGTCTCTGAGGCTTCTCTATGCATTATGCAGTGTGTTCCTTTTAAACAAGGTTGCTTCTGCTTAACTAGAGCAATAAATCCTGATGGTAACCAACCACTTAGACATGGAGAGGGAGCTGATCCACAAATTATGGTTCTTGGAAAGAAGCTGTTTTTGTTGATATTCCTTCTTATAAATGGAATATAAAGGGTGAGTTTCTACTGTAAAAGTCTAAACTAGTGAAACTAAGAAATGGAGCTCATCCGAACATTGGCCATGGAATAATGAAAGAGAATCAATATACTTGTGACATTTTGTCTGTGCGGAAGTGGTTGTAGGGTTGAAATTAATTCATCACCCACAAAGCTGCATAAATGCTTTTAAACTCTCTCAAGCATTGTGAGTGAGTATTGGGCAACTCCAACCTAAATAGAATAGCAATACTTCATTTTAGCTTGATCTGGTTCTTGTAAACATAGAGTATAGTAAAATGAGTCAAGTACTTACTGGAGTAGTACAAGTAACAGACTATTTTTCCAGCACCTGTAGCAATTGATTGCATAAGTAAGTTGCACTTGATAACCAATATTTCAGTGATTCTCAACCTTTTTTGCCCAATTCACTCTTTTCACCATAAATCAGAATATCACTCCCTACTTATCCAATATTATCCAACTAAAAAGGAACATTCTGAACAATATGCACAAATAGTGTTGAAAAACTTTATTCTTTTCTATATTAGTACATTTATCGGCTCGGAACGAGAAACCGGGGAGCCGAGTTTGAATTCCAGCTGAATCCATTGCATTCACTTACGCACAAATACCCTTGGGAAAGGTATTAATCCGTCTCTTCCTTCCAGTTATGGGTTAAATAGCAGGACAGATTGGGTTCTATAGCCTTGGTCGGCAACCAGTCTACCGCAGAAAGCAATGGCAACCTACTGCGGGATAATCTTCTGCCCAGTCAGTCATGTCTGATCGCCCAAGCGTGTATCACGTATGGCACCTAAACTGACTGACATTTATGGATTCTTTTATAGAGATTTTCACAAATTTAATAGCAATAGAAAATGTTGATGGATCTTCATACGTGAATATATGTACAGTAATTTGTTTTTATTCATAACTGATTATTAAATAAATAAAATGAAGAATACTTCAATAAATAAAATGAAGAATACTTCAATAAACAAATGAAGAATACTTCAATAAACAAATGAAGAATACTTCAATAAATAAAATGAAGAATACTTCAATAAACAAATGAAGAATACTTCAATAAACAAATGAAGAATACTTCAATAAACAAATGAAGAATACTTCAATAAACAAATGAAGAATACTTCAATAAACAAATAAAGAACACTTCAATAAACAAATGAAGAATACTTCAATAAACAAATGAAGAATACTTCAATAAACAAATGAAGAATACTTCAATAAACAAATGAAGAATACTTCAATAAACAAATAAAGAATACTTCAATAAAAAAATGAAGAATACTTCAATAAATAAATGAAGAATACTTCAATAAACAAATGAAGAATACTTCAATAAACAAAAGTTCCATAGAATGCCAAGGTATTGGAATTCAATAAACAAAATTCTGTTAATAAAAAACAAAAAAAGTTAAAGATTTTTCCCTCCCCACCTGAAATTATCCCTGGGGTCAGAGAATTTCCCTCTGGTTGAGAAACACTGCATTATCAGATCCATCGTAATTACATTTAACAGAATTGTCTTCTAAAGTATTTAGCACATGAATTATATACCATATTTTCACTGATTAATCATTCAGGATTTGATTATATGACAACAATTCACAAAATTTGCATCAGAAAAATGTTTAATATATGAATTGATAATAAATAAGAGAATGTAATGAAGTATTTATTTATTTCCACAATTAAAATAATAACTTTTGTATAAATACCCAATCTCAGGTAAAAAAAGAAATATTAACAATAGCTAAAAGTAAGCTATTCTTATACAGTCTTCATATGACTGCTGTATATATTCTTATACTATATATACTTTTATGCAATCTGTTATATATATATATATATATATATATATATATATATATATATATATATACTACTGGTCATAATTATTAGGCCACCCCTGTGTTTTAAAAAAAATGATGTATTTCATACTATTTTTTAGTATTTATTGACAAGTGTATAATTGTAAATGAAAATGAATGGTTCTTTTGTTAATACTGCACAATAACATGTGTATCAAATGAATTTAAAAATATTTAATAATTACCTATATTGCAGTTTCATCAATGAAAGAATGAAAGAAATTTAGGGTGATTCGGGTGAGTTCATCTTTGCTTTCTTGCCTTGTAAAATTTTGCAAAGTAATAATAACAAATAACCATTCTATTTTCATTTGGTAATAAATACTAAAAATAGTATGAAATACACACAAAAATTTTCTTTTCATGGCCAGTATTGTTTATATATATATATATATTGTATCGAGGGAGCAGATAATTTTCTAAACATATACTGTTAAACTTAACAAACAACGAATGTCTATTACTTTTAATCATGAGCTGTTCTAAACATCATTTTTTTGCTTTAATTTCAGGTGAAAATAAAGACAAAATTATCTAACATCTGGATAATTTTTTATTATGTCGGCTCTAAGCTCTTGGCTGACATAAGCCATCTTCAGAGAGGCCACAGGGATGTTAGCATAAATACATCTACCATCAAAGATGATTTTATCTTGTGTTGACATAAAACATTGCTAAGCAACAACAACAGTCACTGAAATAGCAGATGCAGTTCGCTAATTTGTAATGCAGTTCTATGACATCACACTGTGTGAGAGACTGAAATGTCAACAGAACCACATGTCTGAATGCAATGCAATGCGTTATGACCAGATCAAAATGTTATTTCATTAAGTGAGGGTTGTTTTAATTTAATGTAAATGGCCTCCAATATCTGAAGGTTCTTTTTACTGTCTGTATGAGTAAGTATTATTATTGTGTTATTGACTAAAATATGTCACATTTAGATCTGGTCATAACACAGTGCATTGCATTCAGACATGTGGTTCTGTTGACATTTCAGTCTATCGTGCAGTGTGATATCATAGAACTGCATTACAAATTAACAAACTGCATCTGCTATTGGTGACTGTTGTCGTTGATTAGCATAGCAATGTTTCATCTCAACACAAGATAAGATCATCTTTGATGGTGGATGTATTTATGTTAACGTCCCTGTGGCCTCTCTGAAGATGGCTCATATGGGCCAAGAGCTTGGAGCCAACATAATAAAAAGTATTCAAATGTTGGACAATTTTTATCTTTATTTTAACTTGAAATTAAAGTGAAAATACGATGTTTAGAATGGTTCATGATTAAACATAATAGACATTCATTGTCTGTTATGTTTAACAATATATTTATATATATATGTATATTCTAATGTGATCTGGCATATATATTATGCTATCTGCTATATATTATTCTTATACCACCTGCTATATATATTCTTATACCATTTTCTATATATATTCTTAATACTATCTGCTATATATTTCTTATAAAATCTGATCTATACATATTCTAATACCATCTGCAATATATAGTTTTATGCTACTGCTATATATATTATTATACCATCTGCAATATATATATTCTTATAGCACTTACTAAATATATTCTTATACCACCTGCTATGTATATTCTTATACTAGCTGCTACATATATTTTTATGGCATCTGTGATATGTATTTTTTTAATGACACCTAATACATATGTATATGTATATATAAAAACTGCTAAAAAGTTGTAAGTTTAAAAATGTATTTTTTTGACAGTATTTGTTTATTTCTATTATTATATTTTATATTTCAGACCGTCCTCGGTCCTTCATCAGAAACAAATGATTTTAAAATTTAAATTAGAAATGTATTTCGCGAGAGTGTTCGTGGAGAGAGATTGTTTACAACACGTGGTGCAGAAAGCGACAGATTTTTATTTTTTATTTTTTTAAAAAATATTTGTAAATGTAAACCTATCTTTAATAATACTTATAAATTTTGTTTTAGAGAAAATTTTTTTAATTGTATATATATATATATATATATATATTCTTGTACCACCCACTATATATATACTTACATAATCTGCTATCTATATTCTTATGCAATCTGCTATATAGATTCTATACCACATGCTATGTATATTCTTATACTGCCTGCTATATATATTGTTAGGCCATCTGACTGATACACACACACACACACACACACACACACACACACACACACACACAGATATATATATATATTTTTTTTTTTAATCCCATTTGCTAGATATATCCTTATGCCACCTACTTTAAATATTATACCATCAGCTATATATATTCTTTTACTACTTGCTATATATGACATTTTTTATATATATTCTAATGCACTCTGCTAAATATATTTTTATGTATTTTGCTCTATATATTTTTCCTGACACCTATGTATATTCTTCTACCAAATGCTATATTCTTATAATACATGCTATATATATTCTTATGTATTCTGCTATATATATTCTTATACTACCTGCTACGTATATTCTTGTACAACTTGCTACATAAATTTTATACTATCTACTATATATACTGTTATACTACCCACTATATGTATTCTTACATAACTTGCTACATATATTCGTATATCATCTACTATATACATTGTTATACTATCTGTTATTCTTATACAACCTTCTATATATATATTCTTATGTCTTATGCCATGTTCTATATATATATATCTAATGCCATCTATATATATTCTGATACCATCTGCTATGTATATTCTTATGTCATCAGATATAATATATATATATATTCTTCAATTCATGTGGTGTCTTCAGGTGGTTTACAATAACTGATTTTATCTTTTTTTTAATACAGGGCATACATAAACTCTGAAGTCTATTTTTTTATCTCCATAGATTAAAATTGGTTGTGTCAAAAGAAGAAAGAATTGCTTTCTTTTCCTGAAATCTGCTAAAGGAGAAGGTGTACTCAATGAAAATCACAGATGCAGCATATTTGATTAAACGCATAAGGAGTAAATTTGTTAAAATTGACAATAATATGGGGTTATTGCCTCATATTCACATGAATCATGCAAAGCGCATCAACATTTGCATCACAAATGATGGAAATCATATTGAAGATGTTATCTCTTAATATCCAGTTCAACTATATCTTGAAAATGTCATTTCTTAAAAATATGTATTTTTGCTTATGTGTTCAAACTTTAGGGATACCATATATATATATATATATATATATATATATATATAGTATATCGAGGCAGCAAGTAATTTTCTAAACATATGCTATTAAATATAAGAGACAATGAATGTCTATTATGTTTAATCATGAGCCATTCTAAACGTCGTATTTTTGCTTTAATTTCAGTTGAAAATAAAGACAAAAATTCTCCAACATTTGGATAATTATTTATTGGTTTTCTTCTAAGCTTTCGGCTCACATGATCCATCTTCAGAGAGGTTGTTTAAACTGAAATATTATAACATCCACCATCACCAACAATTTTATTTTGTGTTGACTCCGCTTGGCAATGGCAATAGTTACCAAAATAATAAACACAGTTCTTAAGTTTGCGATGCGGTTTTATGACGTCACACCGCGGGATAGCGCGAAATGACAACAAAACCATGCAGTCAAATACAATGTAATATGTTATTTCCTGTTTTAAAGTTGATTTTATTGAGTGTTGGTTGTTTTGATTTGATGTACATGGCCTCCAATATCTGCAGGTTCCTCTTACTGTGTGTATGAGTAAGGATCACCGTATTGTTGACCAAAATCTGTCTGATATTACCTACATGTTTATGTTTTTCAGAGAAATGTTGTTTAATAGTACTCTGATCAGAAAGATGACATGTAAGTCTACGGGAGAGTGTGGTTGTAGTAAAACCAATATATGTACTAGGTTTTTGATTAGTATCAGAGATGCAATCTCTGAATGGGCATGTAAATTGGTACACTACATTGGTTTTTTGTAGAGAATTTAGTTTAGTGCTTGTTGGGTTATTATAGACTATGAGGTCAATTGTTTTAAACTTTTTATAATATATAATGAGCTTAATTTGATTATTACTTATAATATATATATATATATCTATATATATATATATATATAATTTTTTATTTGGCCAACAACACTGCTTTTCTCCATGTTTCATTTAAAATGATTATCAAGGTTCTGCGATTAAATTTTTTATTTAATTTATCTTGCATCTTTATAATTTTTTTCTTTTCTGGACATAAGTTATGTAGAAGTTGTCCAAATGTTCTGTATACTCAAGCACTTTTGGCTATAATTTTAGCCATTATCAAGAAGGATTTTATTTTTACTTTTAACTGAATGTAGCGAATTTTTTCATGTATGTAACTAGAGTTATAGTCACAGGCAAACGCAATAACTTCTCTACTACAACTTTTCGTTTACATATATGAACTCCCATCTATCTATCTATCTATCTATCTATCTATCTATCTATCTATGTCCAAATGAGTAAGGAACGAAGAAAATATTTTCAACGTTCAAAACATTAATTTAAAACAGTGCTCAATATATCTTTCATCTTGTTTCTTTCTCTTTTGTTTTCCCCTTTGCTTTTTATTTCCTCTGTGTCCTTCTCTTTCCTTTTGCTTTCCCCTTTTTAATTTCTCTTTTTACTTTCTCATCTTTTCTAGCCTCTTTCTTTTTCCTCTCTTTTTTAATATCTTTTACCTTGTATGAAAAGTTTTCCAAAAATAAAAGGCAGTGAGTTTTTAAATTTTCTTTTTAAAAATAACGTTTATTACCCTCATTATTAACTACTTGATGAGACATTGTTCTTTCAATGTCAAAACAAAATGTACATTTTATAGTAGATTGTAGTTTGTGCATGTTCTAAAGTATAATTTATAATATATATATATATATATATATATATATACACACAAACATATATATATATATATACACGCACACAAACACACACACACATATATATATACACAAGCTCTCACACACACACACACACACACACACACACACACACATATATATATATATATATATATATATATATATATATACAAGGTGCAATGGATGAATTGTTATCTAAATTACACAAAATGAAAATAACACTGACATCTCATTTGAAAGATATATATGCCAAAACTACACAAAAATATTTTTGAATACTAAAAGGTAAATTTATTCAATAAAATCACCATTGGCTTCAAACAGGTGACTTCAGAATCTCCTGCAACTCTTTTGGAAGATCTCCTTGCTTAAGTTGGTGAATGCTGCTAATATCCTTGCCTTCAGAAGTTTTGTTGGTCTCTTGCTCAACTGCACCCCTACATAATAATCAAGGGGATTACATTCTGGAGAGTTAGGTGGACAGATGTAAGGGGTGATATGGTCACATATATTGTTTGACAGGTGTGACTGTGTTCCTCTTCTTGTGTGGTATGGTGCAGTCCTTTGGCTAGACAGAGGTTCTACCAGTAGCCACCCTCTTGACCAAGGGCAGCAGTATCTCTTCAGGGTACTTAGTGTAGGCCTCCAAGTTAAGTCTGAGGTACTGTGGGAAGATAAATGGAGGCATGAACTCACCATCACAAGTGATTGCTCAAAATTCTTTCATAATCAACATTCTTCTTCTTCTATGTGCTCTGTCCCTTCAGGACGTAGGCGATCATGGATCTCCACGTCTCTCTATCCCTTGTGGCTCTTGGTATGTTTGCTCCTGTTGCTCCTGGCAACCCCCGTTCCGTCATCCACCTGATCAGACCCTGCAAATATGTTATCCGCTGCCTTCCTCTGTCTCTCCTTCCTTCTATCTGTCCAGTCAGTATCAGGTTCTCCAGGCTCTCCTTCCTCATTGCATGTCCCAGGAACTTCAGTTGTCTCTTCCTGATGCTCAGCATCAATTTTGTTTTTGTTGCCATTCTTTCTAACACTTCGTTGTTGCTTGTATGCTCAGTCCACGATATCCGTAGCATCCTTCTGTAGAACCACATTTCGGCCGCTTCCAGTTTTGTCCTCATTTTCGATGATATTGTCCAGCATTCACAGCCGTATTGAAGAACTGACATCACGTAGCAGTCTAGCACTCTTTTCTTCGTTTCTATTGAGATCTTCCTGTGTGTTAGTATTTTGCTCATCTTCTGGAACGCGTCCTTTGCCATGCCAATTCGCCTTCGGATCTCCGTGTCGCACTTTCCATCTCCTGTTAGAACACTTCCTAGGTACTTAAATTCTTGGACTTGTTTGATTCTGTTATCCCCCACCTGTATTTGGCATTTTGGGTTGTATCTTTTGCTGATGACCATGCACTCAGTTTTCTTAAAGTTTATTTGTAGTCCCTTTTTGTCACTCTCCACTGCTACTTTCTGTATGAGATCTTGCAGTTTCCTTTCCGTGTCCGCAATCAGTACTGTATCGTCCGTGTATCTTAGACACATCTAACGCTTTCCTAATTCCCTCCTAAAATGTTCATTTTGGAGTTTCCAGTGCAAAGTACAAATTTCGAGTGGAGTGAACTGTGTTATGGTGTTCTTTTTCTCATAGATATTGCCCAACTGACCCTACTATACAGTACAGTTAACAAAATCAAAAACTATCAACATGCATGCATTAAATTAAAAATATAAAATACCTGCAATTTACTCATTGCACACTGTATGCACACACACACACACACATACATATATATATATATATATATATATATATATATATGTCATCCACATACAAGCCTGTTTTGCTGTATCACAGCTCATCAGTGTGGCCTGACATCCACTTGCCTTTGGCCGGGATCAAAACTTGGTGTCAGTCAGAGTCGCTAACCCCTAAGCCATAGGCACATGGAATCAGAGAAGGGAAATTTTAGTGTGTTATATATAAGCCGTGTATACACAGGCCTGTTACTGAAAGAACTCAATTCGTTACTAAAGAGTTATATACACACGTATATACATATACATACAGATGTATATATGTATATATATACAAATATATATATACACATATATATGCATATATATGCACATATACATATATAGATATATATATATATACACATATATGTACATATACATGTATACACACACACACACACATATATACACAAATTCAAACACACACAAACATACACACACGCATATATGCATACATTGATGCATATTTGGGAAGCAACCATTCTTTTACACATCTTTCATTGAATATAGCCAACAAGGATGATTTAATCATTCTTTTTTCTTTTACCATTTTTCAGTTTTTCAGGTGATAAGGAATATAAAAACTTTTTATTATTCCAAGCACTTTTGGCCAGTGCTTTAGCCATTCTCTGGGGCATTATATTAGTTATATTTTATCCCCGTGTCTTGTACTACATAGTAGTTTTACTGTGTGATGGTTCTTGGGGATGAAGGATTAAAAACAAAAACTCCAATCAATTTGAAATACAGTGTTAGTATTTTGCTTGTTTAAAAACTGGATACAAAAGTAACACAATGTTTAAAACTTAATAATATATGTTCCCTTTTTTAAAGTGCCATATATATATATATATATATATATATATATATATATATATATATATATATAATATAAATTTATTTCTTTGAAGATTATTTTTAAAGAAATAAATAAAATATATCAGTTATTTATCTCTTCCATAACATTCTGTAAAAATTATATATATATATATATATATATATATATATATATATATAATTATTAAAAACAGAATAGAGTTGTTCCAACAAGAGAAATTGGTATAGAATAAAAAGTCTGAGAAGTTGTGAACATTTTGTTTACAGAGTAAATTTATGCAATTAATTTACACTTTAAACAAAAGGTTCACATCTTGTTGTACTTTTATTATATATATATATATAGTGTTAAAGTGTTAAATTGTGATAATATTTTGTCATAATTTTGTTGCTTTTTCAGTGGTTTTACTGATAAAATGTATTTTGGCAAGCAGATTTTTAATCATAAAGTGCATACTATCAGGTTGATGATATAGCATTGATAAGCACAAAGAGTTTGTCACTTTGTCACTTTAACTGAGCAGGCTTAAATATATATATATATATTGTAACTAAGTTGTTTAACTCATAGGTTTATTAACCTTTTGTTCATGCATTTACTTTTATAAAGAGTGCTCGATACAAATGTAGAGTGCTATATATATATATATATAAAATATGCAAACATGTCCTGAAAAATATTTTGGGATAGGCAAATAAGATTATTTTTATCTTATCATGGATGTGCTTTGTAATGTAATGGATATTGGCTCAGAAGGAGAAATCAGAGAGCCAAGTTCAAATTCCAGCTGAATTCATTGCATTCACTTACTCATAAATACCTTTGGGAAAGGTATTAATCCATCTCTTCCCCCTACAACTATAGGTTGAATAGTAAGAAAGATTGCGTTCTAACCCTTAGTTAGCTATAAAGCTACCACAGAAAGAAATGACAAACTACTGTTGAAAAATCTCCCTTGTGGGGATACAGAACACCTGTATTAAAAGGGAGAGTTTAATGTGGAATATCCTGTCCCCAAAATACAGCACAAATTTCAAGAAAAGACAACGCAATAAGAAATGTTTGTATAAAATTAGAAAATAGTGTATTTAACAACATATATACAGAATAAACAATTTGTGTATTTTTTGTATAATATGTTTGGAGGAAAAAAATGTCTTTAAGATTTAAGTGAATGTGGCTTTGAACAAAAAAGCGTCTATGTTTTGCTGTCTGTAATTCAACAGAGTAGTAATGTTTGCTTCTTTCTTTTTTATGTGTCCGCTGCTAAGGAGGTGGAAAATGAAAAGGTCTATCAATTTAAAATGAAAAAGAGAGTGTGCATTAGAAATCACCAAAGAGAGGGAAAAGGGTCAAATAGCAATAGTAGTAAGTGGCAGAATGTGTTTGTGTATAAAAAGATTAATCAGTCTACTTAACTAATAAAATCTGTGTACATTTACCTTTTCCAGTCAGCAAGAGATGTAAAAATTATATGGGCCATTGAGGATATATTGTTGTTATTGTTATTGTTTTCCTTTCCTTCTTCTTCTCTTTTGTATCGGTTGAGTCAGCAATGGACCTGTCTGTTGGTTCTTTGGCCTCTCTGATCTCTGTGCCTTTCTGACTGTCTTGACTGGTCAGGGGACGTCCTTAAGTAGTAAATCTGGTCATGTGACTGGCTCCTGGAGGATTCTTTTTCTTTAGGTTTGAAAAAACGTTTGACTGATGAATTTTCTACTTCTTATCCAGTCAGAGTCCAGTATTTTGCTTTTCACACTGACTTGTGAAATTTACCTTGGTCTGGATCTTTCCAAAATATTTTCAGTCATGGTCTGGGTTTTTCCAAAATGCTTTTAGTCATTTGGATCCGATTTTGTGGGTATGCAATTTTACTTTGTGTGTTTTAGTTAACTCTTGGATGATATAGGATTTGTATCCTATAAAACATCTTAACAATAAAACTTTATATCCTATACCCTCCTAGTCAGTCATGGATCAAAATACACATGATTGGCCAAGTGTTTATCACATATGGCACTTAAGTGATTGACTATTCGTTGCATTCACTTATGCCCAAATACCCTTAGGAAAGCTATTAATCCATCTTGTCTCCCTCCAGTTATGGGTTAAATAGCAGGATAGATTGGTTGGCAATAAGTCTACTAAATAAAGAAATGGCAACTTATTGTGGTAAAATCTTCTTCTTAGTCATGGTTAGAAAGAGACATGATCGCCAATGCATGTAAAAAGTATGGAAGTTAACTGACTGATTGACAATAGAATAATCTTGGCTTACAAGTAAAATGATTAGTAATTTTGCTGTAAAAGATTTGGCTTTCTCTGAAGCAGCAGCAGCAGCTGATACTGACTTCTGGATACAATGTGTATTGCCTGACTTTATTGTTTACCAAAATTTACTCAGTATATTTAATCAGGAAGTGTCTTATTTTATTGTGGGAAGATTTTACTGTAAATTGAATTTTTCCCATCAGGCATACAGATTCTCAAATGTGAATGTCTGCTTAAAGTTTGAAGTTTACAAGAAAAATAAATTCACTGAGTCTCCCTAATGTGCTGGTTGATACATTTGAAGTAAATAATACGGTAAACTTAATAAATAACGATGTTTTAAATTTTGTGCTGAATAATTTTTATAGGATAAGTAATGCTTACTATGCTTCCTACATATACACACCACTAATATACATATATGTATACAGAAATGCATATGCAGGCTCATATATATAGGTATACAAAAAGATGTATATACATATATATAAAGAACTAAAGATGTGTATGTGGGTCTCTCTCTCTCTCTCTCTCTATATATATATATATATATATATATATATATAAATATATATATAAATATATAAATGTTTATATATAAATATATATGTTTATATAAATATATATGTATATATATATATATGTATGTATATCTATATGTGTATATATATATATGTGTGTATATATATATATATATATATATATATACATGTATATATATGTATATATATGTATATACATATATATGTGTGTATATTTATATGTTTATATATACATATGTATAATTATACATATATAAGTATATATATACATGTGTGTGTATGGGTGTGTCCATTGTTCTGTATGTATGCATATGAATGTAAATAAGTAAGTAAAATGCAGATATTTTGCTCTATGCAAGATGACATGAAGGATAGTGCTTGACACTTCTGTGAAACATGTTGGCTAATCGCATCGAACAGTCCACTGACAGGTGGAACATTTTTTTGCCCCCAATCCTGAATATGGATGTTGTTGAAGCATGGTAGGGTTGGGGATTAGTCGATGATGAGCAGAATGACAGAATTTTCTAGGGAAAAGGTGGGTAAATGAAAAAGGCACATTCATAAAAGGAAAGAATCAAAGATGGGATTAAAGAGGGGGAAAGAATGAAATACATTCACTGAAGAAATGAAGAAAAACAACTGAATAAATTATTGATAAATATAAAAGAAGAAAGAACAAAACATTAAATATGAAAGAAAGATGTAAGAGAAAGATGAATAAATGAAAATAGATTTTATAAAAGAGAGACAGTCTGTTTCAGAAAAGATGTGTGAGAAAGAAAGAAAAATATGAAAATAGGCTATCAGTTTCAAAAATAAAAAACAAATGCAAATAAATTTAAGGAAATGAAGGGAGGTGGATTAAGAGAAAATTATTGAAAGAAAGAAAGTAAAAGAAAAAAAGGGAAGGAAGGAAGGAAGGGGAAGAAAGAAAGAAAGAAAGAAAGAAAGAAAGAAAGAAAGAATGGAGGGAGAAAGGAATGAACAAAGCAAGGAATGAAGGAAATAAGGAGGAAAAGAAAGAAGAAAGGAAAACAGGAAGGAAAGAATGAAGGCAAGAAAGAAAGAAAAAAGAAAAAAGAAAGAAGACAGGAAGGAAAAAAAGAAAGAAATATCTAAGAAAATGAAAAAGAATTTTCTGAAACAGGATCAAATGTAAATGGATTTTATAAAACGGAGATGTTTAAGAAAGAAACAAGCAAAAAAAGAAACAAACAAGGAAAAAGATCTAAGAAAGAGAAAAAGAAAGTTACTGAATAAGAAACTAAAAATATGTTTAAAAAAAAGCGACACATGAAGAGGAAATGGTTGAAAGGGGGAAAACAAAGAAAAGAAAGAAATGAAAATTGTAAAGAAACTCAGGATTAAATTAGAAAAAGAAAAATGCAACAAACAGTAACTAAAGTTAACATAAGGAAAAAAAAGTAAGAACGAAATAAAAAATGAAATAAGGTTAAATGGAAAAATGAAAATAGAAAAAGATGAAATAAATGAAGAGATTCAGAAAGAGAATAAGATTTACAAAAAAGTACACAGGAGGTGAAAAATAAGCCAGGAACATAAACCAAAATAAGAAAGAAAGAAACATTCAGCAAAATTTGTGTGAGATTTAAACTGACATAGATAGATAGATAGATAGATAGATAGATAGATAGAAACATTCTGAGATAGATAGATAGATAGATAGATAGATAGATAGATAGATAGATAAGAACATTCTGATAGATAGATAGATAGATAGATAGATAGATAGATAGATAGATAGATAGATAAGAACATTCTGAGATAGATAGATAGATAGATAGATAGATAGATAGATAGATAAGAACATTCTGAGATAGATAGATAGATAGATAGATAGATAGATAGATAGATAGATAGATAGAAACATTCTGAAATAGATAGATAGATAGATAGATAGATAGATAAGAACATTCTCAGATAGATAGATAGATAGATAGATAGATAGATAGATAGATAGGAACATTCTGAGATAGATAGATAGATAGATAGATAGATAGATAAGAACATTCATAGATAGATAGATAGATAGATAGATAGGTAAAGAACATTCTTAGATAGATAGATAGATAGATAGATAGATAGATAGATAGATAGATAGATAGATAGATAAAGAACATTCTTAGATAGATAGATAGATAGATAGATAGATAGATAGATAGATAAGAACATTCTGAGATAGATAGATAGATAGATAAAGAACATTCTTAGATAGATAGATAGATAGATAGATAGATAGATAAAGAACATTCTTAGATAGATAGATAGATAGATAGATAGATAGATAGATAGATAAGAACATTCTGAGATAGATAGATAGATAGATAGATAAAGAACATTCTCAGATAGATAGATAGATAGATAGATAGATAGATAGATAGATAGATAGATAGATAAAGAACATTCTTAGATAGATAGATAGATAGATAGATAGATAGATAGATAGATAGATATGAACATTCTAAGATAGATAGATAAATTAGATAGATAAAGGTAGAATATGAGTCCTGAACAGAAACTGGAATAAGAAAGAAAGTAAAAGATACTGTCTCTTGATTTTTTTCCCCTGTTTCATTTCTTTACATTAAAGGACTATACAAAGGAGACAATGTCAATATGACTAGTGGGGAAATTTTGATGAAAGTAAAGTGTGACCAAAAGAGGAACGATGAAGTTTAAGATCATCTTGGATTCAAGCTGTCACTGATGCATGTCAAAGGAATGATGAGTATAGAGGGTCGAACATGGCTAGAGAAGAGGCATTAAAGATAATGGTAAGGATTGCAGTGAGAAGTAAATATTTAATGTAGAGAAATTAATTCTTTATGTGGAATTGTTGAATGTAAATGGTATTGACAAAGAGGAGGAAAGTAGGAAGGAAAGCGGAAAATGAGAAGACAAAGGGGGAAAATATTCCCAAAGATAATGGAGAGAAGAAAATTGAGAAGAAAGATGGGAATGAAAAGAAAAAGGCAAGCTATAAGAAAAACAAAGAGTAAGTTTGAAAGACAGAAAGAAAGACAGAAAGAATAACAAAGAAAGAAAGAAAGAAAAACATAAAGAAAGAATGATAGAGAGACAGAAAGAAAGAATGACAGATCAAAACATAAAAAAGAAAGACAGAAAGAAAGAAGGAAAGAAAGAAAAATAGAAAGAAAGAAAGAAAGAATGATAGAGAGAAAAACATAAAGAAAGAATAACAAAGGAAGAAAGAATGTTAGAAAAACAAAAAGACAGAAAGAAAAAATGATAGAAAGAAAGGAAGACATAAAGAAAGAATAACAAAAAAAAGAAAGAAAGACAGATAGAGAGAATGGCAGAAAGGAAGAAAGACAGAAAGAGATAAAGAAAGAATGACAAAGAGAGAATGACAGAAAGAAAGATCAACAGAAAGAAAGAAAGATATACAGAAAGAAAAAGAGAAAGAATGGCAAATATAGAAAGACTAAAAGAAGGAATGACAAACAGGGACAAAAAGAAAGAGAGGTAGACAGAAAGAAATAATGGCAAGAAAGAAAAAAAGAAAGAAAGACAGAAAGTATGACAACGATATAAAGATGGAAAGAAAGAATGATGAAGAAAGACAGAATGAAGGGCAAAGAAAAAATGTTAAAAAGAATAGCAAAGAAAGAAATACAGATTGGAAAAATGACAAAGAAAGAAAAAATGACAAGGAAAGAAAGACAGAAAAATGAATGAAAGAAAGAATGGCAGAAAGAAATACAGAAAGAGAGATAGATGGAAAAATGGTTAGAGAGATTGAAAAAAGAAATGTTCAGTTTTAAGTTATTAAATGTACAAAGCAGGCAAAAAAAGGTAAACATTATGTAAAAGTTTGAATAGTTATGATGAAGGAATAAATAAGCTTAAAATTTTACAATAAATTATAAAGGAAAATAGATTTGCCTCGATATGAAAAGAAACCAAAATTGATAGATAAGAACAAATTCTATAGGTAGGAAGCAATAAAAGAAAATTGGAATAAAATTAAAACAAGATCAGTTTAGACAAAAATGACTTTGAAGAAAAAGAGATAGAAAATGCTCCTAATGATAAAAGAGTAGAAGAAAAAAGTTATGAAAGTGTAAGAAAGAAAAAAATTAGAAAATGCTAAAGAGTCACAAAAAAAAAGAGAAGAAAAGTAAAAATGCTCTTGGTAAATAATAATAAAAACAATAAAGAGAAAATATAGGAAATCTTCTTGGCGATAAAAAAGAAAGAACTGATATACAACATATTCTAAGGAAGAAGGGAAGAAGAAAAAACGAAGAAGAAAAAGAAAGTAAAGAAAAGAAAGTAGAAAAAGAATCAGAAGAAAGAAAGAAGAAGGAGAACAAATGAATAAAGAAATAATCAGAAGAAAGAGTGAAAGAAGCAAATAAAAGAAAGAACCAGAAGAAAGAAAGAAAGAAAGAAATAAAGAAAGAAAGAGATGAAAGAAAAAAAGCAGAAAAAAGAAAGAATCAGAAAAAAGAAAGAATGAAAGAAGCAGAAGAAAAGAAGATAGATAGAAAGAAGCAGAAGAAAGAAAGAAAGAAGCAGAAGAAAAAGAAAAGCAGGAGAAAGAAAGTAGCAGAAAAAAGAAAGAAGCAGAAGAAATAAGAAAAGAAGAAAGAAAGAATCAAAAGAAAGAAATAAAGAAAAAAAAGAAACTGAAGAAAAAATAAAGAAGCCACAGAAAGAAAGAAAGAATCAGAAGTAAGAAAGAAGTAGAAGAAAGAAAGTGACAGAAGAAAGAGGAAAAAAGAAAAAGAAAAAGAAAGAAAGAAAAAGAAGAAAGGAAAAAGAAAGAAAAGGAAGAGATAAGAAATACTCTTAGTGATGAAAGATTAAAAGAAGAAGATAAAAGAAAAAGAAGTAATGAATGTGTAAGAGAAAACAATTAGAAAATGTTACAGAGTTAGAGAAAAATAAAAAGAACAGAGAGAGAGAGAGAGAAAGAGAAAGAGAGAGAGAGAGCAAGAAAACTATTGTAACTGGCAAAGGATGCAGACATATGAACAGTAGTATCATGGAATTTCATTTGTCTCCTACTTTAATATGAAAGACAACAAAAACAAAATGTATAAGTTGAAAGAAAAGAGCTGACAAAGTTAACCCTGTTAGCAAAAAAGAATTTAAGAAAAAAAAATGCTTAGCAATGTGACTCTTCCTTCCATCACAGAATTACTGTCATCTTGAAGAAAGTCATTTGATAGTCATGCCTGCCTGAAATAAACTCTTCATTTTGGCAAACCAGGCAGAAGATCTGAATGCAAGATTGAAAATTTATTTTTGCTCTTTTCTCCTTTTTTTATCGCATCTACTTATTTCGTTCTTACTTTGATCTTGTCTATCACTAGCTTTGAAGCATCAGATCTGTTATCCTTAGTGGCCATTTTGTCATCGTTCCAGTGATTTTATAATATCAACAATAATTTTTACAATAAAACTCTTTGTGTTTTGCTTGACTATACTTTAGTATTGCTTATAATATATCATATTATAAGCTAAATATTAAAATTTAAAGCTGATCTATTAAAAATAAAGGTATGGTGTATTCTAACCTCCAGGGGTGTAACTTATGAAAGATAAATTGTCCAGCATTCAATGCCAGATAATAAGATGGATATTACATAGTCAACTAGTCAACAGCTACCTAAGTAAAGAAAATATCTCAATAAAATTACTATGGCAATGTAAAACCACCCTACTATCAGTCTCAAGAAAGTTCTGTTGAATTATGATTTTATTTTTAGGAAATGATAAGGATTTTATTGTTTTATATATATATATACAGTAAGGTTTACCCTTTACAAGGCCTGGGGGTCACTCAAAGTACAGGGTTACATAAGGAGTTGGTTTATACAGATATAAGAGGAAGATAACAATTAATCTTAGGCTTGAACAGATTAAGATTGTAGTGATCAGGAAAACACTCCCTTGGAAGTCAGTTCCACAGAGAAGTTGTTTGCGGGAAGAAGCTGTTCCAGTAAAACTTACTACTCACCAGTGAAATACAGGGAGAATGTTGATGGTTTGCTACAATATGAGTGGCATGGCAGGTCTTGTTCATGAAGGTTAGAACAGGTGAAACCAAGAAATACACTTTGTCCGAATACTTTTCATGGAAGTAGTGACAGAACAATGAGAGGCTTGCCACATTCTACCTGTGTGAGATAGGTTGGAGGGTGAAAATTAATTCATCACCTAAAAGGACTGGAAAGTGACGACTGGTCAGCTGACACCCAAATATGACAACAGTACTCCAGATTTGGCTCTTGTAAAGGTAGATGATAATAGGAGTCAGAAAACCAACTATTTATCCTGTATCTTTAGTAGCGGTAGATCATAAGTATGAATTTCACTCAAGGTCAGGAAATTTATCTATGCTTCTGAAAAGAGGTAGTATTTACACTATTTACATTGTTTGAACAATTGTCCTCATTTTTACTGCTATGTCTATGACGTTTCAGTTGTTGTATGCTCTGGCCTTCTTCAAGGCTAGGAATTTTGAATTACGATCACTGAGGTACATCATTCTCATTCCATGTGCAATGTCACTTCTGGTAGCCATATAATTATCTCCCTTTAACTTAACTGTCTATGTTATTTGTTCACTATTGCTGTAGCCTGGTATTGAACTCACAACTCTTTGAGTCAAGTCACTGGAACTAACCAATGCCTGTATACACTGGGCCATATGTCCTTGAGCATCTGAAAAAGACCAGAGCATACAACAGTCAAAACGTCATAAACATGGCAGTAAGGATGAAGACAATAGTCCAAACTATGTAAATAGTGTCAGGAAATTTGTGGTTTATTCTTAACAGTTGATTTGTTTCCGAGTTTGATATCAGTCATGGAGTTAAAAGGGATTTTTTTTTTTTTTTAATCATTTCACCCCGAGCAAGGCAGAAACGCCACTGATGTGCAGGGGGTTACATAAATGTAAAAAGATTAATTAGAAAAGAGTGAGGAGTACAAGCTAGTTAGAAAGGAACAATAGAAAGCTGAGAAAGCAGGTGCAATGACAGATACATAGGCGGAGAGAAAGTGAAGGTTATACAGGGGAGGGGAGAGAGCTAGAGTCCAGTGGTTAGTAGATGAGTATTAACTTTGCATTTAAATTTCTGGAGGTTGTAGCCATCAGGAAAGCAAGAATACGGGAGTGAGTTCCACAGGCGGGAAGTGCGAGAGAGGAAGCTGCAGGAGTAGAATTGTCGTCTGCATTTGGCTAACTTGACTGTGAATGGATGGGACCCAGTTGCCAGTCTGGTTGCAAATTTTGTGAAGATTTTGCCTAATAGTAAATTAAATTCACCCTAAAATTTTTTTCATTTTTTAAACATGACAATCTAGATGACTGATTCTAGAATAGAGAAGCAAACAAACTGATGTCTTATGGAACAGTAATTATATAAGGATGGTAAGAGTTGTGTTATCCAAGTTAAATTTTGTCTCTTATTTGTCAAATATTTGAGATCCGTTTTCATGTGAAATCCCAACTCATAAAGTCTGAAGAATCATTGAAGATTTCATAAAATCGGATCAAGTAAATCTCAATGAGTGGCCAGGAATTTATTTGAGCTTAAAAATTATGAAAGATTTTTCTCTTATCCACTACCCACAAAAATAAAATAAATTTAAATTTAAATTTAAAAGACATAAAGAAAAGATTAAAAAATAATTGAAAAAAATTTTTAACGCAAAAAATAACACATTAAAACTGATTTCAAGAGATTGAATTCTGAATTCAATTTTATTCTAGAAATCAGTAATATTTGCAAATAATGACTGATTTGTTTTTATGGTTTATCAACCTTTTAAAGATAAAACAGAAAATAATTTTAGATTGTAAGGAATTTTTAGAGATAATAATGATTTATTGATAAAAGTTCTACTAATTGCCCCATAGATTGTAGGAAGAAGAGCTGGATTCATATCTTTCCCAAGACGTAAATGAATCTAATGAATATGACTGGAATTGGAACTCAGCTCTCCAATTTTCAATTCTGTGTCATCATCCATTATACCAGCTGTACATCCATGCTTACAGCACCTAGTATTTCTAAGGGGTTGTTTATTTAGACACTGAACCACCTGACTGTTGCTTAATCATATGAGAACCAGTGTTGAAATGTGATATAATAATCAATTAATCAAGTGCAATATGTAATACATGCTTTGGCAATCATGTCTTGAAAGAGACATGACTGACTGGGCAGAAGATTTTCCCACAGTAGGTTGCCATTACTTTCTGTGGAGAGATTGGTTGTTGACCAAGGCTATAAAAACACAATCTGTCCAGCTATTTAAAAGAAAAAAGTAAAGAAAAGAGCCAAATTAATACTTTTCCCAAGGGTATTTGTGCATAAGAGAATTCCACAAATTCAACTGGAATTCAGACTCAGTCGACCAATTTTTTGTTCTGAGCTGATACCCACTGCACCACAACAATTTAGATTGATTGATTTATTTATAAGTGGTCCTTTTTTTTTGCATTCTTTAAAACTTCCATCCATGTTATTCTCATCCTCCTCCTGTAGATCCATATTCCTGCTGTTTGAATTCTATTATGTTGTATATCTTCTAAGAAGAAAATTATGTGTTTTTGATATTCTGCTTTTTATTCTGATTGATTAATTTTTTTTATCAACCCTTTGTGAGTTATTTAAAGCAAAAACATATTTAAGATTGCAAGAATTGTTGAGTTGATTCCTTTTGGAAAAATAATAGTTTATAAAATTTAAATTTACACAGGTGGCACTGCTAAGTAATTTGCATGAGAATAGTTATTAGATTATTATTAGAAAATCATTGACCTAGCCTGTATATATAATATATAAGCCACTTACTAAAGCCATTTTGTTTAGTTTCTTGTAAATAGTATTTTCCATTGTATTCATTTTTTTTATTTTTAAACTTGCTAATTCCCACTGCCAACAGAAAAATTGTACATATGGGACTGGTTAGATTTTCACAGAGTCTTTGAGGTATTATGGCGTTTGTAGTAAAAATGGTAAGTAAGAATATGATAAGAATTATATATAATATATAAGCCACTTACTAAAATCATTTTGTTTAGTTTCTTGTAAATAGTATTTTCCATCGCATAAATATTCATTAGGGTTTTTCATTTTTTCAATTTTAAACTTCTTATTTCCCACTGCCAACACAAAAATTGTACATATGGGTTGGTTAGATTTTCACAGAGTTTTTCAGGTATTATAGTATTTGTAGTAAGAATGGTAAGTGAGAATGTAATGCTTTGGTGCAGGGAACATTCTTATAGTCTGCTTGGGTGAGCAAATGAGGCTAGCTATCTTAAAGACAGTTGAAGACTAGCCTCCCTCAATCCCCATTTTTGGCATTGTGCCACATTTTTTGTAATTTTTTACAAAAATAAATATCATATATATATACCACCAAGTGAGAAGAAAAAAGTTATTTAGGAGTGAAGGTGACCATAGAGCAGAAGGAGAAGGCGACGAAAAAAAAGAAGACAAACAGAGAGGTGAATTCAACAGGAATTTAACCAGAATAATTCATTTTTTGTAATTGGATATTGCATTAACAAGTTTTTGATAGGTAATGATTTTTTTCAAATATACTTACTAGTTAACCCATAGATGGGAGAGAGATGGATTTGTGGTGATACCGACCGAGCAAAAGCAAGGGACCGGATGTTTTGCTCTATACCGACCAGAAAGCAAATGAACAAAACTCGTCATTGCACATCCGAGTTTGCGCAGATGTTCCGGTTGAAAAATAAAAATTAATCAAATATCAAATTTCCATTTCGCGAGCCTACGCAAATTTTATTTACCAGCCAATGGGAAGCCCAGAATCAAATACAAGTGTGAAATTCAAAATGATCTGCTTTTGATCCAAAAAGCAGATATAAAACGCAGATACAGACAAGCACCCAGCAGACAGACAGGCAAGAGTAACCAGTGTCTCCCCTTGACTTAAGTCTAGCGGCTACTATGCTTGCCTCTTTTCTTCTTCACTGTCTCAAAAGTAGTTACTGACCTAAGGAGCAACTACTTCAACGACATTCCTCACATACCTCCACTCCCCATATTCGTAAGCCTTTAATCTCTTTCAGCTCATTATTTGCCATGAACATTGTAACCTCTGTTGAACCTTTATTTCAAGTATTACTTTAATTGTAAAACATTAATTGCTATGTGTATATATAAATGATATTTTCAACTCAATTTGCTTTTCTTGATTTTATAATCATTTTATGACTTATAGTGAGCTATCTACCACAAGGCCAAATTCCATTAACCTGCAAGAATTTACAACTTCCCTTCACTAGAACGAACTCCCACTACTAACCAGAAAAAGAATAGATAAAATACCCGCTATAAATTGGTGACCCTGATCTTTCCAAAGGGTATTTATGCATAAGTGACTGTAACAATTTTGACTGGAATTTAAATTCAGCTCTTTGATTTCTTCTGTCAAGCTATTTTCCTTGACACCACCTGTGTATCTAATACTTTACTGTATTAAACATGTAATTGTTCAAGAATTTTGATGACCTGGAACAAGGATATGTCTTCTTGCCAGATCTATTCAAACTATACAGCCAGGCAATTCTGAGAGTCCTGCCAGGATTTGTCACTGGCGGCCACTATCTGAACAATATAAGATATACAGATGACAAAGTGCTGACAGCAGATGCGGAAAGGATACTACAAGATCTCGTACAGAAAGAAAGTGGAAATAAATGCCTACATATAAACTACAAGAAAACTGAATGCTTGGTAACAGTAAAAAGAGGAGCCCAAAATACCAACTACAGGTCTGAGATGCTAAAATCAAGCAGGTACAGGAATTTAAATACCTTGAAAGTATTCTAACAAAGGACAGAAAGTGCAACACTGAGATCCGAAGGCATATTGACATGGTCAAGGATGTATTCCAAAAGCTGAGTAGAGTATTAAGGGACAGGAAAATTTTGATGGAAAAAAAGAAGAGAGAACTAAACTGTTATGTGATGTTGTTTGTCAATATGACAGCAAATGCTGAATCATCTGAAGATGAAGGAAAGATTGAAGCAACCAAAATGTGGTTCTACAAAAGGATGCTGAGGATACCATGAGCTGAACATGTGAGCAATGACAATGTTTTAGAGAGGATAGATATAGAAAGGAAACTAATACTTAGCATCAGAAAAAGACAGCTGAAGTTTCTGAGACATTTAATGTGGAAGGAGGGCTTACTGAATCAGATACTCACAGGACAGATAGAGGGAAATAGAAACAGAGGAAAGCACCGAGTGACATACTTGATGGGCTTGAGCAAATGGATGGCACAGCAGGGTTTGGGAGGAGTATCAAGAGAAAGGGTGTTAAGATCTACAAGGAATAAAGAGGTATAGAAGGCCATGATTGTCTATGTCCTGAAGGGACACGGCACATAGAAGAAGAAGAAGAAGAACAGAGTGGGCGTGGTTTGAGAAAAACGAAATGTTAGAAGTGAATAAGGCTGCAATAATTACAGAACATAAGGGTCTTTCTACTGTAGTGAGTCTGAAGCACACAACTCTTGAAGTTTAAAGAATATTTCTTTATTATCTGTGATCAATCAGTTATCCTCTTACTCAAGATATTATTTATCTATTGCTTAGATTTATGCTGATTAGAAATAGAAGTGCTTTTCAGTCTAAAACTCTTGGGAATGGCAAGCACTTTGAGTAAGTTTGATTTGAATGTCAACACTCTTTTGTGAAAATTAACGTCTTCCTTGGATCTTTTACACTTTCCCTTATCAAGTATACATCACCTCTTGGCATTGTTTTTCTCTTCCAACCGCATTTTTTTTTATGTTTTGAACTGATAGATCCTGTTTGTTTCTTTGCCTTGATGACGCAAATGACAGTTGAAAGGCTGACACCAACAATATCCACAATCTATCTGTAAGACGTGTGTTCATTCAGTGTCACAATTTTCGTGCACTTCCTTGGAGCAACTTCACTCACAGACAATGGCCATAAGACAACTAATCAACAGTCAAGGCAATAGTATGTTGGTGTGATAAAAATATTATGCAATCACAGATAATGCAATATTTTTTAAGGCCAAACAAATATCATTATGTAGATTTACTAGCAGTATAGTCCGGTGTTGCACAGGTGTAATGAAAGATTTAAAACTAATCCATGGTCCTGGAGCTCAGACTCAGCCTAAAGAATATTTGTGTGATGTTTGGTGAGAATCAGATGAAAATTGTGGATTTGTATAAAGGATATACAGACAGATAAACAGGCACACACACAAACATCTTGCCTTTTATATATATATATTATCAATTTCCTGCACTATTGCAAGAACTGCAACCTTGAAACTTTTGAATATCGCTTCTTATGTCTTTGTCTATGAGTGTATCAAATTTGATTAAAATCGGACCACTCCTTCTATAAGCTGATTTTTTCGATTATCAATTTTCGATAGTTATCAGGGGTGCCGACACAAAACCTAGCTAAGAACACTCGCAGGCGCTTATAGTACAACTGTGTAAATTTTCAAGAAAATCAGTTCAGCCATTTTGGAGTCTATAGGTAATGGACACACACACACAGACACACACACACACAACCACACACACAAAGTTCCATACTGCACACAACAGCAAATAGCTGAGGAAAAAATAGAAATTGGTTACACCCTGCAACTTTATGAGTTTAAAACTGACCATATGGTGAAAGAAAGAAACTTAAAGCAGTTGTTACAAGTAATTGGCACAAGGGTGTACCTGAAAAATTATTTTAAGAGAAATATTTTCATAAATTTCAATCAAATCAAGTACTGTCTGCTCAGTCAATGATTACTAAATATTTCCTTACAAGGAAATGACTAATATTATCGTTACCACCGTCCCATAATTGTTGATACATTTACATGCTAAATTCCTGTTACATGTAAAAACTATTTTGGGGCAAATACTTAGGATTAGGAAAGAAATGCTCATCAAGAGCATACAAGAAAGGGCAGTAACAGCTACTTGACTTGAGAAACGTATTTACCTTAAAAAATATTTTAATAGAAAGATTTTATAAGTTTCAACCGACATTAACACAGGTTGCTTTATCAATGAATGCAGTATGTTTTTTATACTAAATTGTTTTAATAGAAAGTAGTTGTTTTAATTAATTTGCACAATGGTGTATTGTATAGAGGAAAAAAATAAATTGATCATGTTTGTTTTATTGATGAACCATAAACTTACATGTCTATCATCAAGAATTTCCCAACTGTGCATCCAGTGCCATTAAAGAAAAAAATGTCACTATATAAACAAATGCTGCCATGTGTACAGTTAATTATTGAGTTGAATGTCCAATAATCAATTAAACAAAAGTCTTTGTTTATCTCTTTAATTCTCTCTATACCAGTCTCAAGACAATGAATGTATCATTGCAATCAATTTTCAACTCAGCTTAACTAAATTTGGTGGATTCAATATTACTTAAACCGTCATCAAATCCTTGGTGTTTTGAGTATAACAATAAACTACATCTGACAGCAAGTCCTGTGATTGGGAGACTGGAGGTTTTGAGGTCTTAATTGCTGTTGTTCCCATGTCCCCACTGACCTGAAGTAGTAGCACTTGTTAGAATCCTTACTGTAATGGGACCGCTTGATTGAAAGTGTTATTCTCTCATTTATATTTCTCCCGTTATAGTTATTATTATATCCATGATATAATAACACCAGTATTTCATAGACAGAGCAGAGTGGCTGAAGGGTAAAAGAATGACAAACATGCTTTTATAAAACTTTATGATACTAAGAAATACACAAAACCATATATATATATATAGATATTTTTTATTGTTGTTATTGGTCAAGTTTGAAAGAAAATGTCCAATATAAGTAGTTAACCAAATAATTTGGAAATCTGTTGTTGACAAGTATTTGTTTCAAGTTATGAAGTTCTTTGAAGGCAAGAGGGAGAGGTGGTGAATTTTCATAAGCTCTTATGAGGAAACTTAATAACACTAATTTTATATCTAGGAGGACATTGACTAGTAAAATTAAGATGATAAGAATATTTACTGGTGGTATTTTTATATATTGACATAATGAAAGTATTATTACAAGAGAGCATGAGGACATCTAAGAATGCGAGTTTGTTTTGTTGGCTAAGCTCATGTGTGAAGTTGAGGATGAAATATTTTTCAAATGTAGATTTAAGATTATGAATTTCATTTTGTTCTCAGCTAAAATGTAAATATTATCTATGTAGCGGATAGTGTATATATATATATGTATATATATATAGCCAATATGTGTGTGTATATATATATATATATATATATATAGCCAATATGTGTGTGTATATATATATATATATATATATATATATATATAAATTTTTCCATATAGAGAATAAAATATTACATATATCTAGACAATAAATCAGAGTGTAAGGAAAAAAAAAGAAGGCTCTTATATATAATATTGAGATACTCCTGTACCTGGAGAAGCCATTTTCAGGACTTAAAATTCAAACAGGCTGGATTCATCTATATCTTAGGTTTTCCTAAATTGATATTACACGATGAGTAGACTAAGATGGCGAAGCCTACAATACTGGTCAAAATTTTGATGATCTGAACTGAGTGAGGATCATATGACAATAATAAAATGTCAAATATAGATAATGTTGCCAGATATTACAGAATGCCAAGTGTATAAATTACAAACTTTACCATACTAGTCAGAATTTTGATGACCTGAACTGAATGGGGATCGTATAAAAAAATAAAATACTAGAAGTGGATAATGTTGCCAGATATTACAGGATGCCTAGTCTATAAATTACAAACTCTATCATAACTAGTTAGAATATTGTCAACCTAAACTGAGTGGGGATTGTTTGAGAAAAATAAAATGCTACTAGTGGATAAGGTTTCCATCAGTTACAGAATCTGACCATTTTTCAGAAAGCTCTAAGCTTCACCCAAAAGTTAGAGAAACAAGACAGTTTTTAATGATTTTTCAATATAGTCCTCCTTTATAAATGCACTAGATAAGCATTGCAATCACATAATGGAAGAAAGTGATATCCTGTTCCTCCAAAAACTTCTCTACAGCACATATGATCTCATTATTGTTCCCAAAATGGCAACCATATAGGTGGGATTTAACTTGAAATGGGAAAAAGTCTGGTGAGTAAGGAGTAGCAATTCAAATCCAGTTTGCTGCTTCAGCTACTGCAACCTGTTCAATGCGAATAGGCATGTTAACCTAGAGTAAGAGCACACCTGCAATTAGCTTCCCTCTGTGTTTCAACTTGATTGCTTCCTTAAGTTGTCCTAATTCTTATGCATATCTTGATTGCACCTTCAGAATTACCCAAAATAAGCCATCACCTTGACAACGGACACTACCTGCCTGATCTTCTTTGGGGACTGAGAACCAGGGTGTTTCCACCATTTACTTTGAATCTTTGATTCAGGTTCAAAGTGTTGAACACAAGTTCGAACTTGAGTTACTAATCTACAGGTGAAAATATCAGGGTCAGCTTGGAAGTGAGTCAGAAATGTCAAACCTTTTCAGTTTCTGCTTTGGTGTCAGTATTCTTGTGTCCCATCTTGCAGACAGCTTGCTCATCCCCATGATCTCATTCATTAGTATGGACTAAACCAGAACTAATGCTTATGGACTTAGCTATCAAGTGGAGAGTAGATATCTGTCATCCAAAACCATATGATGAATGACATCATGGTACTAGAACAATCAACTCCAATTAACAAAATAAATGGTTCAGTTTAGTTGGAGCATGCAATGATCAAAACATAATCAATACAGCAACAAAGATGAGGACAGCACTCTGAAATGCCATTTATTATTTAGTTTTTTGTTATTTTTTCCTCAACAGACATAGATAAGTTTACACTTCCCCTCAGTCTATTGAACTGGGATAGAGGTTTATCTCTTTTTTTCCTGTTTAGGATTGGGTTTCCAGTTCCTTATAAAATATTTTCATTCTATTTTACCCCATCATCCTCTTGTGAATTGTGAAATATCTCTTTACTTTGAATGAATTAATTTAAAAAAATATGACCCCTCTCAAAAAAACAAAAAAAACAAAAATCTCAAAGATTGACTTGTATAATAAAATCTTACATCATGTAATAATACTGAGGGGATCATTTTATTATTTAATAACAATGGAAAATCGATCTCCACTTTATATCTAATCAAAACTTACATTAATTGGAGTAGTAATAGGTTCACTTATCATCTGGTTCACACTTCTCCAATTGTTTAGTTTTAGACAGGAGTAGATGTTTTTCCCTGTTTTTCTGTCTAGGATTGAGTTTCCAGTTCCTTTTAAAGTTTTTTTGTTCTCCTTTACTCCCAGAGGCCCTTTGTGCATTAGTGACATTATCACTTTACAGTGGGTAAATTAATTTAAAAAAACATACTACCTCCTAAAAAAAACAAACATTGAGTTTGAGTTTTGTTTAACAACATATCAACCTCTGTGGGTTATTTAATGCTAAAAAGGTGTGGATTTAAGGTATTTTTTTTTTTATGTTCAGTTATAGTGAGAAGGTTGATTTAATCAGATTTTGATGAAAAATTTTTTTAATTTTTTTATTTTAAAAAACTGAAGATGTCTTCTAGTTTTGTATTCCAAAATGTATTACTGATAATAATTGGTTTTCCTTAAAAAATATATTATGGTAATAATTTTTTCTTCAAAAATGTATATTTTTCTATAAAAGTCTATTCTTATGTATATATTTCTATAAAAATTTATTTTTACACTTTCATGGTATTTTGACTCCAGTTTAGGGGTTAACTATTTGTCCATAGCTGGGACACTAACAGGTGCTACCACTCCAGGACAGGCTGGACCTGGGAATAACAGCAATTAAGAGGGTGTTCCATGCTCCTCACAACCTCCGAATCAGAGGTCTTGTTTTCGAATGCAGTTTATTCTTGTACCCAGGAACAACAAACATTGACTTGCATAATAAAATTTTACATTATGTAATATTATAGGAGGATCATTTTATTACATAATGACAATAGAAAATCGATCCCTCACTTTATTTCTAATAGAAACTTAAATTAATTTTCATCCGGTTTACACTTCTCTGGATGTTTTTTTGGGACAGGAGTAGAGGTTTATCCCCTGTTCTCTATTTAGGATTGGATTTCTGGCTCTTTTTAAAGTCTAATTGAACTCTATACTTCTAACATAGGAGTGCAGCTTTATCCTTTGTTTCATGTCTAGGATTGGTTTTCCATTTCCTTCTAAAGTCTACTTTAACTCTATACTTCTAACATAGGAGTACAGCTTTATCCTTTGTTTCATGTCTAGGATTAGTTTTCCATTTCCTTCTAAAGTCTACTTTAACTCTATACTTCTAACGTAGAAGTAGTGCTTTATCCCTTGTTCCCTGTTTAGGGTTGGGTTTCTGGTTCCTTCAAATCTATACTTCTAAAATCTCTGTCTAAACTCTGAAATTGCATTTACTATTTGTTTCATTTATTTTTTCCTCAATAGGAGTAGATAGGTTTACCCTCCTTCTAGGTCTTTTGAAGAAGAATGGCAGTTTATCTCTTGTCTCCTGTTTAGAATTGGTTTACTGTTTTTTTTTAAAGTCTTCTCATTCTCTTTCATTTTCAGTAGCTCCTTGTGTCTTAGTTTCATTATTGCCTTGCCTGGGATGGAAGAATTTAAAAAAAATATCCTATTTTATCATTACCATTAGTCCAGAACATTCACTGCAATAAATGAATCCCTACAGGTAGATCCATCTCTGCTGAGGTTGATGATACAAGTTGAAACTGAGAACATCTGATGTCGTTCAGTGTTGTGATAAAAAATACAGGAGATTCATGTGAATAATTGAGGGTCTATAAAAAAACAGGTGAAATGGAATGATTGCAGACATACATATTCTCTTTGTTTTCTCATTAAATTTTAAACAATCACTTTTCATAATGATTTTATTAGAAAGCATATTAAACATGCAATTACAAAATGTTCACAAATTTTATAAAGATTCCCAAGAAAAACAAGTAAAACGGCATGAATAATGGTTTACAGGTTTTCTTTGTTGCCTATTCTGTCAAAACTTATTCGGAAACATGCATACACTGGCATTTCAAAGTTTGTGACACTCCCAGTAAGACATGATCATCATTATTAGAAAAAAAAAAGAAGCCTATTAAATGCATGTACAAACACCAGTTTGTAAAATAAACTTTCCAAATAACAACCACAAGTACAAAAATGATGTATTTAAACTATCTATTAAAGAAATGTGATTCATTTCTTCGAAACTGAAAATCTGACTGTACAAAAAATATATGACCTTCACCCTCTGCATTGGTAAGTAATTGACTATTCCACTGTGGGAGTGAAATACGTAACTTCTCCCTTGGTATTGGTGAAGTATGTGAGCCTCCCTTATGTATTAGCAAAGTCAAGTAAGTAATAAATTCAACTGAAACATATTTGGGTGCTTAATTATTGAATTTAAGCTTACCAATCAAATAAGATTTCCTTCATAAATTGGTTGTGCAACACAGGTTAAAAGAGAAAGGAAAACCAATTAAACTATTGTAATGCCAAAGTATACGCCTCACAGATCAACATTATGTGATTTGATAAGAATGAATGAATCAGATCAAATACTTGTCCAGAAATGCCATAAGCCTTTAACTTGTGAAGACCAGTGTGCCAAACTCTGTCAAATGTCTTTGAGATATCCAAAACAAGTCTGAACTTTACTATTTTTATCTAAAACTTGACTGACGTTTTTGACAATAATTGTTGATACATCAGCAGTTGACCTGCAGTTATAAACCATGTTGCTTATCTGAAAGAAGACCCTTCAAGGTGAAATGCTTAACCAGTTTTTGTACCTCGCCAGAACAAAGTCAAAGGCTAATAGGCCAATAGTTAGAAGGATCAGATGGTTCACCCGAGTTCTTAAAAACTGAAGAGAAATTCCAACAAGCTGGAAAGCAAGATGCACCAAGGCATTTTTTGATGATGCCGCAATGCAATGATTGAATTATTTACATTGTTCAGACTGCTGTCCTCATCTTTATTGTTATGCTTACAACATTTTGGCTCATGTATTCTTTGGCCCTCTTCAGGTACTAGGAATTTCAAACCAAAATTTTTGTTTTGATTACTTGAGTGATCACATAGCAAGCAATAAAGATGAGGACAACAGTTCAAACAATTTAAATAATGTGAATACTACCTTATCACAGATACCAAATGATTTTTTTTTTATAAGCATTTCACCCCGAGCAAGGCATGTCACTGCCACTACTGCACAGGGGGCTACATAGAGTGGAGAAAGGATGATTAAATATAGGAACTGTCAGAGGGTGGGTGATAGGTGGGTAGGGATACTGAGAATGGTTAAATATAGGAAATGTCAGAGGGTGGGTGATAGGTGGATAAGGATACCGAGAATGAGGGTTGGGTAGATGAGAGTGTTCTGAGAATAATTGGGAGTTAGTGTGATAGGAGGTGTCTATTGACCTTACATTGACCTGGAGATTGTAGCTGTCGGGGAAAGCAGACTTGTGGAAGGGAGTTCCACAGGTGAGAAGCGCGAGAAAAGAAGCTGTTGAAGTAGAATTTACGGTTACATCTTATCTGTTTAACTGTAAAAGGGTGGGACCTAGTTGCTAATCTAGTATCTCGTGTAAATTCCTGCTTAGGCGGCACCAGTGCTCTAAGTTCATCAGAGCAGAAGCCATGAAAGTACTTGTAGAAGAGGCACAGGGAAGCCACATCACGCCGGTGAGAGAGTGGTTGCAGCCGGTCTGCTAAGTCAGTATCAACCACGTTACAGATCCTCCTTTGTATTTTGATTGAATTGAATCAGTATTTTTTACCACAGAAAGTTTTGTGGTTTTGCTTATCAAAGCATTTTGCAGCAATCAAAAATGGCGATAAACAATGAGAGTAAAGTCAAGTGAATATGGCAGGTGTGACCAAGTTACAAAATTTATTTCTTGCAGAATATTATGACAGCAATGAATGTGTTTCTCACAGGGAGTTTCAAGCCAGTAATCTTGCAGAGTATTATGTAAATAGTGAATGTGTACCTCAAAGTGTCCAGCACCAGTAAAACCTTAGAGAATAATTACAATAATTACAATCACCGCCATCCTACGATGACGGCGATTGCTGGACAATCTCCTCAGAAATGAAGAAGAGGTTTGAATCAAAAGAAATGTGGTTACAGAAGGATACTGAGAATGACATGGACCAGACATGTGAGCAACAACAAAGTTTTATAGAAATCAAAAGAAAACTATTACTTAACCTCAGTAAGAGAAAGTTGAAATTCCTAGTGTACATAATGAGGTAATACACAATATATATATATATATATATATATATATATATATATATATATATATTTTGAAATAACCACATCACTTGATAAGACACAAAAAATGTTGAAACAAAAGCCCAAATACACAATATATATATATATTGTGCATTTGGGCAACAATCTCTCTTTTATACAGGTTTCATAAAAAATTACAAACAAGGTATTATCATTAAGTTTTTGTATACTTTTTCATGTGTTTGTATAATTTATTTAATTTCAGAACTCAAATTATATAATAATTGTCCACAGCTTTTGAACTTTTGAACGCTTTGGACAATACTTATATAATTTGATTTTAAAAAAAAGAATTTTACAAACACATGAAAAATTATATAAAAAGCATAATGATAATACCTTGTCTGTAATTTTTTTTAATGAAACCTGTATATATATCTATATATATATATATGTATCTTACTCAGACAAAATAATTTTCTTTCAAATTTAATTAATTACAATGTTTCATTTGTAACTTATACTCTAACATAAGTTAAAAAAAATAATTATTATTTTACTAAAGTAAATGACCCACACAATACTTAATTGTCTTTTTTACTACATTATACCTAAGAATACCATAATTATTTAATCCTAATTCTAACCTAAAGATTCCATCCCCTTTACTCATGAGGTAATAAAAAAACCTAAATTTTAATGAAAAAAACCTAAAATCCAATCTGCTGTTAAAAATAATTATCTGGCCTTTTAAAAATTTTTATTCTCACTATGTATCTTATCCAAACAAAATTAAAAAGTGACATGTCATGACACCAGGCCATCCTGCTTCCTTTCATGACCCAAACCTTAAAATTTCAGGGTTACCTAATTCTCATTTTTGATTGAACAATATTGACACACCTAAAGCAGTTTTTACAACTACCACTCCCTAATTTTCTAAATAACCATGAATTTATATTTTCAAAATAAATCATTTTCACCATTTATTTTAAAATATCACTTGAAGAAGAACAGTATTGTTCTGAAACATGAAAATTTTTATGTAGTCATATAATGCATTGTAATAACAAATTAAAATATTAAGCTCTAATCTGTATTGAGCCCTCTTTTTAAAAGTAAATGCTTGAACAGCAGGTTTTAATCTACATGTTCTTTCACTTTCTTATAATATATATATATATATATAAACTAAATAAACATAGAACCCATAATAAAACTTACCATAGATTCTTGTTATTTAAATACCAGCCTATAAAAAGTGGTTTAATGGTTCAAAGCATGAGATATGGCATTGGCAAACAGAGTAGAAATTTTGGCTGGGTTCACTTTGTATTCCTGCCTTGAGAAAACCATGAATTCTTTTCTCCCAATAGACTAAATCAGAGATTATTCCTTGTTGCCTGCTCTCCAACTATGCATAAGTAGAATGGCAGCTGGATCTCTTCGACTTAGTCAGGCAATCCATCTAAAAGAAGGTTGCTCTGACAAAACCCAACAGCTCAGCAGTTGTATTAGTTGCTTCGGCTTAGAGTGCTAACAAAGAAGGACAGCAAGTCGAAAGAGTGAATTCCATATGTGTGTGTTATCTTAACTCCACTTCAAGCTATCAGCATAGAGAGTGGGGACAGGCAAGCCTGCAGAAGATAGACAGACCCTCCCTCACCTGATTTTCACAAAAACATGCCAACTGACCAAGCAGTCAGCCAAAGATTAGCTTCAAGAAGATCTTCCAAAAATCACTTTCATTTTCAGTAACAATATTATCTTGGTACAAAATGGTAAATAAAATGCCAACTATTAGACATGTTAGGTCCATGATTTATGAAATTATAGGGTTTGTTGCTGCTGTAAGAAAAATAAGTATTCAGTACACACCAAAAACACAAATTTATTGCATTATTTAAATTAAGAATGCTTAGTAAGTTATAATTACACCTCTTACAAGCCGTATTTTTATCTTTTGGCTGGGAGACATGACCAGCTAAGACAAGCCTAGACCCAGTCATCATGTATGTTTAGGCTGGGTGATATTTGACCAGTGACCTGAATATATGCATTCAGGTACTACAAATTAAAAACCAACCTTATGTAACAACTTGCATCAGTGGTGGTGGTGGCGTTGGTGGTGGGGAGTAAATAAGTTATCTTTAAAACAGTAAATATAAACAATAATTGCTGTGAGGAACACATTTACTTCTTCTTTTTCTATGTGCCCTGTCCCTTCAGGACGTAGGCGATCATGGCTTTCCACGTTTTCCTATCCCTGGTGGATCTGAGCATGGCTTCTCCTGTTACACCATGCAATCCTTGTTCCGTCATCCACCTGATTAGGTCCTTCAAATATGTTATCCGATGCTTTCCCCTGTTTCTTTTTCCCCTCTACCTGGCTTGTTAGTATCAGGTTCTCCAAGCCCTCCTTCCTCATTGCGTGTCCCAGGAACTTCAGCTGTCTCTTCCTGATGCTCAGTATTAATTTCCTTTTTGTTTCCATCATTTTCAAGACCTCATCATTGCTCATATGCTTTATCTATGATATTAGCAGCATCCTTCTGTAGAACCACATTTCAGTTGCTTCAAGTTTTTCCTTCATCTTTGATGGTATTGGCCAGCATTCAGTGCCATATTGAAGGATGGACAGGGCGTCACAATCCAACTATCCTAATATTCAGGATGTGCATTGTGGTGCAGTGGATGTCACCTCAGAACAATAAATTGGAGAGCCGAGTTCAAATTCCAGTTGAATTGCTTGCATTCACTTACATGCAAATGCCCTCACATCTCTTCTCCCTTTAGTTGTAAGCTGAATAGCAGCACAGATTTGATTCTATAGCCTTGGCTGGTAACCAGTCTAACATAGAATGTAATGACAACCTACGCCAGGAAAATATTCTACCCAGTCATGTTTCTTTTGAGACTTAACTGACTGAATATTCTGCAAGACTAACTATTAATTAAGCTTGCAATAAAGACCACTAGTGTTGAACACCTTGTAAGGAACATATTTAATGCAGCCATAAAATTCAGTTAGACTATCTACTAAGTTTATGTGGAAGGTCAGTAGTGCATGACACCCACTGAGGAACAAATTTAATGCAGACATAAAATTCTGCAGGAATAACTATTTACTAAATTTATAAAGAAGTCAACTTCTTTATTTATATTGCTCACTCAGGACATAGGCAATCATGACTCTCCACAACTTTTTGTTCCTTTATAGCTCTTAATACGTTTTGTTTTCATGTTATTTTTCTTAAACCCTGTTCAGGCAAATGTTTACTCAAGCTCACTAAGCATAAGTAGAATGGCAGCTGGATCTCTTCGACTTAGTCAGGCAATCCATCTAAAAGAAGGTTGCTCTGACAAAACCCAACAGCTCAGCAGTTGTATTAGTTGCTTCGGCTTAGAGTGCTAACAAAGAAGGACAGCAAGACAATGTTATCAGATGTTTTTCTCTGTCTCTCTTGTTCTCAATCTGTCCATTGAGCATCAAATTTCCCATGTCCTCTTTCCTTATTAGGTACACTAAGAATTTCAACTGTCTCTTCCTGAGGTAAAGTATAAGTTTCTTTTTGATTTCTATTTTCTATAAAACTTTGTTGTTACTCATATGTTTGATCCAGGGCTTTGTTAACATCCCTCTGTAAACTACATTTCTTTTCATTCAAACCGCTTCTTCATTTTTGAGAAGATTATCTGGTAATCAATGCCATCCTAAATTATAATATTCTCTAAGGTGTCAGACACTGTGAGGAACACTTTCACTGCTATCATAGTATTCTGCAAGGCTACTGGTGTGGGACACACTGTGTGGAACACATTCACTATTTTTGTAATATTCTGCAAGAAGATCTTGAGCTCCAAGAAGATCTTTTAAAAATCACTTTCATTTTCAGTAACAATAGTATCTCGATACAAGATGGTAAATAAAATGCCACCTATTGGACATGTTAGATTGATGATTTATGAAATCATAAAGTTTGTTGCTACTTTACAAAGCTTATAGGCCACTGGTGTTGGACACCCTATTAGAAATGCATTTATTACAGTGCAGTCATCACATTCAACATGACTAGCTGTTTACTAAGTTGAATCAAGAACTCCTAAAGTCTGCCAATAATGAAGATTAAATTAGTTATGACAGCAGCCATCTGCTCAGTTAAATGGTTTTTTAGCAACTACTTCATGACAAGCTATTCATTGAATCAAAATTAGTAAATACTAGTAAATGCTTACAATTAGACCTGACTTACATATTTCATCATTTTTTATCTTTACTGGAACAAATTGAATTTTATCCGAGTGAATGACATACGCTGAGTGAACTAAAGATGTGCATTGTGGTGCAATAGATTTTGACTCGGAATGAGAAATTGGAGAGTTGAGTTCCATTTCAAGTTGGACTTGTTTCATTCACTTACGCACAAATACCCTTGGGAAAGGTATTAACACATGTCTTCTCCCTCCAGCTATGGGTTGAATAGGAGGACTGATTGGGTTCTATAGCCTTGGTTGGCAACCAGTCTATGGAAAGTAATGGGAACCTACTAGAGGAAAATGTTCTGCTTAGTCAGTCATGTCTCAAAAGAGACATGATTGTCCAAGTATGTATCCAGTATGGCAATTAAATGACAGAACTATAGATTACCAACATCAATAAAAATTTCTGCTCAGAGTTGGTTTTAACTTGAAACTGGTTTCTGAATTAGGGCATTAGGGTTCATTATTTAAAGTTGTTTTTAATCATTTCCTGCCATGCAAGACAATAAAATTACTAAGATACAAGAGTTTACTGAGTATGAAATAATACGAGAAAAAGAAAAATTTTATTAAGGAGAGAGAACACTAAAAGAACAAGAATTAAGAAGACAGAAGATAATGATTGATATTGCAGTTAAATTTCTGAAGAAAGCTGGAAAGCAAGAAGCTGGAGGAGAGTTCCACAAGCAAGAAGTGTGATAGAAAAAACTGTTAGCATAGGTCTCATATCTAGCCATTTCAAATATAAAAATGATGAGACTAGCAGCCAATCTAGTCACTCACTTAAGTTCGATATGTGAGGATACTTGAGTGATCATGTCTCTTTCAAGTCATGACTGACTAGGCAGAATATTTTTTCTCCACAGTAGGTTGCCTTTACTTTCTGCAGTAGCCTAGTTGCCAACCAAAGCTATAGAATCCAGTCTGCCCTGCTATTTCACACATATATTCCAGGCTGGTTTAGGATACAAAGTTTTCCTTCTCCCAGACTGGTTGCCACTCAAGGCTATAGAACCCAGTCTGTCCTGCTATTTCCCCATATCTAGGAAGAGATGAGATGAATTCATATCTTTCTCAAGGGTATTAGCCTGTAATTAAATGAAATGAATTTGACTGGAATTCAAACTAGTATAGCTCTTAAATTTGTAATGTTGAGGTACCAAAGAAGAATGCTCATCAGAACAAGTAGCATGAAAATATTTATAGAACGGGCAGAGGGAAGATATATTATACTGGTGGGAAAGTGTCTGAAGATAAAATGCCAGGTCAGGACCAATAACATTGCAGATACTTCTTTGTGTTTTATCAAGAGTCTCATACATGGCATGAGCAACAGAGCAGATGTCGCAACAATATTCAATGGATAGAGAGCATATGATTAGTCTGAAAACAGCCATGGTATAATCAAAACCAATGTTTGTTCTGTTTTTGTCATCATCATCATTGTAGTCATCATGGTCATCATTATTATGACCGGTACCAACATGGGAATTAGTCACCTTCTACCACTACAGTTAATATATCTCCCACTCTTGATGACACCTAGCCATGTTTTTATCCTTCTGCTTCTCCTACCACTTTATTCCCCTTGCCTACAACTATTCCTTCTTTTACACTTCCTCACCTTTCCATGCTTCTTCCTCTGACTTCCTCTCTTTATCTTTGTCTGTTCCTTTCAAGGTGATAAATGAAATCCTACTTGTCTTTAACGGGCTGTCAAAGTCAATCTGCATTCGCATGTCGAGTAGCTTTCCACTGAAGGAAATGAACTCAAGTACATAACACCTGGCAGTTGAACAGACAATTGTCTTCGAAGGATGCCCCGCACTTCTGAAAAGGGTGTAACCTCTGAGAATATCTTTTGTGTCATTGTCCTAATTTTGGAAATGGCAACCAACCTCAAAACTGAATGGCCATCAACATTAACATTAATAAAAATCAACTTTAAACTGGCTTCAGCATTGTCTAATTAAAAACAAATGATTTTTCTAACATTACAAAATTCAATTTTAATGCATTCATCACTCTTTTACTTTTTCTTTTTCTATCTCTCACTCCTCTGTGTATATATATATAGTCATCCATGGACAGTACTGTTTTCCTGTATCACAGCTCAGCAGTATGGTTAAATATTTGATTGTTTCCAGCCAGGATTGAAACCCAATTGATTTGACATCAGTCAAAGATTCTACTTCTATGCTATTGGCGCATAGTAGAGGAAGGTAGATTTTAGCATGTTATATACACAATTTATACAAACGCCAGTAGCCAAGAGTGTTCAATCCGTTTCTGGAGAACTGTGCATAAATAGCCAATAGCTTAGAGGTAGGCATGCCAACTGACATGAAATTGGTCAAGATTCAATTTAAGCTTTAAACAGATATTCTCTTGATTTCTTTTATAGAACAATTTATATCTGTTCAAATTGTATCTAAGGTAAACAAACACAACCAAAGACAATATTATAAAATTTTACAGCAATTTACGAAACTGGTATTAAGTGACATATTCAAATTTTATTTGTTTTAACATTATTTATTAATGGATACTCATATTTGAGTGGATAGTCTGTTTTTATAATCATTTATAATTATTATAATGATTTTTTTATGATTATATAAAATCTAAAAACATAATATAATATTTGTAAGATAAACATGAGAAGAATTGCTTATATTACTTAGTGATTATTTTGTTTAAAGTTCACATTTTCATGATTTCAGATGAAAACTTTGAAATTTTCCAACATATTTCAGTGAAATTTTAATTTTTTTCCAAAAACATGGAACTGACAATTACATGTTCTTCTTTTATGTACCTTGTCCATTCAGGCAATTATGGCTTTCTGTGTTTCCCTATCCCTGTTGGCTCTTAGCATGCTTTCTTCTGTTACACCACACAACCCCCGTTCTCTCATCGACCTGCTTAGGTCCTTTAAATATGTTATCCATTGCTTTCCTCTGTCTCTTTTTCCCTCTATCTTACCTGTTAGTATCAGGTTCTCCAAGCCCTCTTTCCTCATTGCATGTCCCAGGAACTTTAGCTTTCTTTTCCTGATGCTCAGTATTAATTTTGTTTTCATTTCCATTCTTTCCAAAACCTCATCATTGCTCACATGCTTGATCTATAATATCTGCAGCATCCTTCTGTAGAACCACATTTCAGTTGCTTCAAGTTTTTCCTTCATCTTTGATGATATTGTCTAGTATTCACAGCCATATTGAAGAACTGGCATAACATAGAAATCCAGTACTCCCGTCTTTGTTTATAGCAAAATTTTCCTGTCTCTTAATACTCTACTCAACTTCAGGAACATGTCTTTCACCATGCCAATTTGACTTCGGATCTTGGATTTCTGTTTTCTGTTAGAACACTTCCCAGATATTTAATTTTTTGTACCTGCTTCATTGTAGTATCCCCCACTTGTATTTGGTATTTTGGACTTCCATTTTTGCTGATGACCATGCATTTGGTTTTCTTGCAGTTTATTTGTAGTCCTTTCTTGTCACTCTCTTCAGCTACCTTCTGTAGGAGGTCTTGTAGTTTCCTTTGAGTGTCTGCTAGCCATTTCAATTGTAAAGGGATGAGACCTTGTCACCAATCTGTAACATAGAGAAAAGTTAATCAGAACAATTACCACAAAAGTAATTAAAGAAAGGAAAGCTACATTATGGTGGTGGAGAAATGACTAAAGAAGATTTTGCCAGGTCAGGAATAATAAAATTATAGATTCTTCAGTTTTTATCAAGAATTCCTAAATATATAACAAATGCATCAGACTAGGAGTGGCAGCAATATTCAAATCTATCCTTATTAAGAATATTAATAATAATTGTGAACGGGAAGTAGATTTTGTTTCATAAACAATCTAAAATTGACTGTACTTCTTTTACGTGTTTCGTCCTATACAAAAGTAGGAAATAATGGCTCTCCACAATATCCTATGGGTTGTGTCACTTTAGAAATTGGCTCTCCACAAATTCCTATCCTTTGTAGCTCTTAGCAGTGCTTTTATTATCCTTCTAATTCCACTTTCTGCCATCTATTCATGCAAACTCATCAACTCACAGTATCTGTTGTCCCTTCAGAACATTGGGGATCATGGCTCTCCCTGTTCTTATCCACTGTAACACTTCAGCAGTGTTTGTCTTTTCACTATACTTTTCATTCATTCCATTTCTATCATCCATTTACACAAACTCATTAGTTAGGTTGCTTACTGTTTCCCCGGCCTCTTCCAGGCAGCAGGGATCTTAGCTCTCCACAATTTCTTATCCACTGTAGCACTTAGCAGTGTTTGTCTTTTCACTATACTTTTCATTCATTCCATTTTCTATCATCCATTTACACAAACTCATTAGTTAGGTTGCTTACTGCTGTTTTGGCCTCTTCAGGACACATGGGGGATCATGGCTCTCCACAATTTCTTATCCACTGTAGCACTTAGCAGTGTTTGTCTTTTCACTTACTCTTTTCATTCATTCCATTTATCCATCCATTTACACACAAACTCATTAGTTAAGGTTGCTTACTGTTTCCCCGGCCTCTTCAGGACATGGGGGATCAGCTCTCCACAATTTCTTATCCACTGTAGCACTTAGCAGTGTTTGTCTTTTCACTATACTTTTCATTCATTCCATTTTCTATCATCCATTTACACAAACTCATTAGTTAGGTTGCTTATGTTTCCCCGGCCTCTTCAGGACATGGGGATCATGGCTCTCCACAATTTCTTATCCACTGTAGCACTTAGCAGTGTTTGTCTTTTCACTATACTTTTCATTCATTCCATTTTCTATCATCCATTTACACAAACTCATTAGTTGAGTTTGTTTACTGTTTCCCGGCCTCTTCAGGACATGGGGGATCCGCTGGCTCTCCACAATCTCTTATCATAGCACTTAGCAGTGTTTGTCTTTTCCACCTTACTTTTCATTCATTCCATTTTCTATCATCCATTTACACAAACTCATTAGTTAGGTTGCTTACTGTTTCCCCGGCCTCTTCAGGACATGGGGGATCATGGCTCTCCACAATCTCTTATCCACTGTAGCACTTAGCAGTGTTTGTCTTTTCACTGTCTTTTCATTCATTCCATTTTCTATCATCCATTTACACAAACTCATTAGTTAGGTTGCTTACTGTTTCCCCGGCCTCTTCAGGACATGGGGGATCATGGCTCTCCACAATCTCTTATCCACTGTAGCACTTAGCAGTGTTTGTCTTTTCACTATACTTTTCATTCATTCCATTTTCTATCATCCATTTACACAAACTCATTTAGTTAGGTTGCTTACTGTTTCCCTGGCCTCTTCAGGACATGGGGGATCATGGCTCTCCACAATTTCTTATCCACTGTGTATAGCAGTGTTTGTCTTTTCACTATACTTTTCATTCATTCCATTTTCTATCATCCATTTACACAAACTCATTAGTTAGGTTGTTTACTGTTTCCCCGGCCTCTTCAGGACATGGGGGATCATGGCTCTCCACAATCTCTTATCCTGTAGCACTTAGCAGTGTTTGTCTTTTCACTATACTTTTCATTCATTCCATTTTCTATCATCCATTTACACAAACTCATTAGTTGAGTTGCTTACTGTTTCCCCGGCCTCTTCAGGACATGGGGGATCATGGCTCTCCACAATCTCTTATCCACTGTAGCACTTAGCAGTGTTTGTCTTTTCACTATACTTTTCATTCATTCCATTTTCTATCATCCATTTACACAAACTCATTAGTTAGGTTGCTTACTGTTTCCCTGGCCTCTTCAGGACATGGGGGATCATGGCTCTCCACAATTTCTTATCCACTGTAGCACTTAGCAGTGTTTGCTATTTTCTCCCTCTTTTTCATTCATTCATTTCTATCATCTGTTTCTTCATCTATTTAGTTAGTTTGTTTATACTGTTTAGCCTCTTCAGGACGTGAGGGGATTATGGCTCTCTACTTCTTCTTATACTTCATAGCTCTTAGCAGTGTTTGTCTTTTTGTCTTAATTTTTGGGATGGTGTGTATAAGAGTTTGAGAGTTATGTGCTGGTATAATAATTATTGAGATGACAAACAGATTTGACACATCAAGTTTAAATTTCACTTGAAGTTGTTCACTAATTATGAATTCCTTTGGAGAAAGACTGAACTTCTATATGTGTGCTCTCTCCTATCTGTGAAAAAAGAATTTGTATCTGGGACAGAGAAAGAAAAGAATGAATGAATAGGTCCATAGGCAAACAGCTCTCCAACAACTATTACTCAAACAGTAATAGCCATCCATAAAGAGTTGTTAAATTGTCAACAGACGTGTCTGTGTGTTTTAATGATATATATATATATATATATATATATATATATATATATATAACTATTTAATTACTTAGTTTTTGGTCATGATTAAATTAAACCAGTATACAGTTGTATTAAAAAGTGTTCAATACAAGTGTTCAATACAATTATATTGTAGAGCTTTTGAATATATTTCATTTTTAAATGAGTTATTATGCAACCCAGAAACCTGGAAGTACTCCCAAGTACCACCAGTCCTGATGAGTTGACGTCTCCCTGAGGAAATGCCGTGCCCTGAGAGGATACTAGGTCTCAGACTCACACCCAACTTTAAGTGGCATTCCTATATACAATCCATTGTTAAAGATGTAGGCAAAAATTATCAGCTCCCTATACCACTCCAGGCTTCAGGCTATCCTCTACCTTCATAAGAGCCAGATCAGACTAAAAATAGAGTACTGTTGCCATATCTGAGCAGGACTATCCCAGACCTCACTTTTCAGTCTTCAGTCCAAAAGTGTCACCAAGTTCTTGAAGAATTATTTTCTGAACTTTCTCTCACTGATCTGTTGCTACTAACATGTAAAGTGCTTGGGCGAGCTGCAATGCTTGTTTCCACCATGTCTGACCTTCACAGCTAGGATCCGTGATGCCATTAACATAGGAGCAAACAACCCACAATCTCTCCAAATACCATCGGTGAGAAGTTGCACTCAAACAGATTCTTCCTTTGGACCACAGCCCTGTGGTCACTACAATCTTGACCTGTTCAGGTCTAGAGTTAACCATTATCTTACTCTCTTATCCATATAAAATACCCCTTAATGCAGGGTAATTGTGCAAGATAAACTATACTGTAAACATTTTTAAAGAAATATGTTTGAGTAGACGTACGCTTTCTTTTAAATAGTAATTCACAGGCCAGTGAGTTTAATTCACACTGTTTCAATATATATATATAACATACTGGATTTTAAAATTAAATACATACAGGCTAGGGTTAAATAGGGACTTAGGTGTTTTGAATCTTTATAAATATTTCAATAGTTAAACATTTTTTAGATACACTTAAAAAAATTTTCTTTAAAACAACATTTATAAGTATTATTAAAGATAGGTTTACGTTTACAAATATTAAAAAAAATCTGTCACTTTCTGCATCACGTGATGTAAACAATCTTTCGGATGAACGCTCATTGCGAAAACGTTTCTAATTTAAATTTTAAAATCATTTGTTTCTGATGAAAGGCCGAGGATGGTCTGAAATATCAAATATAATAATAGAAATAAATAAATACTGTCAAAAAAATACATTTTTAAACTTACAACTTTTTAGTAGTTTTTCCTATATATATATAAATACACACACACACACACACACACACACACACACACACACACACACACATAGAGTCCTTATTTTAATAAAGAGGATTTTGTCTACCATTTTTTTGTCTACTAGCAAATGTTTTTTGTGGCTCTGTGCATTACATTAAAAGAAAGAAGACATCTAATCAGAAATGTTGGCTGTAATAATGGTTTCTCTTGCTATGGGAAATGTAGATTTGAATCCTACTGTAGAATGCATAGATTTCTTTAATAAGATTTCTCGAATATTCAGACTGCTAGTGATAAATAAAATCAAATAGGAAACACATACTGATTTCACATGTTTCACTTTTATTAAAGCTTCTTCAGAGATTGAGAGAAAATGGAACAAAGAGACAGAACTTTGAAATTTTAAAATTTTGTTTGGGGTCAATTCTCATTGGTTAGTTGCATTAAAAGCATAGATAATTCTACATGTAAGTTTGTGAGAATTCTGTTTGTGTCTAAGTGGGTGTTAGATGTTTGTAATTGTGTATACGTGTACGTCTAATAGTAGATCTGATATTTTCACTTTTGTGTAAATGGTCAATGCAGTGGGGTGTCACAACATTCTGATTTTGGTTGAATCTTTTGATGCATGTATTCTTTGTATTAGATCGATAAAAGTTAGATTCTTTAAGAATGGATTCATGTAAAGATGGTGATGCAATATAACGTTTTAAACGTGTGTTTATAGTTGGCAGTAATGTTATTATTAAGTTTTCAATGTAGTTTCTCCTCAAAGAATTATGTTTTTTTTAATTAGGGCAGCATTAGTGTTATCAAAATTATGTTCAGTGTTGTTTTGAGGGAAAAACTACAGGTAGATCATTTTTCAAGACACAAATCTCCCTTGTGTTCATAGGTACGGGTTTTTAGATCATGTGATGTCTCCCTGACATAAACATTTATGAATTGTACAGAATTATTTGATAAATTCTGGCATTTGAATTGGTGTTGGGTTTATTTTTCTTCTTAATTATTGTCTTGGAGGTTGTGGTAACAATACTAATATTAATGATGATTAATTTGTTTGTGAGTCCAGTAGAAATAGTGTTGGAGGGTAAGATTATGAATTTTGTGTAATTTTTGTTAGAAGGGTTAGTGGTGGTGCTTGCATTTGTTTTTTTGTGAATTTCATAAGCTTGGTTTTTAAGCCTTGAGAATAAAATAGTGTGGATAATGAAGTTTGAAAGTTTTCTCAATATATTTCTCTTCTTCATTTGGGTATTCTGGGTTACATATCTTCAGGGCTTTGAGGTAATATCTTTTGATTAGTCCAGATTTTATTTTTTGGGTGTGGTGGGAATAGAAGTTGATTAGGTCTTTTTGTTTGTGGGTTTTTGATAAACTTTAAAATCTAATTTGTCATTGTTGTGTATTAATAAGATGTTGAGGGAAAGTAAAGAATTGTTTATTTCAGATTCTTGTGTGAATTCATTGGTGGATTCAACCTTATTGAATTTCATTATTATGTTTAATAGATTTGTATCTTGGGGATAAAATAAGAAGATGTCAACAATATACCTTAGGTAAGTAGAGCTGTTAGGTATGATGTGTTTAAATGAACTGAATTCTAAGAATTCTAGCAAAAGTCATGCAAGAGCTACACTAATAGCTGACACCATAAGTAAGCCAAATTTTTACTTGTTGAAAATATTCTTGAAAAGGAAGAAGCAGTAGTTAGTAATTAGTTTTTATATTTTTATAATTTTATGCACAGGTAGCTTTTCTTTGAATGAGAAATCGGGGAGCTAAGTTCAAATTCCAGTTGAATTCCTTGCATTCACTTATGCGCAAATAATCTTGGGAAAGGAATTAATCCGTCTCTTACCTCCAGTTATGGTTTAAATAACAGGACAGATTGGCAACCAGTCTACTGCAAAAAGTAGTGACAACCTACTGAGAGATAATCTTTTGCCCAGTCAGTCATGTCTCTTTTGGTACCCAAGGTACCCAAGCATGTATCACGTATGGCACTTAACTGACTGACTGATGCTGCTATATAAGGATTTGATGTCTACACTCAACATAACCATGTTTATCCTACTTACATTGTTTTGTGTAGGTAATGTCGTTACTTAGGAGGGATTCTAATTTTTCAGTGTAGACATTGGTGTCCATTATAACAATTCTGTCTCCTTTGTTGGATGGGGTTATGATGATGTTTGTGTGGATATGTATGTATGTATGTTTCCAAGGTTGTTATTCCCAAGGTGACTTCAGTTGTGAGCACTCTGTAGTCTATAAATGTGTCTCAAATAGCCTCTGACAATGAAACCCAGCTCCTGGCCTTCTAGTGGTGGAAATGTTTCAAACTAACAGGAGAAGGGGTGAAAGGCGAGTTAGTGGAGCATCAAAACCAGTCTGCTTCCAGTAGGTGAAACTCGTTAGTCTTGGTTGGCATTTCACCTTGGAGAAGATAAACTCTGATCAAAAACCTGCAGATGATATGTTGCTAGTTATCTAGCCTTGCTTATTGCTGGTACCCAACAGAAAGAGTGGCTTTGCTATTGTGCAAAATTTTGTTACTTTAAAAAAAATATTGTACAGAGATTTCTTCAAACCTAAGCACCTATTTCTTCAAAAGTCCTGTAGTGATGGAGGTGTGGTGACAAGTCATTTAAGATCACACAATCAAGATGAGCAGATGAAGGAGGGGAATGAAGGAATGACACCTGTCTGACAAGATGAAGCAATGTATGTTTGTAAGCAATTAATCCAATTTTTAATCTGACATTACATTGTTATTACTACAATCTATTTAACTAGATGCCTCTTTTAACTTTTCAACAGTATCTACCATATATATATATATATATATATATATATATATATATATATATATATATATATAGCTAAGGTTGTGTGTGACGGAATGACGTCAGACGCCTTCGACGTCACAAATGGGACAAAACAGGGGTGTGTGATGGCTCCTGTACTTTTTGCTCTTTATTTTTCCCTGATGCTGAAATATGCCTTTGGTGATATTGATACTGGCATGAAATTTCAGTTCCGTTCTTCTGGTGGTTTATTCAACCATCAGAGGTTTAAAGCCAAGACCCTTGTTCGAACTGAAATAATCCGAGATTTGCTCTTTGCAGATGATGCTGCTCTTGTAGCAACATCTTTCGAAGAGGCACAGTTTTTGCTCGATCGTTTCGCAACTGCATGTACGGCTTTTGGGTTTACAATCAACATTAAAAAGACAGAGGTGGTGCATCAACCATATATACCTCCAAAGCAAGTTGCGGGAGTGAGGACAGAGCCACCTGAATATCGTTTTCCAGAAAGACAACTGAAGGTGGATGGTCAAGCCGTTAAGTATACAAAGTGTTTTCCCTACTTGGGCAGCAAGGTGAATCATCATGGTTCATTGGATGATGAAATTGTCAACAGGATTGCGAGGGCTACATATGCCTTTGGGAAATTGCGCCATCGCCTGTGGGATGAACGTGGGATCCGATTGGATACGAAAATTGTGGTTTATCGAGCTGTTATTCTCTCCATCCTCCTGTATGGCTCTGAGTCTTGGACTCCTTATAGACGGCACATCCGTCAGCTGGATGTATTTCACAAACACTGTTTGCGGTCAATCTGTGGTCTTAGCATTCGAGACAAGATGCCCAACGTTGACCTCTTTAGAAAATGTAATATTTCTGGAATAGAGCCATTCCTCATTCAGTTCCAACTACGTTGGACTGGACACGTATTGAGGATGACCGAGGAAAGGATACCAAAAATCATGATGTACAGTCAATTGGAGAGCGGTAGGAGAAATGTTGGACGGCCTTTACTGAGGTACAAGGATAAGATCAGGAGTAATTTGATTGCTCTCAATCTGCCTCACAACAATCTTGAGAGCAGAGTCTCTGATCGAATGGAGTGGAAGGCATGTTGTTTTGATGGTCTTCAGCGTTTCAAGGCTGACAGTCTGAATCATTTGAGTCAGAAACGAGAGAGAGTCAAGCGGGCTGTATTGGTACCTGCAAGTACATCCCATAACCAGCACACTTGCACTCTGTGTGGATTGATTTGTAAGTCCCTTGCTGGACTTAGATGTCATCAGAGGCTAAAGCATGGATGAAGTCAGAGTTGTCGGAACCTCATACGTCGAGATCGACGGGAGAGTCCATCATCATATATATATATATATTCAGAAATTATAACATGAATATGTTATAATATCACTACAAAAGTAGCTATTTTGTTTCAATACTTCTTGTGTCTTATCAATTGATGAGGTTTATTTCAAGTTGAAGGATTTTAAAAGGTTAAAAACAAGTAAAAGCCCTTTAATCAGGGAGGCATTGTTGTATATACAATGTAGACCAATCAGAATAAAGCAACTTCTTATTTGGAGAATATGTGAGCAGACTTAAAAATAATTTTAGTGGGCATTAGTATTAATATTTGATTAAATTGAGATCAGCATGATTAATTGATTCTAGATCTATTTTATTATTATTGAAAAATTTTTTTAAAAATTTTCTAAGTTTAACAATTTATTATATTTAGAAAGTTATTCATATATTAAATGAGGAAGAGAAAGAACGCACATATAAATAAAACTACAAACATCCACACATGGAAAAAATAGATGAGTATATACACATACACTGGCAAACAGACACATATACAGATTAATATACGCATGCATATATACATGCACAAATTTCAAAATTTTGTTTTTATCGACTTGTCAATATGTCCGTTAAATTTTAAAGCTCTATTTGGAGACAGACTGAATTGCCACAATATTAGATACACTAAGAGTGAATTCATAACATGACTAGCTTTGAATGAATGAGGTCATGGCAGGCACAATCATATTTCAGTGCATGAATATATAAACATAGATATATACTTACGCAAATACACAAGCTAAAAACAAAAACTTAAACGACTAAAATCTCCACTGATCGTAAAAAATATATAACCACAAAGATGAAAATACACAAAACCTCTGGCATCAAACTTGGTAGATACATTATACACCAATCAAATGCGTATGCATGTACAAAACATCACACATATACATATGTATGCTAAGTCCCATATTGTTCACATGCAGTTATTATGTGCATGCATGTGTGAGCGTGTCTCTGTGCACGTACAAGTGTTAATCTATGTCTGCGTTTGTGTAAAAGGCATCACGATGACAAATTTTCCTCCCAATTTTTATCCCACTTCCACAAAATATATCAGTATATGCATCTCTACAAAAAATCCAATATTTAAAAAAAAAATTAATCAGTTTGTCTGATGATCGCAAAAGAGTGAAACCCAGGACCACAAACTTACACCCATCTAACTAAATATCTATCTATATATATATATATACACACACACACACACACACACACACACACACACATATATATATATATATATATACACACACATACATATATATATATATATCCGAGTGAGTATAGAATGAGGAGAGAAAAAAGAAAAAATTTTTCCCGTCCAAAATGTTAATTTAAAACAGTGCTCGATATATGGTGTATAGAGCAGTGAATATTTATTATAAAGTAAATACATGAATTAGGTCCACTAACAGCAGACATCAACCAATTAAATGATAGCCGACCATAAAAATGACCACTCAACAGCGCCCCCTTAGAAATCCTAACCAAAAGATATACACAACTGATAAAAAGATAAAACATACATTCCAACAGATAATACCATTAATCAACAATTTCACACTTACACATCAAATTCCTCAAAAGTCTAACTATCAAAACCAGACATTCACTTAATTACCAATAACTCCAACCAACCCCCACGACAACAACGAACCAAATATAAACAGAGAATGATTCCAAACCTTTATTTCCCCTGAGGAAGTGTTTAAATCCAAACACTGAAACAAACATATGATTGTCGGGAAGAGGACATATATAGAAGAAATTATGTACATGTTCTAAAACATAATTTATAATAAATATATATATATATATATACACATAGACACATAAATATACACACATATACACAAACATACATATATATAGACATGCATACATGGGCATCTGAACATACATACATACAAATATGATTATATACACATACACACACACACACATATATATATACATATACCCATACAAAAGCGTATATATATACATACATATAAGACATATACACACATACAAGTAAATGCATACACATCAGCAATTAAAGAAAATATCAATATGTCTACTAGTACAAAAGTGTATGCATTTACTTGTATGTGTGTGCATGTCTTATATGTATGTATATATGTATGCTTTTGTAGGAAATGTGAGAAAAAAATTGTTTATGTAGAAGTGTCAGTTGTATTTAACTATTTCAATGGTAAAAGGGTGGGACCTAGATGCCACTCTAGTAGTATGCTTAAATTAATGTGAATGAGGTTCCAAAGAAAAAGCACCTAAGATCTTTTAGATAATATTGTTGAAAGAAAAATAGTGGTTAGTGATTAGTTTGCATATTTTTATAATTTTGTGGATGGGTAGAGGAAGCTTTTCTTTGGACTTATTGAGATGGATTCTCAATATGTTGTAGCATTTTGTGATGGGTGTTTTAGTGTATAATGATTTGATGCCATAACCATGTTTTTCATATTTACATTTTGTATTCTCTGGATTAAGTAACCAAAGTGTTTGAAATAGGTTGCGTTGACAGTTCCTATGAAAATTGAATTAGGACATTATCAATGGCTTTAGCTAACTTGTTAGGTGCATTATTGATTTTGGACACAAGGGTCTGATGGATACATCAGGTTTGTGCTTCTTGGGTAAGTTGAGTTTGAATTTCTGTTGGGTTCATTATATTCCCTTATATGCAAATACTCTTGGGAAATTTTCTTCTAATCTCTCATTTAGCTGCCATCTACAATCTTCAAAAATTTAAATGTGACCTTAATCCTTATCTTCTGTCTTCCCAAACCTTGTTTTTTAGTATACTTTCTCCTCACTAAATACTTATTTTCTCCCACTTTCATTAACCACTTGCATCTTAGTGGCTTTATCCCCTTGCTTGGGGTATAATGATTTAAAAAATGTTTACATGTTTTTCTTTTTTGAACATAGAATGTGTAAGAACTATTCAAATGATCTTTGGATCTGAGGGCTTTTGGCTAACCTATTGGACATTATTGAGGATGATTTTGTTTTTTTTTTAATGTACATAATTTTCTCGATATATATCCGCAAAGTAATCAGAGAAAGCAACAACATAGTACACTCATCAAGCTGAAGAAAACACGTAAAAATAAAGGAAGTCTTAATAATAAAGGGCAAGAGATAATTTCTTAATAATATTAATTATAAGCATGACCAAAATGTGCTGACTGTGTTTGGGAGCTATAAAATTTCTAAAATTAATCTATATAGTAAGAAAAAGAAAACATCTTTGATAAGGGCTGATAGATCAACCAAAAGATTGTTACGACAGTTCTTACATGCTGTATGTCCAAAAAAAAGATCTCTTGAATCCATGTAAGGAAAATATAATAAAAAGCCTGAACACAGTGCCTTGTCATTCATCTTCAATGAAACCTGAAATATTTACATTATCATTTAAAATTTAATATCAGTTATTTAAATCAGTTAAATTTAATATCAGTTATTTAAATCAGTTATATTATTTAATATCAGTTACTTAAAAAAACAAAATACAGTTTTCCAAACTCAAAAATTTCAAACGATAACATGTCTAGAGAATAAATGGAAGCAAAATACCAACAATTGAAAGAAAAGGGAAAGCAAAAAAAAAAAGAGAGAAAAAGCTAAGGAATGAGTGTAAATGAAGAAAAAATGAAAGAAAATGACGAATAAATGCAATACCCTACACAGACAAACACGTGCCACACATGTGCAAGCACACAAACTATGAAAAAAAATAAAAATACACTAATAATAAGTGCATAAAAAAATGAGAAATATAAGTAGTCAATTGCTGATACCCACTGAAGAGTAGACGGATGGGTCCATCTATGAAACTCTGGAGACAGAATGCTGAAGGCAACCTCAATCAGCTCAGTGACAAACTTTTACTTATATATATATATATATATATATATATATATATATATATATATATATAAATATATCCAGGTGAAGAGAACCAACAGTTGTACAATTCCGAGTTATTAGAATATAATAATAATGAATTTTAAAAACATTGTTGTTAAAAATAACTGGATATAAAAAAAATGTTATTTATAAATTAAAAGTTTTGAAAAATTAGAATAAAATGCATTCTGAATCGAAATAAAAATATTATATTATACTCAAAGTTCCCTTTAAATTAGATAAAAAATATAAAATGTTTTCTTTCTTTCTTCATCTCTTTTCTTTTCTTTTTTGTTTTTGAAAAAATGTTGGGATATGGAAAAAGCTGAAAAAAAATTGTAACAATAATGGATACATCAATGGAAATAGGGTCTAGATAGGGGTTTTAAAAATTAAGTTGACACTTCGGCCGTTAAGATTGAAAGAAGAAATCATGTATTCCCCAAAAGTATAAACGTTTTCAAATTTAAAGTGAATCTCTATTCTGATTAGTTAAATTGAACACACACATAAATTTCTATGTCTTCCCATATCTATAAATAACAAATGTATTGTTTCTTACATTTAAGTAAAAATCATTTTCACAATAATGATCTAACATTGCCTGATGGCGAGGCAGAAATCTCGAAACAGAAATTTCCATATTGCAATGTATTTTTAATTAAAAAACAAATTTAATTATATGATTATATTATGCTCTACAAGATTTATTGTATTGAGCACATTTAAAAAAAATGTAAATGCCAGAGAACTCGGAATTGTAAAACTGTTGGTTCTTTCACCTGAATTTATATATATATATATATATATATATATATATATATATAACCATTTCACCCCAAGCAAGGCATTCCACTGCCACTGTTGCGCAGGAGGTTATATAGGTGAAATTGATGAGAAAGAGTGGTTAGATATAGGAAATGTCAGAAGGACGGTGATAGACCGGTAAGGATACCGAGGATGAGGGTCGGGTAGATGGGAAGAGTGTTTGAGAGAATGGATGCAAATTAGTGTGTTAGGAGGTGTCTATTGACTTTACATTTAAACTCCTGAAGATTGTAGCTGTCGGGGAAGCAAGTATGTGGAAGGGAAGTGCGAGAAAAGAAGCTGTTGGAGTATAATTTGCGGTTACATTTTATCTGTTTCACTGTAAAAGGGTGGGACCTAGTTGCTAATCTAGTATCTCGTGCAAATTCGTACCTAGGGGGCACCAGTGATCTAAGTTCATCGGAGCAGTAGCCGTGAAAGTATTTATAGAAGAGGCACAAGGAAGCCACGTCACGCCGATAAAATAGCGACTGCAGCCTAGCTTCCAAGTCGGTATCGATCACATTACAGATTCTCCATTGTATTTCGTCAAGAACCCCGAGGAGAATAGCAGGAGCAGCCAACCAGATGTGGCAGCAGTATTCAATTTATATATGTGCAGGATAGATTCAGTCGGGAAAAACTTCCGGGCCCTGCACAAAGAACCGACTTTTTTCGCAGCAGATTTAGCAATGGATACGATATAGTCATTCCACTTGAAGTCCGCTGAGAGTATGAGGCCAAGGAGGCGTAGTGTTTTACTCTCTGGGAGCCAAGCTTGTTCCATGCAAATGTGAGGTAGGTATGGTTAATTAATGGGATGGTTAATTGATAGCAGCTTCGTTTTGGAAGCATTAAAATTCACAAGCCATTTCTTACCCCAGTCCACTACGGATTGGAGGTCATTTTCAAGCTCGGCAGCGAGGTTCGCTTTGTCGCCCAAAGCAGATTTTTGATCGAGGCGAGAGTAAACTGTGGTTTCATTAGCGAAAGCATTACTTGGGATGTTATGGTATCGGGGAGATCATTAATGTAGATCAGAAACAGCGTAGGACCTAGGATAGAGCTTTGAGAAACACCCGCATTCGTATGGTAGTTTTGGGAGGCATGTCCGTTTAATACCACCTTCAATGTGCGGTTAGAGAGGAATGACTGGATTAGGTCAAACAAATGTCCAGTTATACCATAGCTCTGCAATTTGCGTAGGAGGCCAGCATGCCAGACTCTGTCGAACGCTTTGGATATCTCATCCAAGGCAACGGTTCGGGCTTCGCCATTCTTGTCGAGAGCCTAGTATATGTACTCGGTGATGGTCGTTAGTATATCAGCAGTAGACCTGGTGAAGCGGAAACCATACTGTTTGTCCATGAGGAGCTTGTGTGCTGTGAGATGCTGAACCACCTCGGCTTCGAAAACTTTGCCAAAGATCGGAAGAAGGCTGATAGGGCGGTAATTTGCGGGGTCCAAGGGTTCTCCAGTATTCTTAAATATAGGAACTACAGAGGAAGACTTCCAACAGGCAGGAAAGCAGGAAGCAAAAAAGCAGAAGTTGTAGAGATTAGAGAGGACAGAGGAGAGTTCAGGGGTACATTTCTTCAAGACTATGATTGGGATCCCGTTCCCTCCGCTCGCTTTGTGAGGGTCAAGTTTTGAGATTATGTTAGAGACCAGCGAGGGTGTAATGTGGACGTCACTCAGTTGAGCCTCAGTTCTAGGTGGGAAGTCGAGTGTAGATACTGCAGACGAATCCAGTCTCGAATCAGTGGAGAATCTGCGAGCAAAGCATTCAGCCTTGTCTGCTGAGGAGGTGAGGACCTCAAATTCATTAATTGGGGGGTATTGAGGTCTTACTCTTGTTAAGCACGCTTTAACAGAGTCGCCAAGAGTCTTTTACATCAAACTTATAGGATGCTATACGTTGCTTCATTCTGGCAGCAAACAACATTTTAGCTTCGTTAAGTATCTTTTTACACTTATTACGAGCTGAGATGAAAAGACGCCTGTTTTGGTCCTACGCGTGGCTTCGACAGAGCCGGAAGAAATGATTCCGGTGGGCAATGGCGTCCGAGCAAGCGGGCGAGAACTAGGGAGACGAATGGCATTTAAGCTGAAATTTCTTGGCAGGGATGAAAGCATCGATGCCAGCCTTAACCCAAGAGGAGACATCGGATGCACAGTCTTCGATGGGAAGACTAAAAACGTTGTTCCAAGGGACGTCACACAGGAAGTCTCGGAACGAATCCAAGCCTGCTCTTTGGTAGCAGTAGGATATTCTGCTGGTCTGGGTTTCTTGGGTTGAGTGGGAGTGGAATGAGATATTGACGAAAACTACGGCGTGTTCAGAGGGCAGAGCTTCCTGGTAGTGCAAGAGTCTTAGATGGAAGTGAAGCAGAGGTCTAGAAGTGAGTCCCTTTCGTTAGGGTTATTGGAGAAACGCAAGGGGAAGTCCACCGTTTGCGTAAGAGATTGAGTGATTGAAAAATTATGGAAATTAATGAAGATTAACGAAACTGGTTATAAACAACTGACAGTTTGAAATGATTTGTTTCAACATTATTTTTGATCGATACTCCTATTTAAGTAGATATTTTGTTTTTTATCAAACAGTATTATATATATATTTCTACCGGCCTGATTATTTACAATAAATTTTTGTTACGGAAATGTGTGGATAGGGGTCGCAGTTTCGAATCTTGCTGAATGACACACATCCGACTTCGCTCTTAGAACTATGGCTCAACTGAAAGATGTTTACATTACTCCGTCTCTGGTAGCTAAGGTAATATCAAAACTTGACCCCCATAAGTCGAGTGGAGGTGATGGAATCCCGGTCATTTTAATTAAGAAATGTGCCTCTGAACTCTCCTCTGTCCTCTCTAAACTCTATAATTACTGCCCTTCTGCTTCCTGTTTTCCCGCATGCTGGAAGTCCTCTTCTGTGGTTCCTGTATTTAAGAACTCGGGGGAACCCTCGGACCCATCCAACTATCGCCCTATTAGCCTTCTACCAATTTTTGGAAAAGTGTTCGAGTCTATTATCAATGCTGAAATAGTTCATCATCTTACTGCCCATATACTATTCAAACAGGCAGTACGGCTTCAGCATCGCCAGGTCCACAGCCGATATGATAACGACCATCCCGGAGTATATATACCAGGCCCTTGATAACTCCGGCGAGGCTCGTGCTGTTGCCTTGGACATCTCCAAGGCTTTTGATAGGGTTTGGCATGCTAGCCTTCTACGCAAGCTACAGGGCTATGGTATCATCAGACGCTTGCTTGATCTAATTCAATCTTTCCTATCTAACCGCATAATGAAGGTCGTCTTTAATGGGCATGCCTCCACATTCTACTGCCCAAACGCTGGAGGCCCCCAGGGCTCTATCCTAGGCCCAACACTCTTCCTGATCTTCAGAATTGATATCCTAGACGTGATCAAGTTCCAAGTAGGCATCTACGCAGATGATACCACAATCTACTCCCACATCAGTAAGAAATCCGGCAAGGCCGACAAACATAATCTCGCTGCTGATCTTGAGAAGGATCTACACTCAGTAGTGGACTGGGGTAAGAGTTGGCTTGTAAATTTCAATGCTTCTAAAATGAAACTGCTATCTGTCATCCATCACAGGCAAATTCTCCGCCCCTCCCCATAAGCATGGATCAAGCGAGACTCCCTAAAAACAATATACTGTGCCTCCTCAGCCTTACACTGTATTCTGATCTCAAGTGGAATCATTAAATTGAGTCAATAGCTAAATCCATTGCTAGGAAAGTTAGGTCACTGTGTCGGACCAGGAAATGTCTAAATCCATCTTGCACACATACAAATCAACCATCCATCCGTGCTTAGAATACTGCTGTTATATATGGTTAGGCGCCCCTGCTGTTCATCTCAGTGTTCTCGATAGGCTCCAAAGGAGAATCTGTAACGTGATAGGTCCCGACTTGGCAGCTCGACTCCAGCCACTTTCCCACCATCAGGATGTGGCTTCCTTCTGTGTATACTACAAATATATTCATGGCTTCTACTCCAATGAACTTAAGTCACTGGTGCCCCCGCCACTAGAATTTACTCGTGCAACCAGACTAGCAACAAGGTCCCACCCATTTACAGTTAGTTCAACCAAATGCAGCCGACAACTCTACTCCAGAAGCTTCTTTTCTCGCACTTCCCGCCTGTGGAACTCCCTTTCGTATACTTGCTTTCCTGACGGCTACAACCGCCAGGGATTTAAATGCAATGTCAGTTCCCATCTCTTATCCCCTTGACTCCAGTTCTTTCTACTTCACCCTGCATATCTTGTTTTTTTTTTCCTTTCTCTCTACCTTCGTAACTGTCTTCACACCTGTGTTCCCATTCTTCTCTTGCCCTTTCTCTGACACCCTCTGTAACTGGTCCGTCTTTCTCTTCTCTCTCCTCTTGTCTAAACTTTTACTCTAATGTAGCCCCCTGCGCATCAGTGGTGGTACCGCCTTGCTTGGAATGAAAGGATAAAAAAAAAACAATGTTTTTTTTACACTCAAGAAATTTGCTTTCGTCTTTTTACTTTAAAATTGTTTTCAGCAATATTGAACTAATTTTGTGTGTGCAGTTCTAATTTTTAGTCATAAGAAATTTGACTTTGGACTCAAAACACGTGTAGCGACACAAATATAATTATGGACACTCAATGTATTATACCAAAAATAATATTATTAATAATAATAACAATAAATATACACTTTAAACAAAACGTTTACAGCTTCTCACGTTTTTTCACATTTTTACTTAGATTTCTCTCGTTGGAACAACCCTTATTTCTGTATATATATATATAGGTTATTTCATTAAGACGGACCAAAGTTAGCAATGTGTGTTAAGCGCATCCAAACCATAGATGAACTAAGTGTGTGTATATGTCGATAACATTAGTATGTGTGAATGATAGTGACGATTACTGTCTCTTGGATTTTTAAATCATTCGTCTTTAATAAATCTCTGAAGAAGCTTGTTAAAGTAAAACATGTTCGATTAAAGACACTTTTTCCTACTTGTTCTTTATTTATTCTATTCATCATATGAGAAACGATATATAATTTTTATATATCAAGGATAATATCTGGAGAAAATGCATGAAAAAGTGAAAAAACGTTTTTGGGTAACGCGTTTTGTACTTTAGGATTAAATTTGTGTTGGTGCAACTATACATGCACACGAACGAGGCATGCTGTAAATTTTAAATTTTAAAAAAATTGACAAATTAAGTCCTATGAAGTCCTAAAGGATGAATGCGTTACACAAAAATTGTTCTAACATTTTTACTTATCTATATATATATTGATTGTTTAATTACTTAGTTTTTGGTCATAATAAAACTAGACCAGTGCACATTTGTATTAAAAAGTGTTCAATACAATTATATTGTAGAACATTTGAATATTTTCCATTTGTAAATGAGTTATTACGCGACCTAGGTTTCTACCATGAGTGGTGTCATTTATTGAAAATCGCCTGAAGACACCACTCATGGTAAAAAACTAGGTCGCGTTTACAAATGGAATATATATATATGTTCTTTGAAGCTTTAAAATAATTTTTTTCATATTTAGACTTTCTTAACACCGTTCTGATCTTTATGCTCACTACTATATATATATATATATATATATATATATAGGGATATAGAGAGAAGCATATATCAACAACAAAGAAAAAATCAATCAGAATGAATGTAAGTTATTGATTTGTTTCCAGCATTGAGTGATAAATAATCTAAATACTGATCAATTATTGAATGAATGAGGATTTTGAAACTATCAAGTCAATAAATATTACAAATATAACCACTCCTTTTACCAATCCAGTTCAAAATTATCTTAGAAAGAGAAAAGTAAAAACAAGAAAAGGAAGTAGAAAAAAAAAAAACAGGTGGAAAAAAACATAAGAACTAAAAAACAGAACAATTGCGCTGATTGGTTGCTTTCTCATTGTTCACATAACTAATTCTAACCAATCAAAATTAATGAAAACAAATGGAAGAAGATGTACCATTATGTGTTGCACATACACTCCCGATCAAAACTTTAAGACCACTTAAAAATCTTTAAAAAGAAATTTTTTTATGGATAGATTTTAAACTCCTCCCACTTAAGGATACCAATACTACAATCTAAAAGGTCATGGAAACAAAAAGCTACATTCCAAACATTTTATTTAGAAATTTACATTTTTATAAAATGAGGCGATTTACACATGATCAAAATTATAAGACCAGAGAAAAAATTCTACGAAATTGTACAAAAAGTGTATGAAAAGTGTATGAAAACTTTCAACAACCCAATTTAATAATGAGTTCTACCTCCACTGCTTTTGATGACTTCAAAAATTCTGTCGGGCATGCTAGAAATAAGCGTTTCCATTAAGGTGCGGAGGATGTTGTTCCAGCTTCTGAAGATGGCTTCACGAAGTTCATTTTTTGTTGAATATTGTTTGCCATTTCCATAAACATCTCTTGTCATCCATCCTCAAACATTTTCAATTGGGTTCAAGTCTGGCGAGCATGCAGGATGTCCCAAGAGATTGACACCATTTTCTTGTAGAAAGGTCAAGGTCCGTCTTGCAGCGTGGATTGCAGCATTATCCCACACAAACGATGGCCCTCCGTCATCAAAAATGCTTTTTGTAGCACGCCAACATAACCAGCCACCGTCTGACGACCCTGCACCACCTGGAGCTCCATCATCCCTCTGTAAGAAAAGGCACCCCATACCATTAGAGACCCTCTACCATTATGACGTGTGGAGAAAATTTCAGGAGGCATGTTTTTGTTATGCCAATATTGTTGGAAGCCATCAGGACCATCTAGATTGAATTTTTCTCATCAGAAAACAGGACTTTCTTCCACTTCTCAACGTCCCATGTTTGGTATTCACGACCAAACTTTAAGCGGTCCACCTTGTGACGTGGAAGCAGCCAAGGAATTTGTTTACGCTTTTTATTTACCATCCCTTTTTGTCGTAAGTGTAGTCTGATGGTTTACGGGACTGCAATCAGTTATCTGTAACTGCCTTAATTTGACTAGAAGAAAGTCCCCCGTCTTTCATAACAACCCGTCTTATTCTCTTACTCAATGTAGGAGAAATTTTTTGGGGCCTACCAGAGGATTTTGCTTTTACATAATTCTCACTGTTCTTTAGAACGTTGCAAATCACAGTTTTACTGCGATTTACCTTAGCTGCGATAGCCCGCTGTGACAAACGTTGCTTATGGAATTCTAGAATTCGAGAACGCGCAACTTCGGTAAGTTTGCTTGCTTTAGGCATGGTGACACCTTTACGCAGTGATTGCTAATCTCTAACTGAACTAAAAACATTGGAATTACCATAGATCTAACAATTTATACCCCTGGTCTTATAATTTTGGTAATATGTAAATCGCCTGATTTTATAAAAATGTAAATTTCTAAATAAAATGTTTGGAATGTAGCTTTTTGTTTCCATAACCTTTTAGATTGTAGTATTGGTAACCTTAAGTGGGAGAAGTTTAAAATCTATCTGTAAAAAAAATTATTTTTAAAGATTTTTAAGTGGTCTTAAATTTTTGATCGGGAGTGTAATGAACTTTTTTATATAATACAATGTTTGACGAAGTAAAAAGACAATAAGTGAATCTATTAAACGGAGATAAGACGCAAAAGCTATAATGATTGATTGTTGTCATATGATATCTAGTAACATATGAAATCATTAAAACCCACTTATATATTCAAGTACTTGGTTACATTGCTATAGTATAATTGTTAACGAGCTTGGCTAGAGAACTATTACCACTGTATAGTTCCCTTGGTACCATACAATTGTAGTCTTGCAGCTAAAACTAATATATTCAAAGACTTTATATTGATTTCATACAAATATTACAGGTTAGTAAGTGGTTAACAAAACATGGATTAGTAGAGATAAACTTTATTAATGGCTACAAAAGACAGGAAATTGTTCTACGTTCTGAAGGGACATGACAAATAGAGGAAGTTGAAACTGAATTTTCAAACAAGATCAATTCAAGTTGATCTCTGCATTCCAATCAATAATATAATCTTCTTCTATGAGAAATTATGGCTCTCCACAAGTTCCTGTTCTTTTTGTAGTTCTTAGCAAAATTGTTTTTTTAATTCGCACTTTTTACATTGTTTCGGTCATTGTATGCTCCGGCCTTCTTCAGGTGATATTTTATTTCATCCACCAGAGTAGATTGTTCTAGTTCCACGCACCATGACTGTATTTATGTCCCCAAGGACACATTGCCTAATGGATAAAAATATTGATTGAAGTACTCTAATGACTTGACCCAAAGAGTTGTGTGTTTAAAACTTGGAGAGTTCAATTACTGAAGGAAAATAACTGAAACTGTGATATCCAGAAAAGGAATGGCATGTGGAACTAGAACAATCTCTCCGGGTGGATTAAATAAAGAGTTCAATTTGAAATTCCAGAAAGCGGAGCGTACAACGGATGAAACAGTCCGAACAGTGTAAATGATGTAAACGGGTAAAATACCTCACCTTAGAATTACAGAGAGATATTTTTCTCTCTGCTGTCTCTTCTAATCTCTGTTTTGCCATCCATTTACAAAAGCTTCTTAGGTAGATTATTCACTGGTTTCCTCTGTCACTCTTGCCTTTGAATATATCATGTGAGTGTTAAAATTTCTAAGTTTTTTCCTCATTGTATGTATAGGGACCTCGATTATGTTTATCAAATTGGCCTTGTGCCAAACATAACCGAACTCCCCACAATTTAAAATTATCAGAGGTTCAAAAAATAATATTGTTTGTATAAATAAGTGAAAATTTATCTACAACATCTAATTTATATGTATGAAATTATGAAAATTTTTAAAAAGAAAGAGTAGTGAAGAGTTTAAAGAATTCAGAGTTTGCTTGTTTTAGCGAAATGTAATTTGTGCAGAAAAGGTTAAGTCTATGTTTCGCTGTGTGCATCAACAAGTAGTAGTAACGTCTTTGTTCCTCTCTTTCTTTTTCTGGACGGTAGGTGAAGAGGAAAAAATAAAGGAAGTAGCACGGGAAATAAAGTGAGAGGATGCGAATGCTGGTTGTCGGGACAGTTGTGTTCAATCGACGGTTTGAGAATTTTCCTACATTGTGACTGGTGTTCTCCCTGTTCTCTCTTCTCTTTTCTCATTGATTCAACTTTCTTTATCTGTTTTTATCTAAAAGCGATTTGACATTGGCTTGTTACTTTTTCTCAGTTTGTGAGTCATTTCCTTTTTTATTAGTCAGAATAAGTTTCGTATGACTCACGAAACATTGCCTTGGTTTTTACTTCAGTTCGAAGCCAACCCTTTTTTCTATTGGTCAAAAATAAATTTCGCACTGATTCGCGAATTTGAAAACCGTGAAGAAAAGAGATTCATTCTTATTCCGTATTCTCCACATATGCACTAGAAATTTCAACTGGCTTTTCTCTGATTCCAAATATAAAATTCCTTTTTGTTTTTTACACATAACGAGCAGTGAAAACGAAAAACCACGATAGACTAAATACTGTAAATGAACTAATTTTATAGCTGAAACAAATCTATAGAAAGCTTAGTGGAAATTATTTTCATCTAAGAGATGATAAGAAAGTAACTAATAATGAGAGCAGTTAGAGAAAATAGATTGAAATATAAAGATATATAAAGACTGTCTTCTCATTTGCTAGATAACGTATCACATGACACTTGACAGCCAATCAAAACAAATTAAAAACAAATACAGAATTATAAAAGAGCAAATGTCAATCAAGATATCACAACACTTGTCAGACAATCAAACAAATATGAAAAAATACAAAATGCTAAAAGAGTAACTATCAATAAAGATATAACAAAAAAAATCTAGATGGAGAAAAGACAGTTTCAGATAGAAAGGATTATCTTCTTGCAATTGGATTGGCATCTTCATTTTCAGAAAGAGAACTAATGAGACAATATGGGTAAGCTTTCTTGCACTTTAACCCCTACCAGTGAGCCTTTAGGCTCTCACTTGACTCTCTTGTCATATTCATTGAATATTAATCATTCCTGACTCTTTATTGAAATAGGCTGTGTTTCTGTACCCACAACTAAGCCACTTATTTCTGATTTCATCTAGACAATGCTTCCTTCGTAGACTTTAGCTTTAATATCAATCCATGTGCAGCTGCTTATTCTATTCTGTCATTTAGACTTAACCTTTTCCATTAGAATTCTATTGCCTTGAAAAATATAGGAATTAATAAACAGCACAAACACACACACACACGCTTACATATTAGCTGGTAGGCATATATATAGACAAATAGATGTGCCTATATATATATATATATATATATATATATATATATATAAGCATATGGATATGCTTATATGTGTGTGTTTGTGTAGCTTTGTACATATGTGCTGTTTATTAATTCCTATAATTTTTCAAGAATATATATATATATATATATATATATATATATATATATATATATATATATATATATATATATATATATATATATATCCAGTTATGTTTGTCCATATCTGGATATCTATATATTTGAATAGATATTATTATATTCGTTTTATGTTTGTATTACTTTAAATGATCTAAATCTAATGCTTTGTTCAATTTAAAATTTAAAATTCACCCTTTCTGAATTCATAATATATATATATATATATATATATATATATATATATAAAATATATATATATATATATATAAAAATCAAAATAAATGATATATATATATATATATATATATATATATATATATATATAATTTATTTTTATTTTTATTGTAAAGCGAAGCTAATAGTCGATCAATTATGATGATTTCCTTTTTAAAACAAATATTCACATTAATGCTCCATTAAATTGTTTTCAGAGTCTGTTCTTTTGTTCTTCAAACTAGATATTACTTCTATTCTGATTGGTCACCAATGACTAAGAACAATGTCTCCCTGATTAAGAAGGCTTGGCTAGTTTTGAACCTTTAAATCTCTTCAAATTGAATGCAACAGCATCGTATACATAGATATGCATATATATGTATAGACATATATAGAGATATATGGATGTGCATATATATATATATATATATATATATATGTGTGTGTGTGTGTGTGTGTGTGTGTGTGTGTGTGTGTGAATGTGCGAACTGATGGAGTGGATATGAGCTTGGAACGAGAAACTGGAAAGCAGAGTTCGAATTACAGTTGAATTCGTTCTTATTCACTTACGTGCAAATACCCAGGGGAAAAATAATGATCCCTCTCTTCCCTCCAGTTATGGGTCAAATAACAGAGTAACTTGAGTTCTGTAGCTCTGGTTGGCAACCAGTTTACCGCAGAATGTAATACCGCCCTACTGCAGGAAAATCTGACTGATATATATATATATATATATATATATATATATATATATATATATATATATCTCACGAAACAGGAAAACAGATCTGTTTCGAGATAGATTCTCTTCATCAGGCAATATTTGATGTTGATTGTACAAATGATTTACATTTAAATACAAAAAACCTAGAAAAATGATACAAAGAGAATTGAAAAACCTTAATTTAAAAGTCAAAATTAAAACAAATATTAAAAAGTAGATTTCCTCCATGTAACCTTAGATCTAGAGAAAAATATACACCAAACATACAAAAAACCAAATACCAATCCTTTATACATTCAACCGAAATCTAACCACTCTCCATCTGTTATTAAACATGTACCCTCATCAGCAGAATACAGAATCAGTAGAAATCCAGCAAATGAAGAAATATTTAATAAGATTAGCAATTTTTTATAATACTGCCTTAAAAAAACAGTGGATATAAAAACCCAAATATTAATTATGTAAAAGAGAAGATCAGCCCCCGAAGATAAAAATAGGAATAGAAATATTATCTGGTACACATCCATTTTCAACCAAATGACTAGCAGTAAATTAGGGAGAAAAATTCTTGCGTTAATGAGGAAATACTTTCCGGAAAAATATCCATTAAGATCTTTAATAAAAACACTATTAAATTAAGTTACAGCTGTATGAACAATTTAGAAAAAGTCATAAAAAATCACAACAATAATATTCAAAAAACTTTAACAAAATTAATAACAACCTAATAACAGAAAATAACAATTTAGACAAGAAAAATGTAATTGTGGAAACCCTATAGATTGCCTGTTAGAAAACAGTTGCCTAACGGAATCAGTTGTCTATCAATGCGAATTATCTTCAAAGGAAACCCCCAATTATGTAAAAATTTATATAGGAAGTACTTAGAATTCTCTAAAACAGCGAATTTACCAGCACATGTCTTCATTTAATAATAGCAAGTACAAAAATAGAACACCCTTATCGAAATATCGTTGGTATCTAAAGGAAACAAAAAACACTCTCAATAAAGTGGAAAATTCTAAAAGAAGCTAGAACGTGTAAGTCCTTAAATGAAACATGTTCATTATGTTTATACGAAAAACTATATATTCTTAAATCACTTAAGAATAAAAATCTATTAAATAAACGCAATGAGATAAATGTCATATGTAGACATTGCAAAATGTTCACATTAGAATATGGATTAAATAAATAAAAAAACAACAACTCTAAATGAAATAACATGCATATAACCAATAAGTGCTTAAGGAAAATAATTACTAACGAACTATCAAGATAAAGGAGATTGGAACATAAAAATATTATAAAAAATTTCTTTTTACAAAAAAGTTTTACAATAAATAAATAGATATTAGAAAGATGGGATAAGGATAGCAGGAAGTACATCAGAAAAAAAAGTTACTTATAAATCAAAGGTTTTGAGAAAATTAGAACTAAAAAAGCACTAATAAGAAGAATGAAGTCCTTCTCTTTTTACCCCCTCTCCTGTTTGCTAGAAGAGGAGACCAAAATGATAAAAAAGCGAAAAGGACAGCCTTGGTATGAAATGGGCACATCACATCACATAAAAGACAATAGAACGAAGTGAGAAACAATAAAAATAAAAGTGGAAAAAAGGAAAAAGATACAATAAGGTTAAAAGCAGGTTGACATCTTGACCGTTAGGGAGAAGAAAAAAAAAAGAGAAAAGGAAGGAAAGGGAAAAAGGAGGAAAAAAGAGAAAGAGAGAAAAAAAAGTTAATTCTTTGGGTCCAAAATTCAAAATGAATCTTCGATCTGATTAGTTAAAAGGAACACACATGTAAATTTTATATCTTCCCACATACATAAACTGCAAACCGAAGATTTTTTAATTTAAATGTAAATCATTTGTACAACTAACATGCCTGATGAAGAGAATCTATCTCGGAACATAGAAATTTCCGTGTCGCTATGTACAATTAATTCATAACTATATGATAATATTAAACTCTATAATATTTATTACATTGGGCATTGTTTATAATAAAATAAATGCCGGGAACTTAAAATAGTATAACCTTGAGTCCTCTTCACCTGGATATATATATATATCGATAGATTAAATATCGCCCGGTTCACACTCCACCCACATCTATTGAACAGATGAAGAGGCTCATCCCTTGTTTCCTGTTTAGGATGCGATTTCCGGTTTTCTCTTTTCCAATCTTCTCACTTTTTTTCAATTGGGAGTAGATTGACTAAACCATCGCCCTGTTCACACTCCATCCACGTCTACTGAACAGGTGAAGAGGCTCATTCCCTGTTCCCTTTTTAGGATGTGGCTTCCGATTCTCTCTTTTCCTATCTCTTCACTCTTATGTAGCCCCCTGCACATCAGTGGTGTTACCGCCTTGCTCGGGGTGATATGATATGATATATATATATATATATATATATATATATATATATATATATATTGTAACTTTAGGTTACTGTGTGAGTAATCACCAAAATGAAAGTTGGAATAATAGTATATCAACAAATACATGACTCGCTCGATGCATGAAGTAGATAAACTGCTGGTGAACTGGCTACTCATTCTACTCTACTCTGCTACATTTTAGTCAACGTATTTTAGACGATAGGAACATTCCATTCCTGTATACAGGTAGGTATACAACAATATATATATATATATATATATATATATATAGTCATCCGCAGACAGTCCTGTTTCGCTGTGAAGTCAGTATACATCCAATTGCTTCTAGCTAGCAGTGAAACCCAACCGGATTGACGTCAGCGATTCTACCGCTGAGCTATGGGCGCTCGGTGAAGAAATGCGGGTTTTAACATGTTATATACAATGTAAACACACGCCAGAGTGAGAGTGTTCAAATTAATTACAGAATATATATGTCTCATCAGGTAATTAACAATGAGGGTTACCATCATTTTTAACTACCTGATGAGACATTATTTTTTCAATATCGAAACAAAATGTACAATTTTGTAGTAGCTTGAAGTTTTTCACATGTTCTAACATAATAATTTAATTTCTATTTTTGTCTTCAGAAATTGAATTAAATCAACTTTACAGTGTTAGCTGCTTGTGGTAAGTCAACTGGGATTCAGTCCATTTTTCAGTCTGTTTTTGTGAAATTTCTTGGAAATTATTTTATTTATTTATTTATTTTATTTCGTTTTTTGGTCGTCTTTGATTTTTTTTTTTTTTTTTTTTTCGTCACTTAATTTGTGTAAATAATTTTGCTATTCAAGGGTATTTTCGACTAATGATAAATAGCATCACGGTTCAATTATTTCCATTAGTTTTGTCTTGTAGAAGCTTTAAATTTCTGTCTTCGAGAGATTGAATTCTTAACGGTTTGGCAAGCGAACGCAAGCAACATAACTCGACTATATTCTGTAAAAAACGGTTTAATTTCTATTTTTGTCTTCAGAAATTGAATTAAATCAACTTTACAGTGTTAGCTGCTTGTGGTAAGTCAACTGGGATTCAGTCCATTTTTCAGTCTGTTTTTGTGAAATTTCTTGGAAATTATTTTATTTATTTATTTATTTTATTTCGTTTTTTGGTCGTCTTTGATTTTTTTTTTTTTTTTTTTTTTCGTCACTTAATTTGTGTAAATAATTTTGCTATTCAAGGGTATTTTCGACTAATGATAAATAGCATCACGGTTCAATTATTTCCATTAGTTTTGTCTTGTAGAAGCTTTAAATTTCTGTCTTCGAGAGATTGAATTCTTAACGGTTTGGCAAGCGAACGCAAGCAACATAACTCGACTATATTCTGTAAAAAACGGTTTAATTTCTATTTTTGTCTTCAGAAATTGAATTAAATCAACTTTACAGTGTTAGCTGCTTGTGGTAAGTCAACTGGGATTCAGTCCATTTTTCAGTCTGTTTTTGTGAAATTTCTTGGAAATTATTTTATTTATTTATTTATTTTATTTCGTTTTTTGGTCGTCTTTGATTTTTTTTTTTTTTTTTTCGTCACTTAATTTGTGTAAATAATTTTGCTATTCAAGGGTATTTTCGACTAATGATAAATAGCATCACGGTTCAATTATTTCCATTAGTTTTGTCTTGTAGAAGCTTTAAATTTCTGTCTTCGAGAGATTGAATTCTTAACGGTTTGGCAAGCGAACGCAAGCAACATAACTCGACTATATTCTGTAAAAAACGGTTTAATTTCTATTTTTGTCTTCAGAAATTGAATTAAATCAACTTTACAGTGTTAGCTGCTTGTGGTAAGTCAACTGGGATTCAGTCCATTTTTCAGTCTGTTTTTGTGAAATTTCTTGGAAATTATTTTATTTATTTATTTTTTTTTTTCGTCTTTTGGCCGTCTTTGTTTTTTTTTTTTTTTCGTCACTTAATTTGTGTAAATAATTTTGCTATTCAAGGGTATTTTCGACTAATGATAAATAGCATCACGGTTCAATTATTTCCATTAGTTTTGTCTTGTAGAAGCTTTAAATTTCTGTCTTCGAGAGATTGAATTCTTAACGGTTTGGCAAGCGAACGCAAGCAACATAACTCGACTATATTATGTAAAAAACGGTTTAATTTCTATTTTTGTCTTCAGAAATTGAATTAAATCAACTTTACAGTGTTAGCTGCTTGTGGTAAGTCAACTGGGATTCAGTCCATTTTTCAGTCTGTTTTTGTGAAATTTCTAGGAAATTATTTTATTTATTAGTTTTTTTTTTCGTCTTTTGGCCGTCTTTTTTTTTTTTTTTTTTTTCGTCACTTAATTTGTGTAAATAATTTTGCTATTCAAGGGTATTTTCGACTAATGATAAATAGCATCACGGTTCAATTATTTCCATTAGTTTTGTCTTGTAGAAGCTTTAAATTTCTGTCTTCGAGAGATTGAATTCTTAACGGTTTGGCAAGCGAACGCAAGCAACATAACTCGACTATATTCTGTAAAAAACGGTTTAATTTCTATTTTTGTCTTCAGAAATTGAATTAAATCAACTTTACAGTGTTAGCTGCTTGTGGTAAGTCAACTGGGATTCAGTCCATTTTTCAGTCTGTTTTTGTGAAATTTCTTGGAAATTATTTTATTTATTTATTTTTTTTTTTCGTCTTTTGGCCGTCTTTGTTTTTGTTTTTTTTTTCGTCACTTAATTTCTGTAAATAATTTTGCTATTCAAGGGTATTTTCGACTTTTACTAAGTTAAAACTTTGTCAGCCTCAGTCACTTTTTCCTTTTTTTTTTTTTTTTTTAATTGGAGTAGATAGTTTCTACTATCGCCCGGTCTCACACTCCACCCCCTTCTTTTGAATGAGTTTAGAGGTGATCACCTTGTTTCTTGTTTAGGAAGGGGTTCCCGGTTCATCCCCTTTCTCTGGTCTTGGTGTTAGTTCAGCTGGAAGCTCTTTGCAGTTACGGAGTATGGTGGCAACGTCTTTACATTCTGAGGGTACCGGGTTGGCAGTTTCCTGGTTGCTGCTTCCGACTGGTAGTTAGGAGCCCGAACTCTTGCGTAGCGTCTTGAGAGGCTGCTCTGATCAACAGTTGAATAATACCGGGGTTCTTGTAGTGCCATATCGCGCATGGACGGGCGTCCCTGCATGAACGTTCGGTGGGCAACCCCGAGGCCACATTATGTTGTAGGCCGCGCCAGTCTCCATCCTTCACAAGTTGCAAATGATTGACCGACTGATTCTATTCTAAGACCACTCCTTAACTGAATTACTATGGAAAAAAGCAAACATAATAACAAAACTAAACCAGCTCATTTGAAAACGCCCAAACCTGTCTGCATCTCTTTCACTAACATACGCGGCATCCGCACCAACTTCCCCAGCGTAGATTCTTTCCTCCATAATAACTCACCTGATATATTAGCCCTATGTGAAACTAATCTTAACCCTTCTATCCCCTCATCTGAGTTCTGCGTTCCTGGCTTCCTTCCCCTCTTCAGGAAGGACTCCAATGTTCATATGCATGGGCTTGGTGTCTATGTCAGCGAACACCTTCCCTTAGCTAGGGTGTCATCTTTTGAATCCCCAGATCATTCTTTCATGTGCTTCCGCCTCTCACTTCTCAGCTCGATTAGCTATCTCTTCTTTCTGTACCGCTCTCCTTCCTCCCCTGACTGTTCGTTACTTGACATCATTTCTGACAATATTGACAAAGCCATTTCTACCCATCCCTCTGCCCATGTATTCGTGTTTGGTGACTTTAACGCCCACCACACCAAGTGGCTGAAAAACGCTGTCACTGACCCTGCTGGTGTCCACACCATGAACTTTTCAATCACCCAATCCCTTACGCAAGTAGTGGACTTCCCCCACGCGTTTCTCCGACAACCCTAACGGAAGGAACTCACTTCTAGACCTCTGCTTCACTTCCATCCCAGACTCTTGCACTACCAGACAACTCTGCCCACTTGGAAACTCTGACCACACTGTAGTGTCCGTCAATATTTCACTCCACTCCCGCCCGACCCATGAAACACAGACAAGTAGAATATCATACTGCTATCAAAGAGCAGACTGGGATTCGTTCCGAGACTTCCTCTGTGACATCCCTTAGAACAACGTCTTTAGTCTTCCCATCGAAGAATGTGCATCCGAGGTCTCCTCCTGGGTTAAGGCTGGCATTGATGCCTTCATCCCTGCTAGGAAATTCCAGCTTAAATCTCATTCGTCTCCATGGTTCTCACCCGCTTGTTCGGCTGCCATTGCCCACCGGAATCATTTCTTCCGACTTTATCGTAACTATGCGTCGGAACAAAACAGGCGCCTTTTCACTTCAGCTCGTAATAAGTGTAAAAGGGTACTTAACGAAGCTAAGATGTTGTTTGCTGCCAGAATGAAGCAACGCATAGCATGTTCTAAATTCGGCTCTAAAGACTACTGGCGACTCTGTAAAAGAGTACTTAACAAGAGCAAGTCCACAATACCCCCGCTAATCAACAAATTTGAGGTCCTCACCTCCCCAGCAGATAAGGCTGAATGTTTTGCCCGCAGATTCTCGAACAATTCGAGTCTGGACTCGTCTGGAGTTTTTACACCCGACTTCTCACCTAGAACCGAGGCACAACTGAATGATGTCCACATTACACCTTCGCTTGTCTCTAAGATTATCTTAAAACTTGACCCTCACAAAGCGAGCGGTGGTGACGGAATCCCAACCATAGTCTTAAAGAAATGTGCCCCTGAACTCTCCTCTATCCTTTCTAAGCTCTACAACCTCTGCCTATCTGCTTCCTGCTTTCCTGCCTGTTGGAAATCTTCCTCTATAGTTCCTATATTTAAAAACACTGGAGAACCCTCTGACCCTGCAAATTACCGCCCTATCAGCCTTCTTCCGATCTTTGGCAAAGTGTTCGAAGCCATTATCAACGCCGAGGTGGTTCAGCATCTCACAGCACACAGGCTCCTCTCGGACAAGCAATATGGTTTCCGCTTCACCAGGTCTACTGCTGATATGCTAACGACCATCACCGAGTACATATACCAGGCACTCGACAGGAATGGCGAAGCTCGAACCGTTGCATTGGATATATCTAAGGCGTTCGACAGAGTTTGGCATGCTGGCCTTCTATGTAAACTGCGGAGCTATGGTATAACTGGACATTTGTTTGAACTAATCCAGTCATTCCTCTCTAACCGCACAATGAAAGTGGTATTAAACGGACATGCCTCTCAGAACTACCATACAAACGCAGGTGTCCCCCAAGGCTCCATCTTAGGTCCTACACTCTTCCTGATATATATTAATGATCTCCCTGATTCCATAAGAACCCAAATAGGTTTGTACGCCGATGACACCACAGTTTACTCTCGCCTCCAACAAAAATCTGGTGTAGGCGTCAAAGCTAAACTTGCAGCCGAGATTGAAAAAGACCTCCAATCCATATTGGACTGGGGTAAGAAATGGCTAGTAAATTTTAATGCTTCTAAAACGAAACTACTGTCAATTAACCATCATCGACAATCTCACCTACCTCCCATTAGCATGGACCAGGCTTGCCTCCCAGAGAGTAAAACACTACGCCTCCTTGGTCTCACACTTTCAGCGGACCTCAAATGGAATGACTATATCGAATCCATTGCTAAATCCGCTGCTATGAAAGTCGGTTCTCTGTGTAGGGCCCGGAAGTTTTTTCCGTCTAAATCTATCCTGCACATTTACAAATCTACCATCCGCCCGTGCATTGAATACTGCTGCCATATCTGGTCGGGTGCCCCTGCTGTTCTCCTCGGGCTTCTCGATAAGGTTCAGAGGAGGGTCTGTAATGTGATAGATACCGACTTGGCAGACCGCCTGCAGTCTCTCTCCCACCGGCGAGACGTGGCTTCGCTGTGTCTCTTCTATAAATACTTTCACGGCTTCTGCTCCGATGAACTTAGATCACTGGTGCCCCCTAAATACGAATTTGCACGAGATACTAGATTAGCAACTAGATCCCACCCTTTTACAGTGAAATCGATAAAATGCAGCCGTAACTTCTACTCCAACAGTTTCTTTCCTCGCACTTCCCGACTGTGGAATTCTCTTCCAAAAGATTGCTTCCCCGACGGCTACAATCTCCAGGAGTTTAAATGTAAAGTCAATAGACACCTCCTAACACACTAACCTGCTCCCATTCTATCAAACACTCTTCCCATCTGCCCGACACTCATCCTCGCTATCCTTACTCATCTATCACCTTTCTCCTGACATTCCCTATGTCTATCCACTCCTTCTCTTTACCTTCCCCTATGTAGCCCCATGCGCAATAGTGGCAGTGGAATGCCTTGCTTGGGGTGAGATGATTAAAAAAAAAAAAAAAAAAAATAATTAATAAATATATATGTGTGTGCGTGTGTCAGTGTATGTGTTTTGTTTCTCTCTCAATCCTTAACGAAGCTTTGATAAAAGTGAAACGTTACATTGAGATATTTTTCCTATTTATTCTTTATTTTATCATCTTCTCATCCAAGTCATATATATCTATATATATATATATATATATATATATATATATATATAGATATGTGTGTGTGTGTGTGTGTGTGTGTGTGTGTGTGTGTGTGTGTGCGCGCGTGTGTGTGAATATTTGCTTTTATTCATATTGTTCCTTTACAAATATACAAGTTATTAAAAGAAAAATTGACATCAATTTGAGATCTAATAACAGTCATCTCTTGCTGAAATGACACATATTTTAAACAAAATGTATAAAAACTAGCTGTTTACTGTACGGATTTATCTTAATGACAATCCACCAGGTAGATGGGTTGAGCGTGCCAGTGATAATAACAACGTCTTGTTGAAATGATCACCACGTTCACCTGCCCTATTGTCTGTCTCTCTCTCTCTCTCCATGCACGTGACAGAAGGAATATATATATATATATATATATATATATATATATATATATATATATATATATATATAAGTTTTTTAGAGATTTTTTAAAAACGAATCACTTGTCTTTAAAATCTCTGAAGAAGCTTGTTAAAATGAAAGATGTCAGACTAAAGACAGTTTTTCCTATCTGTTTTGTGCTTATTCATCTTGGATTTCGATCCATATATTCAACTTATATATATATATATATATATATATATATATATATATATATATATATATATAACGGCCTTATAGTGGAGAGTATAAGTTTCTGCTGTACATAAAGTAGATGACCGGTTTTTATTGTCATTAAATAATAAAGTGATCCCTCAACCCACCAGAATTATTCTATAATGCCAAAGTTAATAATGCAAGTCTTACTTATTAATGTTAATAAATCCATCTCTTATTCCCCACCACCAAGTGTAGGTTAAATAAAAGAGCAAACTGCGATCTCTAGCCTTAGTTGGCAGGAGTCAAAGGAGAATGAGATTTCAAAATCATCTCCACTCCATAAAAAAACTACTGGCTACAGTAACCACAACAGCAATGCCGAGAGTGGTGAGGGTGTGGCTCTATACTACACAGAGGAGATTAAAGAAACAACGGAAGAGGGTGGTAAAGAGAAGTACAAAGGATAAAGTTGGGAATTTGTCCTGTAGCCGAAAGTTTATCTCACTTGAACCTGAACAAAGAATGATTTTAGATGGAGACAGACACGTTCTAGAATAATTCACTTTGCTTTTATACTGCATCACGTGTTCTGAAATATTCAAAAAGATTCTAAAAATAAGAGATTAATTGCTTTAGAAACGAGATTTAGTCTACAGTTTGGAGAAAAGTCTTCCAAGAAAGGTTATTAATTCGCTCAAATGATGTCAACTGATTTGATAAAATGAGCAAACCAAGCAAAGGAACAAACGTAAAAATATTGATCCTTCTGCAATAATAATTAAAACGAACGCTTATTGTTGAAATGTGTGAATGAATGAATATTTTCTGGCTGTGATATAAGTGTCTGAAGTTTCATAAATTATATTAAAGTGTTTGGTATATAATGTTGCATTACCACAAAGGAGATTAAAAACATCTCTAAGTTAATTGTATTAAAATATCTTGGATTTTAGAAAATACAGTATTTACATGATTCGGACTATTGTCCTCATCTTTGTTGTCATTTGTACGATGTTTCGTCACCCGAAGAAGGCTATAGCGTACAACGGCCGAAATGTCGTACAAATGACAACAAAGATGAGGAAAATAGTACGAATAATCTAAATACTACCTCATCTCAGAAATATAGACAAATACGTTTTAAAAGTAATTATATTTTACCAGAAATTATATAAAAAGAAATATAATTTCAATGTATTTATATATAATTTATATATTAAGGTTTTTGGAAAGTAAATATGTTTTGCCAGAAAGGATGTAAAAAGAAATATACGTTCAATTTATTTATTTATAATTTATGCATTAGGGTTTTTTGAAAAGTAAGTACGTTTTTACCAGAGTGAGTGTATTCTCTATGGTACCTAGACTTTATGAATTTAAGCCCAATTTCACTAGAAACAAAGAGGGGAGTACTGGATTGCTATGTGATGTCGGTTCTTCAATATGCCAGTGAATGTTGGACAATATCTTCGAAGATGAAAGAAAAACTTGAAGCAGCTGAAATGTGGTTCTACAGAAGGATGCTGCGGATATCATGGACCGAACATGTGAGCAATGACGAGGTTTTGGAAAGGATGGAGACGAAAAGGAAATTAATACGAAGCATCAGGAAGAGACAACTAAAGTTCCTGGGACATGCAATGTGGAAGGAGGGCTTAGAGAACCTGCTACTAACAGACCAGATAGAGGATAAAAGAGGCAGAGGAAAACAGCAGATAACATATTTTAAGGACCTAATCAGGTGGATGACGGAACGAGGGTAACATGGTGCAACAGAGCCACCAGGGACATGGAGATGTGGAAAGTCATGATCGCCCACTTCCTGAAAGGACATGGTACATAGAAGAAGTAGATTAGTGTCTAGATCTCAATAATTTACAGCTGAGATGGCTAGATGTAGCCATAAATTCTATGCTAACAATTTCTGTTTTCAAACTTCTCGTTTGTGGAACTTCCTTCCAGCTTAGGATGAAAATCAATTTAAAAAAATTAACACTTTTGAAAATTACATTTATAAAAAATTATTAGCGTGTTCAGAATGCAATTACGTTTTACCAGATATAATAGAAAAGCAAGCATGAGGTGAAGGTGTTTAGAAAATAAATTCATTTTACCGAATAAGATATAAAACCAAATGTAAGTTTGGAAAGTAATACTATTTTACTAGGCAAGATATGAAAACAAAATTAAATCTATCTATCTATCTATCTATCTATCTATCTATCTATCTATCTATCTATCTATCTATCAAATTCTGTGACTTCCATTAGTCTATCTGTCCATCTATCTGTCCATAACCTCCGAAATAGCCATTCATTGATTGCTCGAAACCACATTTTGAGGAGAAGTACAAACAGGTAAAGAGACAAAAAAGTACACTTGGTTTTACTAGTATGCGTAGCTTCTTCTTCATGTGCTGTGTCCTTTCAGGACGCAGGCAATCATGGACATCCACTTGGCTCTGTCTTTTGTCGTCCTTAATGTATTTTCTCTTGGTATCTCTGCTAAATCCCGGTCCACCATCCATTTACTCAGATCTGACAAGTACGTCTCGAACTGCTTTTCCCTGTCTCTCCTTCCCTTTATTCGACCTGTGAGTATTAAATTCTCCAGGCCCTCCTTCCTCAGTTACGTGTTCCAGGAACCTCATTTGTCTCTTTCTGATATTAAGTATGAGTTTTCTTCTCGTTTGCACCCTTTCCAACACCTTATTTTGTGATGTTTCCTTTTACGATGTGGCTGTTCACCGCCCTCCACAACTTCTTACCTTTTCTAGCTCTACCTCCTTACGATGCATACCAGTCCCAGTTTTGCTATTTACACAATCTCGTTAGGTAGGTGACTTGCTGTTCCCCTTTTGCTTTCAGTATATCCCGTGAGTGTCATATTTTCCAAGCTCTATTTCTTCATTATGTGACATAGAAATTTCAACTTCATCTTTCTGATTCTAAGTATATCTTTTAACTTCCATTTGCTTTTAAACATCTTCATTGCTAATATTTCCAATCCATAGTATCCTCAGAATTCTTTTGTAGAAACACACGAATTTGAATTTAATATTAATTTCTTTTACAGTTTTATTGTTTTCTCCTGAATATCGCTTTCCGTTTTTATATACATCTTTTTGAGCATTTACCTAAACACCTCAGATGAGTTAGCATTTACATTATTTACAATGTTGGACTGTTGTCCTTATCTTTATTGCCATGTTTACGACGTTGACCCAAAGATTTGTGAGTTCAATTCTGTAAATAGATACAATGCCCCATGTCAGAAATATACACAAATATATCCGAAGTCTTTGATGAAATATTAACTTTTCTTTCAAGATATTTTTTGTAAAAAAAAAAGAAAAAAAATACTCAAAATGTTTTTTTTAATTCTAAAAATTATAATTTCTTTTACCAGATTTATTATATTTTATGAGAGTTTTTCACTTAAAAAAGCTGCCCACCGCATTAAAAAAAAAAAGGAAAGTTTACGTGTAAGCGTTTCAAGGTCAGCCTTCAAAAATATGTTGTGGGAGTAAATAAACCTTGGGAAGGGACAGAATCAATCATATGCTTGTTTAATATTAGAAATCGATTACTAACAATGAATTCTACTCATTCAATCTCGATAACCTAGCCCTGTAGGCGTAAGTTACATTGTTTAATAACATAAATAGGATATCTACCAAATATCATGTTTATATTCATCTTCTTCTAATTCAGAATGTTCCTCCTTTAGTTTTTTAGTTATTACGCTCGTTACGCTCTACAAATAAGTCATGAATAAGAAACTTTTCTGTTTTGATTGCGTGGAAAAACAGGAAAGACATATGAGAGACGCTACTTGGTTTCAGGTAATAAATGATTTAAGAAAGAACGAAAGAAAAAACAGAAGGGATGAGGAAAGTGTTTAATGCCTGTTTCAGTAAAAATGGAAAAAAGTTGACAATTTAAAATATTTTCAATTATATCCCATGATTTATAATTGTTATTGAAATATTTTGTTATTAACTTCAAATATTTAATGGTTAAAAGACAATATTTGATTTTAGTGAGGATTTTATGTTAAAAGACAATACTTGATTTTAGTGAGGATTTTATGTTAAAAGACAATACTTGATTTTAGTGAGGATTTTATGTTAAAAGACAATACTTGATTTTAGTGAGGATTTTATGTTAAAAGACAATACTTGATTTTAGTGAGGATTTTATGTTAAAAGACAATACTTGATTTTAGTGAGGATATAAAAGAAAGAAAGAAATGGTGAAGAGACATAAACATCTTTGAAATAAAAATCTAATTACAATAAATGAAATAAAATAAAAAATGATATCGTCCCCTGAATTATTTTTTAAAATTATTATTAAGTGGAATGTTCAAGAGACAGGGATTTGGCTAGAAAGAAAGAAATAACGGAATATAAAAATACTTAACATATATGGGAAAAAACATTACTTGATTTCAGTGCGAAAAACAAAGACATACGTACATACATAATAATAATAATGGCTGGCCACTCGTATTTGAGGGTACCCGTCTAGCTAATCCCCTTTGTAGACACCTGCTCAGACACACTTGTATTTGTTCAACACCCACAGAGCCCATCTGTGGCTTATGCTGCAACTACACTGAGCGGATCTTAGTTACAGTTTATGTGAGAGAGCACCTTATAAGTTGAATGTGCGTTGTGGTGCAGTAGATATCAGCTTGGAAGGAGAAATCGGAGAGCCGAGTTCGAATTCCAGTTCAATTCGTTGCATTCACTTACGTGCAAATACTCATGGGAAAGGTATTAATCCGTCTCTTCCTTCCAGTTATGGGTTAAATAACTGGACAGATTGGGTTCTATAACCTTGGCTGGCAACCAGTCTAACGCAGAAAGTAAACAACCTACTGCGGGATAATCTTCTACCCAGTCATGTCTCTTTCGGAACATGGACGTCCAAGTGTGTATCATGTATGACACTTCTTCTTCTTCTTCTTCTTCTATGTGCCCTGTCCCTTCAGGACGTAGGCGATCATGGATCTCCACGTCTCCCTATCCCTTGTGGCTCTTAGTATGTTTGCTCCTGTTGCTCCTGGCAACCCCCGTTCCGTCATCCACCTGATCAGACTCTGCAGATATGTTATCCGCTGCCTTCCTCTGTCTCTCCTTCCTTCTATCTGACCAGTCAGTATCAGGTTCTCCAGGCTCTCCTTCCTCATTGCATGTCCCAGGAACTTCAGTTGTCTCTTCCTGATGCTCAGCATCAATTTCCTTTTTGTTGCCATTCTTTCTAACACCTCGTCGTTGCTTGTATGCTCAGTCCACGATATCCGTAGCATCCTTCTGTAGAACCACATTTCGGCCGCTTCCAGTTTTTTCCTCATTTTCGATGATATTGTCCAGCATTCACAGCCGTACTGAAGAACTGACATCACGTAGCAGTCTAGCACTCTTTTCTTCGTACCTTCTGGATTTTAGTATGCCTCACCTCTAGTTGGCATTTTGGGCTCCTCTCTTTACTAATGATCATGCATTCAGTTTTTTGCAGTTTATTTGTCGTCCTTTCTTCCCGCTTTCTTAAAATACTTTGTAGGTTTTGTAGTTTTATTTCCGTGTCTGCTATCAGCACTGTATCATCTGCATATTTTATATTGTTCAAATTGTGGTCACTGATGATAAATCTTGGCATGACTTCTTGAACTCTAAGAATAGTCTCGCTGTCTAAATTGAATAGATCCAGTATACTTACACAAATTAGAAATAACCTCGACCACCAGCACAGAATAACATTTTGAAAACAAGTATCATGGAAAAAAACCATATGCTATATATGCTTAAATAAAACTTGAATGTCTCTTAAAAACAAAAATAGACTTGATAAACCTTAAACACGTGATACTGTTTTCATTTAAACAGTAATTATTGTTTGGTCTTAATGACACAGTTTCTTTTGCTTGTCTCTTTAAATGTATGTTCATTTGTCTGTGATGAGACAAAATCAAGCTGACAGAGCACTAAAAGAAATAATTACTTTTTTTTCTCGACCTTCAGCTAAATTTAGGTGAATTTTCTCTCTCTGGGATTTAAAAAATGTCATGCCCCTTCAGGTTATAAATGGTTTTTATCTTTCGATAGATTCCTTTTCCTTATTTGTGAACTGACATGCTTTCTTAGTAAAAGATAATGGAGTGATATCTATTGTAGAGTAGCTAGCACCCCTTCAGCACTTTAACCGATGGACTGGCTCAAAGTCTGAAAGAGTCTACCAGTATGTATTTAAAGTGTCGTTTTTAATAAATTGCGACAAGTTGATTGATATTCGAACTGAATTACTTCGTTGGCGATTCACCATTTAGACCCCGCCTCTCTTTTGCTCGTAAGTTTTGTCTTGTTTTTTTGTAACTTATTGTTCTGTATTTTTGTACATATCCGTTAGCACCGGATACTGTGCTGAATAAATATATTAAGCATTTATTTTTCTCTGTGTCATTCACCTTGAAGTTACAATATCCTATTTGATTTTACCATGGTCTGGAATTCAGAAGGGGTTCTTCTTCTCCAAGAAAGGTTGCAATTCGAAGGCAGCATTCTTTACCTTTCTATTTAACCCAAATCTGGGAGAAGAGATATATCTATACCTTTTATATATTAATGTTCACCTAATATAAGGCCATATATATAAGGTAGGGGGTTACATTATGGAGTTGTTTAAGCGTAAGAGGGGGTAAAGTAAACGAAAGCTATACAGCTAATTCTAGATTTGAAGAACTCAAGATGTAATTATTGAATAAAGTTTAAGTGGAGACGTTAGAAGTATAGAGTTGAAGTAGACATTAGAAGGGACCGCAAACCCAATATTAAGCAGGAAACAAGAGATTAACTTTTCCTCCTGTTCAAAACACAGGGAAGGAGTGTGGGAAAAAAAAATCAGGGCGGCGTATGAACCGGGCGACAGACAGACCTTCTCTTTATTAAGTTTTCTCAAATGGGGCGACCATAGACTGACTGCTTAAAATAAAAATCGAGCATTTATTTTAAAGTAATCAAAATTTGGTAAACAAATAAGTAATAATGGGGATATAAAGAGGGGGATCAATTCTATATAACAATCAATATGTAAACTGATCCCTGACTTTATGGTCACAGTAGTTTATTCTAAAAAATACAACAAATGAAATAATAATGTTGGACTAAAAATATCTAGATTTCAGCATTGAATAACCCATAGAGGTTGATATGGTTCTAAACAAAATCAATCAACCAATGAACCAGAGGGCGCATTTTCTTTATTAAGTTTTCTCAAATGCGCTGACCATAGACTGACTGTTTAAAATTAAAAATCGAGTATCTATTACAATCTAATCAGAATTTGATATACAAATAAGAAGTGATAATGTGGATATAAAGCGGGGGTTTGATTCTATATTACAATCAATATATAAATCGATCTCTCACTTTGTGACCACAGTAGTTCCCACAAAAATAAATAAATAAATAAACAAATAAAAAAGAATAAAAACATCTGAATTAATAAAAATGTTGAATTAAAAATATATATCCATTAATTTTTTGTACCTTTTTTTTTACGTTTCGGGTTCTCTAATTTTTCAAGCTATATTTGTGAATTACCATAATTTCTTGGGAAGACAGTGTTTTGCTACTGCTTTTTACCCGGTTTTGAATTCAGAGTAGCCCTTCTCTTAGAGGGCACAATCAAGCCTTCTATTTAACTCATAGTAGAGGGGATAACAAAAATATATTGTCCTTCCCAAGGGTAATTAGCAATACAACACACTAAGACGGAATGGGAACTCAGCCCTATGTTTACACTTTTTGTTTCAGTAATCATTATGCTAACCACACATTAATTATTAAAATTAGATTTGCTAAAACCCGAAATGCTCACCCGCCGGATAAAATACAAACAAATCTTATTTATTATTAACAAAGCAATGAATTTTGTCTTAAATGTCATAACACTCATTTTAAATCCCGAAAGGGAAAAAAAATTCGATAAAACTAAATCTAGAAAAAGATTCCTTTTTAGTTGTTTACTCATTGAACATAATTTAGTTCTGCATAATGCGATGACTAAAGAGGCTTGAACAACATACAGTATACAGCAAATCTGCTTTGTTTCTTGGCGAGACATTTAAAATATGACTTTTTAGGATCATTAAGGCCGCTGGGAAAAAGCAAGAATCCACATATGCACTCTGTTTTATTAGCAGATATCTTAACAAAAAGATTTTATTACTCATATGTCATGATAATTGCAATTGCAGTAGGGGTATTCAAAGAGATTTTCTTTTTAATCATTTTAAACTTAAGCAAGGTAATAAATCCAATATGATGCTCAGGATTATTGAGTGTGAGATATGAGAGAAAAAACACAATAGTAAATAACACCTTTTTTATGAATACGACGAAAGAGGAGGGATGTTGAGCAAAATCAAGACCTGATAGAGCAAAACCAGTGTAAAAATTCGTGCTCAGCGAGCCCAAATGACAAAGAACTAGGTGTCACATCTGATTCAGTAGAAAAAATTTAAAATTTATTCCCTAATGTTATTAATAGTATACAATGTTCTTACTGACTGAAGAGTAACTTAAAATTTAATCAATTGATAATTGATAAAGGTTACGTAGCATTTAAATGATATATCGAACGATTAATTCCGTGCCGTCAAAAATAACGACAAAATATTGATATCAATATGCCACCTAAAATAACGGCAACATATATATTGATGTACCTACTATTGAGTATTTTACATTAAGACATAAGAAAAAAAGAAAACAAAATAATCCACCCCTCCCTGAGCGAGACAGAAGTGATATATATCTATATCTATATATATATATATATACCCCTCTCGTGGCGCTCATGTAGAGACAATAGCGAGGCAGTGTCGGTTCAATACATTCTCTTTACTACCAGTTATTAAACTAATTATAAAACCTTTTGTATATATATATATATATAAGAACTTTTATAACTTTTGTATATATATATATATATATGTATAAGAACTTTTATAACTTTTGTAAAGAGAATGAATTGAGCCGTCGCTGCCTCGCTATTGTCTCTACATGAGAGTAACAGGAGGGATATATAGTCATCCGCAGACAGATCTGTTTCGCCGTATCACAGCTCATTAGTACGGTTAGACTCCGATTGCTTTTAACCCAGGATTGAAACCCGACCGAAGTGGCGTCAGTCGGCTGTTCTACCTCTAGGCGCACGGTAGAAGAAGGCAGACTTTTAGCATGTATATTGTCATTATACGCGCCCAATATATATATATATATATATATTTATATATATATATATATATATATACCAACAAACTAGTTGTTGTTTGGACCAGCAGACTGTAGATCAAAAGAGGGCTCAATGCACAATCAAATTCTTAACGCATCATATCTTGGGAGTGGTTGTTTTTTGCTTCCCTCTGTGTTGTTATATATATATATATATATATATATTAGTTTTTGGTCAAAATTAAATTAGACCAGTACCCAGTTATATTAAAAAGTGCTTAATACATTTATATTATAGAGCTTTTAAATATTTTTAATTTGGAAATTAGTTATTTCCGCAACCAAGGTTTCAAACTTTCGATATCTTCAGGTGATTTATAATAACTGATTTTCCAACGTTTTTCCAACGGATTTTATAAACACCCAACTGGAATTTTCAAACAACCAAAAATTTTTAAAATTAGGGAGGAGATACTTAAGGATACTTAAGGATCTTAAAACACTTTCATCTCGGTTTATATGGTCCTAAAATGTATCTACTGGTGTGAATACATCTGGACATTATTTCTGTGGAAACAAGAAAATGTAAAAGATCCCGATATAACATGGTGTATAATAAAAACAGCCAAACCTTACAACGGTGGTGATGTCTGCAGGTTGTGCCAAGAAGAAAATATTGTTTTCAGAACAAACAAAAATACGAAATGAAAGATCAGAAGTAATGTCCATACCTGTCATGCGAAAACTGTTTCTCTTAAAGTCTCGCTGTTTGTGGTCAAAGTCTCGCTGATTACGTGACTTCCTGCGTTATTTGTCATGATGCCGTCTAATATTATGACAGAGTATGTAGGATGTGGGTTGTGGGTTGTGGAGAATGGGCGCTCAGAATGAGAAATCGGTGAACCAAGTAGAATTCCAGTTGAATTCGTTGCATTCACTTACGCGCAAATAGCCTTCAGAAAGATATTAATCCGTCGCTTCTTCCTCCAGCTATGGGTTAAATAGCAGAGCAGATTGCTTTCTGTAGCTTTGGTTGTCAACCAGGCTACCGCACAAAGCATTGACAACCTACTGCAGAAGTTTCCAAGTCAGTTATGTCTCTTTCGAGACATAATCGCCTAAGCGTGTATCACGTACGACTGATCTGAATAAAAGAAGTGAGTAGCAGGCGAGATTGGGTTTCTGTGGTAGACTTGCCGGTTCTCCTGCCTGCCAGTACCGGACGCCGTCGCCACGCGCTCGCCTGCCTGCCGTCCGACACACGCCTGCTCTGCGCTGCGGGTACTACGGCCATCCCCGCACACAGACGTCAATCGCTCTATTTCGTGTAACAAGCTTGGCTTTTTTCTCTTCTCTCTGTCTGCCTGCTCACACAAAGCAAATGTTTGTGTGTGTGGTTGGCGTCTGGCTCGCGTCCGATGACGCCAACGAGTGGTAGCCAGACAGAGAGCGAGATATCTCGTCGTCGTTGTCAGCACTAAGCCTACAACCAACAATACTTTCACGTAGCCCGGCTGTTGAACGTCCGACTACGGCGTACCGGTTTTCCTGCCTGCCAGTACCGGACGCCGTCGCCACGCGCTCGCGTTCATTTCGGGTTCGAAGGTAGGCCATTTTTAATCAGTTTACGTTATTTTTTTCCTTGTTCGGCCAGCATTTCATCTAGCCAAAGACGGTTTCTACATTTGCGTAAGCGTCCGCTATCCTGCTTGCATATCATACATGCCACTAGTTGCCTCTTTGAACTGGTGACTGTAGTCGGTTCAGCCGAACCCACAGACTGCTGACTTTCAGTTCCGCTACACACTTTCTACTGTCCTCCTGATTACTCTTTTCTCTTCCAGCTCATTATTGATATTTCTGTTCCTGATTCTTCCACACACAATAGCCCCCTTGTGTCTTAGTGGCTTTTCTGCCTTGCGCGGGGTGAAAGCGATTTTAAAAAATATTGTTATGAATAAATTTTTAAATGTTGTTTCTTTTGTCCATGTATCATTAAAGACCTTCCATCACATCGACAGTTAGAAGCAACTGAGCTGAAATCCAGCGGCACGATGAGAGATAAATTACAAATGCGGTGAAAATTTGAGGGCGTGAAAATGTCTCCTTGTAAAAAATATTCAATCGCCGAAAAAGAAATAAGGGAGAGAAAAAAGTAAGCATATATGAGTGAGTTTTGTTTAACGACATATCAACCTCTGTGGGTTATTTAATGCCAAAAAGGTGCGGGTTTGAGGTATTTTTTTAATGTTTGGTCATAGTGAGAAGGTTGATTCAATCAGATTTTAATGAACTTTTTTGTTTTTATTCTTTTTTTTATTTTAGAAAACTGAAAATGGTTTTTAGTTTTGTATTAAAAATGTTTTGCTGAGAATATTTTTTTCCTTCAAACATGTGTTATGGTAATAATTTTTTCTCCAAAAATGTATTGTTAGTGATATTTTTCCTTTTAAAACGTATATTTTTCTATAAAAGTCTATTTTTATGTATAAATTTGTATAAAAGTGTATTTTCTACTTTCATGGTGTTTTGACCTCAGTTTTGGGGCTAACTATATGCCCATAGCTGGCACCTAAACAGGTGCTACCACTCCGAGTCAGGGTGGACCTGAGAACAACAGCAATTAAGAGGTGGTTCCATGCTCCTCACAATCTTCCAATCAGAGGCCCTGCTGCCAGATGCAGTTTACCGTCATGCCCAGGGCCCAGTAAGCGTATAAAGTGTAGATCAGATCCAAATTACAGAAAATGTTAGGGCGTTTTGCAAAACTTGTTTCTTTTTTAAACCAATTTCTTAAACCCTTCAGCACTCAACCCTCCAAAACTCGCTTCATGCATCAGTCAGTTAAGTGCTATACGTGATACACGCTTGGGCGATCATGTCTTAAAAGAGACATGACTGACTAGGAAGAAGATTTTCCAGCAGTAGGTTGCCATTGCATTCTGCGTTTTCTGTGCAGAATGCCGGAAGTAAACAATAAAAACACGAGCGTGCTTGGTGGCTGCAATTTATAAGTTACGAACGTGTAACATATGCAAATTTCGGCCAGCTAGAACTAATATAAAATCTCGACAGGTGGAAGATTCGGATGTTGAGTGTGTCGGCGCAGAAACTAAAAGAGACTATCGGAGTCTATTTTCCTCAATCAAGATAATGATTGACATTGCATTTAATTTTTTTGAGAGTAAAGTTGGCTGGAAAGCATATACCTGGAAGAGAGTTCCATAAGCGAGAATTGCAAGAAAAGAAACTGATAGCATAAAATTTCCGGTTCAACTGTAAATTGATGAGATCTTGATGCTAGTCTAGTACTGCGCTTAAATTCGAAAAGACTCGGTACCATACTGAGTTGATCGCCCTAAAAATGACTATGAAAACCATTTATAGAAAAGGCACAGAGAGACAACCTCACGGCGGTTGAAGCCGACCCGCCAGATCAAGACGGATAATATTGCTCATTCTTTTTTTTGCATTTTATCACGGAGTTCAAGGTAAATAGCAGAGGCACTGGACCATACGTATGTAGAAGAAATAGTCTGACCATGGGTGTAAAAGAACAATAATATAAAAAATTATAATTTCAAGTTAATACCGTTCTGCAGACTAGGTAAATACGAGTCTAGGGTGGATCTGAGGGACGAAGCTTTAAAAATGTTAAAACATTTAAAAATAAAATATTAAAAAAAAGTTCATATTAAAATAAGGCATTTGATACTTCCTTTAAGACCCTTATCTCTCTCTCTTTCTCATCTCTCTTTCTCTCTCTCTCTTTATATATATATATATATTACTTGCTTTTTGTATGATTTATTAAATCTCCCTTATGGGATATGTGTCGCTACATGTGTTTCGAGTCCAAAGTTGACTTTCTTCAGGCTAATAAACTTGTGACTTTACATATCGAGATCCGTTTGTTTTTCTGATGGCCAAAATATCGTGTATATATAGATAAGTGGTGAGCAGGTCAGAAAGTTCATGTCCGTGTTTGTTTGTTTTTTAACGTGTGTACGCACGTTAAATATCTACCATCACCTTTTGTTGGCTAGAAAATGTTTTTTACACTGACTTGCGAAATTTGATTTCGTCTATATACTTCAAAATTGTTTACGACTATTTTGATTCATCTACGGGTCATTCATTTTGTTGTCTTTGGAATACTATTTTTTGCAATGGTTCGCGACATTTTTTATCGCGTTTGAATTTAGTGTGTATGTGTGTGTGTCTTAATTTTTTCATGTTTTGTTGGCTTATATTTTTTTATAAATATTTCTTCCTGCATCATGAGCGTGTCATAATCTGCATTTTGATACATAAGCATTGCACTTAATTTACCGCCACTACATTCCTGTAAACGTTGGGAAATGTACAATTTCCTGTTATTGGCTAGTTTAATGTTACTTTTGTGCAGAGTAACTCTTGTATTCAGGCCTTGTACCTCTTCCACGTATATTTTGCGCATTCATCACACTCGAATATAAAGATGAAGAAGAAGAAAAGAATGAAACCGAAAGTTTGTGAGAACAGAGCCTACTAATTTATGACTGAAAACTAACAAAAATCGGGGAGGTTCTGTCATAAAAAAGGGTAAAAAATAAAATAATTTTAGCCAATCCAAAAAATTGACACAAAGTGACTTTTGTTGTTAGACAAAACCAATGTTTCACGCCAGAGTCTCGGAGCCTGATCAAAAAGCTATAAGCTGACACCACTGATCTAGAAACAAAGAGACGGCAAGAGAAGAGGGAACAAAAGATGCTATCACTGGAGAAACCCGCCATATATTAGGTCATCTGCTAACGATGTTTCTACCCTGCCGAGAATACACAGCAAATGGACACTAACCTATTTTTAACATGACTACGGCTACTATTAAGTGCTGACTTACAAAACCACCACTACCAGACTTTCTCCACGCTGTTACCAATATCTACCTCATAAACCAACATTTTTGTGACACCGAATATCAATGACTCACTCCTTACTATAAAATAATAAAAAAAGATTTGATTATAACTCATTTCCATCATCGTTCACGTCGGAAGGTCACTATCACTGATGACCTCTTGACGTGAATGCACACACTAGAAGTATTGGAAAAAAATTTCACAGGAAAGCAAAACAAGGGGAAACTTAAAATTTCGGCATAAATTAATTATTATTGAATAGCATATTATTTTCTATTCAAACAGAATCATACTTGTCAAATTTCTGATATTAAAATCAGTATTTTAATGTAAGATAAGAACACTAAAAATATTCTTCTTCCATGTGCTATGTCCTTTCAGGACGTAAGTGATAATGGCCTTCCACATCTCCCTGCCCGTTGTAGCTGTTAACATTTCGTCTCTTGTTACCACTCCCAAATCCTGCTCCGCCATCTCTCCGCTCAAATCCATCAAGTATTTTACTCGTTGCTTTCCACTCTCTTTCATTGCCTCTATTCGTCCTGTGAGTATCAGATTCCCCTAGCTTTCCTTCCTCATTACATGTCCCAGAAACTTCAGCTGTCTTTTCCTGATGTTAAGTATTTTTTGTTTTCATCCTCTCCAAAATGTCCGTTTTGCTCACATGTTCGGTCCATGGTATCCCCAGCAGCCTTCTGTAGAACCATCTTTTGGTTATTTCAAGTCTTTTCTTCATTTTTGATGAGATTATCCAGCATTCGCTGCCATATTGAAGAACAGACACCACATAGCAATCCAGTACTCTCTTCTTTATTACCAGCAAAATTTTTCTGTCTCTCAGTATTCTACTCAACTTTTGTAATGCATCCTTGACCATGCCAATACGTCTTCGGATCTCAGTGTCGCACTTTCCATCTTCTGTTAGAACACTCCCCAGGTGTTTAAATTTCTATACCTGCTTGATTTAATATACCAGGCCTGTAGTTGGCAATTTTGGTTCCTCTTTTTACTGATGACTACGCATTCAGTTTTCTTGTAGTATGTCTATCTATAGACTCAAATATAAATACAACTCTACCTATTGAGGGATAAACACGACTTATGGTAACTATAGATTCAAGAACAAACATAATGTGCTATTGCCTACCGATATATTCAAGTCTAAATATGGCATGATTATACCTATGAACTCAAATTTGTAAAAAGATATATTTGCCTATAGAAAAATATAAGCACAATGCACTTTTACGTATGGGCACAAGTATAAATATAACTTCCAGCTACCTATAGACGTAAGTATAAACATGATTTATGCTGTAGGCTTAAGTACAAAATATGTGATGTAACTCTAACTATAGACTCAAGCAGCCTTTGAGATTTGAAAAAGAAATCTTCCGACCGGCGGTTGAGAGCAAGGGAAAATTTACTCGCCCCCAAATCATTTTACTCGACCTACTTCATTTTCTTAATAGTCGCCTTACGTAAACAAAGCGTGAATCACTGACGGAAAACAAAAAATGAAATTTTAATTAAAATTTCGAACGTGTTTGAAAGGATTTTAAAAAAATTTAAAAAGAATAACAACAAAATTTCATCTTTCCTCTTAATAATAAGATAAACATTTTGATTATAAAATTGTTTACATCATGATATGCTGTTTTTTTTTGGCAATTCAGTGGAGGAACCTAAATTCGTAGTTTCTTTCTTGTGTTTGACTACAACGTTCATCTCATACAAGATAAAAAAATATCAAATCCGATTTTCTCAATGATTTTCTATATAAAAATTACTTGCATAATTTGTTTTTTGGTACATGGTTGAAAGAAGTATGCGTATTTTTTTTCTTTCAAATGTTTGTTTTTACTTTTCGTAAGCGGGAAGGAAATATTGAGTCAACGATATTTTTCCAAATGAGTTTTTTAAAATCTGTGAGCGTCTTTAATCTGGGCGGCAGAGACATTTTGGCTCCATTCTGGAAGCGTTAATCAAATGAATGTTTACACTGACCGGGACGATAAAAGCGAAACCAAAGAGTTCAGTAATGTCATTGTAGGTCATTCTAAGTAACTTGTGAATCTTCAGTGGCATACTTTTGGGTTGTAAAAGGAATAGGATTTCCTTTTTCTATATTTGAAGAGATATGTTTCAATGCGAAATTTTTAATCGACCGCGGGCGAGTAAAATAATAAACTTTAATCGCCAAGTTAAGTTTTTAATCGACTGAGGCGATCGGGCGAGTAGAATCTCAAAGGCTGGACTCAAATACAAACTTGATGCACTCTTCATATGCATCCAAGTATGAAAACAACTTATACCTACCGATAGACACTAGTACTGATATAATGTACGTCTAAGTGTACATATTGGTATACATATGACCTATGTCTACATATAGATTCAAATACAGACATGATTTATTTCTGCCTATGGTTTCAAGTATAAACATGAGTTATGTCTACCTACAGACTCTAGTGGGCGTGCGTTGTGGTGCGTTGGATATCGAGTCCCGAGTTCGAATTCCAATTGAATTCCTTGTATTTATTTACGCCAACTGGAAGGAAGAGACGGATTAATACCTTTCCAAGGGTATTTGCGCGTAAATGAATGCAATGAATTCATTGCATTCACTTACACGCAAATACCCTTGGGAAAGGTATTAATCCGTCTCTTCCTTCCAGTTATGGGTTAAATAGCACGACAGATTGGGTTCTATAGCCTTGGTCGGCAACCAGTCTTCCACAGAAAGCAATGGCAACCTACTGCGGGATAATATTCTGCCCAGTCAGTCATGTCTCTGTCGAGACATGATCGCCCAAGTGTGTATCACGTATGGTACTTAACTGACTGACTGACCCTTGGGAAAGGTATTAATCCGTCTATTACGGGTTAAATAACAGGATAGATTGGGTTCTATAGCCTTGACTGGCAACCAGTTTACCGCAGAAAGTAATGGCAACCTACTGAGGGATGATCATCTGCCCAGAAGTCATGTCTCTTTCGAGAAATCATCGCCTAAGCGTGTATCATGTATGGCACATAACTGACTGACCCATAAACTCTAGTATAAACATTATCTACTCCTACTTATGAACTCATGTATAAATACAGCCTGTCAACCTATATATTCAAGTACGAACATGATGTACGACTATCAACAGACTCAGGTATACACAAGACTTATGTCTGCCTACAGACGTCCTGGACATGACGATAAACTACATCCGGCTGCAAGGCCTCTGATCAGAAGGTTTTGAAGAGCGTGGAACGACCTCTTAATTGCTGTTATCCCAGATCCACCCAGACCGTGGGTGGTAGCACCTATTAGGGTCTCAGCTCTGGAAAAATAGCCACAAACTGGGGTCAAAGCCCTAGGAAAGTATAAAGTAGTTTTTTTATAGTAAAAATACTATCAATACATTTTTGAAGGAAAAATATTACCCGCAATACATTTGACTCTCGACAAAATCTCTCGTTATAAAAATTCTCCAAGGAAACCAGATCTACAAACTGATTACTTACAAAAATAAATATTTTATTTCTCCGAAACTACCCCAAAAATCTTGCCGGTATTAAACAACCCATAGCAGTTGTTATGCCATAAAACCAAATTAACCAAACCAAACCAATCTGCCGACAAAGATGGTTTATTATGCCTATAAACTAAAGTACGAACACAACTTTTACCTATCTATTGACTCTAGTACAGATACACCCTTGTTCAAATTAATTGACACAAAACAAATAATGTCTTCCTTGGATCTTTCACATTTTCCCTGATCACGTATACGTCGTCTTTCGGTGTTGTTTTTCTCTTCCAACCGCACTTTACTTCACCTTTTAGACTGATAGATCTTTTTTGTTTCTTCACCTTGATAACACGACTGACAGTTGAAAGGTTGACACCAACCCCTCTGTAAGGCTTGCCAGTGTGTTCGTGCAGCCTTCAAATTTTCGTACGTTTCCCTGGAGTAACGTCCATCGCAGACAATGGCGCAGTGACAACTAATCGACAGTCGAGACGATGGTGTCGGGGCGTGATATTTTACAAAGCCAAAGAAAGTTCACCCCGAAAATGGATTCATACTACTGCACACTACTACAAATGACTTAATCTGAGGGAAAAATAGAAATCGATTGCACCCTGTGGGTTTAAAACTGACCGTATGGTGAAAGAAAGAAAACTAAAGCAGTTGTTTCAGTTAATTTGCACAACTGTATATGATGTACGTTTACCTATAAAGTCTAGTAAGCATACGACTAATGTCTACCTATAGATGAAAGTATAAATATGATGTCCGTCAATTCTCAGGTTTAAACAAGACTTATGTCTACCAACAGACTTAAGTATAAACACGACTTATGGTCAAGTAGGAACATGATGTACTCCTACCTATGGACTCATGTCTGAATACATTCTATACCTACTTAAAGACTCGAGTACATATATGATATACATCTACCTATAGACTAGTATGTACACGATGTATATCTACTTATGGATTCATGTACAAATGCGAACAGGTTTTAACATTAAATAAACCAGCAGTGGCTGATATGTTTTTCAATCTATCATCCCAGAACACAGAGTTCATGGTTGTTAGCAAAATGAATATTAGCCTAACATTCAAATTACAAATTGGGGATACCAAAATTTCCAAACAATTTAATCATGTAGGAAGTGGTTTAACAGAGTGTTTAACACTATAGTTGCATTGGGATAACGAAATATGCCTTCCAAAGGCTAAGCAAAGTATAAAAAACAGGAAAAATCGTTATAAACAAAGAAAGGCGTACTTGCAATTTACCAGTAAACTCCCTACTGGTGCCGCATATGGCCCAAAACCGATTTTTTAATGCAAGAATTTTGAGCCCATAAACTGAGACAAACATTTCCCGTAGACATTGCATAAGACATAGTTGGGCTCCTGTCTGTTTTTCCACAGACGAGACGCTACTCTTCGACATAGACTCGTCTGGGTTCCTCTCCACCCGAAGGCAGAGAGTCCGACAAGGTTGTGTTCGGGTGAAACATTGGCGTACTAAATTTTTATGTGATATCAGGTCTCCTATATCGCATTGAATACTGGACAAGCTACTCACAAATGAAGAAGAGACTTGAAGTAACACAAATGTAGTTCTATAGAAGGATGCTGAGAAGACCATAGACCTGGAAACCTCGGAAGCAACAACACAATGTTAGAGGATATATAAATAATAAGGACACTAATACTTAACATCAGGAAGAGAGAGTTGAAATTTCTATGACACATAAAGACGGTTTGGAAAATTTGATACTCACAAGATAAATTGAGGGCAGAGAGACAGGTAAACAACGCATAACTTAGCTAGAGAGCTTGTGTAAATAAACGGCGAGAGATAATCGAGTTAGCAAAAAAGACAAAATTTATTAAGAGCTACAAAAGACAGGAAATTGTGGAGAGCCATGATTACAAAATTTCTGAAGGGACATGGCACATAGAAAAAGAAGAACGAGCTTGAGTAAATGAATGGTGGAACAAAGTTTAGGAGAAATAACAAAAAAACAAAATTTATTAAGAACTACAAGAGGCAGGAAATTGTGGAGAGCCATGATTGGAAATGTCCTGAAGGGACATGGCACATAGAAAAGACCCCAGAACCCATTACTGATGAGCACAAGCTCTTCTTAACAAAAAACAATGACTCCACAAACTCGTTAACTATTGCTCAATGATTAGATTGTACCTCTTCTGAGGCTAGATGTGTTTCACAATAGAAATTAAATTAATTCTAATGGTAAAGATTCGTGGCATTGGCAGGGTTTAGCTTTTTTTTCTCTCGATAGTTGAAAGCCCCTTTAAGAAGATAAAAGGATAGAAAAAAATGAAGACTATAACCAAGCCAGCCCAAGTGTGAAACAAGCACAACTGCGTCGGTCCGCGCTAACTGAGCCAATCCAACGAACAACCAATGACAACCAGCTGCAGTAGTCGTCACAGTAACAAAGCATCCCCAGCCACAACCCCGTTTTACCGAAAGGCAAGAAAGAAGGAGAAAATTCGTTCCCTCTGGCACAGACCGAACCTCGCGGCCAGAATAACGAAAATTCAATCGATCACTCGATTATTCCCTTTCTCTCTTTCTCTCTTTATCGTTTTCTTTATCAGTTTCTTTCTCATTTGAAATTTCTGTGTGTGGGTAAGCGAGCGAGGACCTTAGTTTTAAAATTCTTTTGCTGTTGTAACGATAAATGGTTAGCATGTTTTTCTTCTTCACACTCTCTCTGATTCATCCTGCATCAGTTATTCATTCTGTCACTCATTCACCAGTTCGTTCGTTGCAGAGCTCAACCACTCACACTGTCTTGACAAGCTTTTCTTTTTCTTGTAGCCATAGGCCTTTCTTTGCGGAAACACCTCAAACACATCACATCACTTTTCCTAGTCTTCCTTCACTGTGTCTGTCTGCCTGTGTTGAGTATTGATCGCGATTCAAAAACTCATCACCCACAACCCTTATTTACCTTCCTTAGTAGATAAGGTCTTTCAAACTAACTTTCTTTCTTTCTTTCTTTCTTTCTTTCTTTCTTTCTTTCTCCTTGACTTACGCTCTACTTTTTTTCGTATCTCCGATTCCAGTTTATTCTTTCCTTCTTTCTTTCTTTTTTCTTATACTTCTCTACTTCTCTTTAACTTTCTTTGACTTTCGTTCTTTTTTTGCATCCTCGATTACTTTTCTTTCTTTCTTTCTTTCTTTCTTTCTTTCTTTCTTTCTTTCTTTCTTTCTTTTCTTGACTTACTCTCTCTTTTTGGTATCTTTGATTCTAGTCTACTCTTCTTTCTTTCTTTCTTTCTTTCTTTCTTTCTTCGTGCCCTTCTTTTTTTGTTTTATTATCTTTAACTTTTATTCTTTTTTCATATTTTCGATTACAGTTTACTCTTTCTTTCTTTCTTTCTTTCTTTCTTTCTTTCTTTCTTTCTTTCTTTGCTCTCCTTGACGCACTCTCTATCCTTTTTCGTGTCTCCTATTCCAGTATACTTTTCCTTTCTTCCTTCCTTTTTTCTTTCTTTCTTTATTCCTTTCTTTCTTTACCCCACTTTTTCTTTATCCGTCGTCATCGAACTTTTCCTATTTTCCTATTATAGTTTCTGTGCTTTTCCTTTTTTTCTCTTCTTCTTCTTCTTCTTCTTCTTCTTCTTCTTCTTCTTCTTCTTCAAATTGTTTCTAAGCCGGGTGGCATCAGTTGAATCTGAGAGGCTAAAGCAAATGTTCGGTTGTGGATTGAGATGAAGCGGGTAGAGTTTGTGATTTCAGGTGACGCACGCTCTTACCATCTACACTTGATGTCAAATTTCAGCGCTTAGAAGTTCTCTCGAAAAATAAAGATCTTTGTTTTTTATCCAAATTCATAATATGAATGAATTTGTTTTTAAAAGTAAAGGCCCTGTATTTAATTTTTACACCAGAAGTAAATCAGTTGTAAGTAATAAAAAAAAAAATTAAACGAAAATTAAACACCCAAACTCCTCATTGGGCATTTCGACGTAATGAAATAGTTAGCAAGCTTGTCTCTCTAGATCTTGTAATAACTGAGTAGTGAGTTCAATCTTCACTGGGTACTCTTATACTCTCGGCCTTGTGCCACGTCTAAGCGGCCCTTAGAAAATCAGCACCCAAACTCCTCGTAACTTTTACTGCAAGTAGTTACGCAGAAGACACTGTGTTGATGGTAGATTAAAATAGAAAACTGAAAGAACGATTTGACAAGGGAGTCTTTGAAAGCAAGAAGAAAAGATTTACTATCAAGTTTTTTGTAAGACGATAGCAATTATCGAGGTGAACAGAAGGGGCAATCGAAAAATTGAATGACATATTGGGGACATCAAAATTAAAGAGTGAAAATGTGAATACTGTAAGAACAAATGATATGATGCATGGTGCCAAACAAAAAAGACAACGCAAGATGTGATTTAGTCTTAGAGAACGTCAAAATAAAACACACATGGAAGTTTTTTTTAATCCTTTCACTTCAAGCAAGGTAGAAATGACACTGCTGTGGAAAAAGTACGTTATGAGATCATTCCATGAGTAAGGCCCGAAAACTGATAATGATAGGCTCAATAATTACGTTATAAATGACTTAATAGAAATAAAACCTATCAAGTTCGTTGGTTGATTTTGTTTAGCAACACAATATTATGGCTTCAATTAAAAATAACGGAGCTGTGTGAGCTATGAACGAAAGAGCGATAAGCGGATCGTGTTATCATCTAACGTGATATCTTGAGAGTTAGTCTGTTAAGACTATACGTGATACACGCTCTGGGCGATCATGTCTCTTTTCATCCATGACTAATTAGGCAGAAGGTTTTCTCGCAATAAGTTGCCATTTCTTTCTGCAGTAGATTGGCTGCCAGCCAAGACAATAGAACCCAATCTGTACTGCTATTCAACCCATAGCTGGAAGGAGAAGATAACCTTTCTCGAGGGTATTTTTGCTTAAGTGAATGCAACGAATTCAACTGGAATTCGAAATTGACTCTCTGATTCCTCATTCAGAGCTGATATCCATTGCACCACAACGCACAAAACGTGAGCTTTCTGCTACCATTGCATTTTGTTTTTTACATGTGAGGGTTGTGGCAGGATAAATCGTAACTGCTTCACTACGGCAATGCTCAAAACGTCCCTAGCATCCGGGAGTCCCTGGCCGAGAAAAATATCACCGTACTGGAACAACCTCCCTATTCATCTGATCCTGCTTCGCGTGACTGTCTTCTTTTCCCTAAGCTCAAAGAGAGTCATCTAAGGGACCAGTTTTGAAGGGTTGGAGGCCATCAGTTGCATCAAGGGCATTCGAGAAGAAGCCTTCCAGTAGTGCATAGAATCGTGGAAGAGAAGGATGGAAAAGTTCATTAGATTCGAAAGGGATTACTTTAAAGGGAGAAATCATGCAGTTTGTTGTTTGGAATTGAAATCAGTACTGTTACTTTCCAGACAGAGGTCGTATTTTGAACTCATTTCTATGCCTTCAACTACTGATAAAATCTACTGTGGGTCATTTTGCTTTAAACAGATATCGGTCATCTCTCTCTATAAAAATGGATTTGTCTGTTTGTTTGTCTGTGTATTTGTCTGTCTTCATTCTGACGAACCCTCCAATTTCAACCAAAATTGGGTCACTTGTGGATCATGACATGAAACATTGATGTACGCAAAAAAATTTTAATCGATTTACAGGGTACGGCAAAAATAACCGGAACGCTTAGAATTTACGAACTCTTCCCCTCGGAGACGCCTTATGCGAATTCAACCAAAATCGGACAACTTATAAATCAATGTCCGAACTTTTGATGTATACAAAATTTTCCGAATCATTGTACAGAGTTCATCAAAAATCAGCGACAAACGTAATTTCGGGTAGTCTTTTGCACACTTTTATGTATTTCTCCAAGACGCTTCACTCAAACTCAAAGAAAATCGAGTCACTCGTAGATCAAAGTCTGATGCCTTGATATGCGAATAAAAATTTCAATTGACACACAAGGTGCGGCATGAATTGATGAAAAATGGTTCTTTTTGCGATTGTTTATTTCTCAGAAATGCTTAGTTGTTTTCCAACAAAATCCGAGTCGTTTTGTAACGTCTACCTTTCGTATGCCATAACAATCTCCCGTTTTCTACAAGGTGCCAACCCCTCCGAAGCTGCAGGGACGATGCATCCACATCTTCTGCGTCACAACGTCATTGCATCACATTATAGGCTCCCGTAACGCCCGCGCCCATTCTTCCAATTGTACATACATCATTCCCGTTTATTGAAAAAATTGACCAAAAACCAATTCTTACTTCGCATGTTTTTAACTTACGCGTCACGGCAACCGCATAATGGAACTTTTTGAATCTGTTCTATAAATACTTTCATGGCTTCTGCTCAGACGAACTTAAGTCATTGATGCCTCCTCAACAGGTGTTTACTCGTGCAACCAGACTGGCAACTGGGTCCCACCCTTTCACAGTCAGGTTAGCCAAATGCAGACGACAATTCTACTCCTTCAGCTTCTTCTCTCGCACTTCCCGCCTGTGGAACTCGCTCCCGTATTCTTGCTTTCCTGACGGCTACAACCTCCAGAAATTTAAATGGAAAGTCAATACTCATCTACTAACCACTGGACTCTAGCTCTCTCCCCACTCCCGTATAACCTTCCCTTTCTCTCCACCTATGTATCTGTCATCGCACCTGCTTTCTCAGCTTTCTATTGTTCCTTTCTAACTAGTTTGTACTCCTCACTCTTTTCTAATTAATCTTTTTACAGTTATGTAGCCCCCTGCATATCAGTGGCGTTTCCGCTTTGCTCGGGGTGAAATGATTAAAAAAAAAAGTAAAAACACTTGACTTCACTATTTCAACATAAAAAAAAAAACTGAACAACGCCGGGCTATACAGCTAGTATTACTATAAATTTTCTGTCTGTAATACAACTACACATATGTATTGTTGGTAATTTTATTATAAATAGTTAATTGTTGGTTGGTTTAGTTTAGCGGCATAGCAACTTCTACGAGTTTTTAAAGCTAAAATCTAAGTATTTATATTCCAGCATTTTTATTACTTCATTTATTATATTTTTTAGTGAAAACTACGGTGATCACAAAGTGATCAGTTCATATATTGATTGTTATATCGAATTAACCTCCTACTTTATATCCACATTTTTACTTCATATTTGTTTATCAACTTATGATTAAATTGATGCTCGAAGAGATTTTTAATTTTATTTTAAGCAGTCACTTTATGATCAGCGCATTTGAGAAAACTTAATAAAGAAAATGCACCCAGTTGAATGTAAGTACATAAAAACACATTTCTCAACAGTTTTCTTTGTGAATAATCTAGTGTCACAGAGGATGAGCTAAGTAAGGTATTTCAAACTTTTTTTATTACGATCCACAGCAAGACGTGCATTGAATACTGTTGCCATATCAAATCGGGTGCTCCTGCTATTCAACTCGAGGTACTCGACAAATTCGAAAGAAAGATCTATAATGTATTCGGTCCTTACTTGGTATCTCGACTTTAGCCACTTTCTCACCGATGTGACGTGGCTCTATTCTGTCTTTTATAGAAATATTTTAATGTCGACCGCTCTGATGAGCTTCTTTCCTCGGTGACTCATCTACATGAATTTAAGTGTGCAACTTGAGTGGCATCTAGATCCCACCCTTTTACTATTGAAATAGTTAAATGTAACCACCACTTTAACAGTTTCTTATCTCACACTTTCCACCTGTGGAACTCACTTCCGTTTACTGGCTTCCCTGATAGCTACAATCTTCAAAAATTTAAATGCAACGTCACTTGCCATCTTCTATCTTCTTGAATTTCGTTCATCTTTTATCCTTTCTTCAATACCTCTAGACCCAGACTTTTCTCATACTGTACCCGCCCCCCTGCGCACTAGTGGCGTTCCCGTCTTCTTCTTTTTCATACGCCGTGTCTCTTCAAGGCGTAGGCGATCATGGACTTCCACTTGGCTCTGTCTCTTGTCGCTCTCAATAATTTTTCTCTTGGTATCACTTCTAAGTCCCGCTCTGTCAACCATTTGCTCAGACCTAACAAGTAAGTCACGCACTGCTTTCCCCTGTCTCTTCTTCCATTTATCCGACCTGTGAGTATTAAGTTTCCTAGACCCCCCCTTCTTCATTGCGTGTCCCAGTAACCCCATTTGTCTCTTCCTGATATTTATTATTAGTCTTCTTCTCGTTTGCATCCTTTCCAACACCTCATCATTGCACACGTGCTCTGTCCATGGTATTCCCAGCATCCTTCTGTAAAACTACATTTCTGCTACCTCAAGCCTCTCCTTCATCTTTGATGAGATCGTTCAGCATTCACTTCCATCCTGAAGGACAGATGTCACATAACAATCCAGCATTCTTTTCTTTGTTTCTAATGAGATTTTCCTGTCTTTCTGAAATGCGTCTTTGGCCATGCCAATGTGTCTTTGGATCTGTGTGTCGCATTTTCTATCTACTGTCAAAACACTTCCCAGGTATTTTAACTGTTTTTACTTGCTTTATTTTTTGGCGTGAAATAATTAAAAAACGAACATTTTGCCTTACAACCCATTATACCTGCACATAATGAATCAAGCACAAACTATATTCACTAGGTTCATTTATTTAGCATCGAAAATTTATATGTATTTTTCTTATGATCAGCACATATTAGAATCGCACGTATCTAGTTGTATCATCTATTTATATGAATATAAAAATATTACTTTCAAAATAACGAATTTAAAGGAAATTCGAACACAATAGTAAACCAAATAATATTTGAAAAAAAAATGTCATTTAATGAGATGGATGTGCTTGTTCCTTCATACGCAGCTGGTTCCAATTGGCAACACAGGAAGACAAAACTACGAGCATATCAAGTGCAGTGTTGTTCCTGTTTTTGTCCTTTATCTTAAATTGAGTTAATGCGGAAAAACCCAGTTCACTCAAGTAAGCAAATGCAAAAGGCAACACCTTTGTAGCTAAGTTCTCTTCGCGAAGGAGAACTGACATTACTCAGTCCGCAGTGAGTTTGGCGAAAAAGATACATAAACTCAATGTGAACAGACTATATATATATATATATATATATATATATATATAGTTATGTGAATTAATAAATATTCATATGAGAATACACTTATGTACAAAAATAATTTTCAGGTGTTCATAAAACAATGATCAATGTAGTGTAAACAGAGCTTTTAATTATATAATAATAATACTTATTATCTCATGTCGGTGACCCGACTGGGAGTTTCATGCATTACGCAGTCATCAGGTGCATATTACGAACTGACCGGTTAAGAGATATGAAATTAAGTTCACTCAATGTTCATGGGAGTTAAATCTTGTAATGTTAGGGAACTATTTTTAATTTATCAAGAGTAAAATTTAAATAGAGAAAAATCACATGGTGATAAATATTGAAATTAAGATTTTAAATTAAACAAAAATTATTGCTAAAATGCAAGGAGATTAATTCAAAGGGGCGTAATTCGTAATTAATAATTGTAATATTTACGGTTTGCGGGAAAACGAAAAGAAAGAAAAAGAAAAAAAGAAAGGGAGTGAGAATTTAAGTATGTTTTTCTATGGCAGCATGTGGTCATTAATTCACTTTTTGTTAAGTAGATTAGGGTTATTTATATGATTTAAGATGATAAGCTTTTTTAAAAGACATTAGTTACATCTGTCTCCTTTTCCATTGCAAGATTTAGTTTTAGCGATGGTAATCCAGTTAATAATTGGGTTGTTGTTTAATTTGGTTATTATGGTTATTGAAACGATACTTTCTCTTATTTGATCCAATATAGAATTTAACATCATCATCATCAGAATGGATGTAGGCTCTATAAATAAATCGGGCATACTCTGACCATTCAATGAGCAAGTTTTATATTTTTAGCAGTTGCAATTATTTTAGATGGTCATTATTATTAATAGTAGGATAACTGATATTATTCAAGTAGGCCAAGAATTTTTTTTGATATCATATTATGTTGTGAAATATATTTTTCTATTTCTTAACGCGGCGAAGAATCTGTAACGTGATTGATACCGACTTAGCTGACCACCTGCAGTTACTCTCCCACCGGCGTGACGTGGCTTCCCTGTGCCTCTTCTATAAATACTTTCATGGCTTCTGCTCTGATGAACTTAAATCACTGGTGCCCCCTAGGTGTGAGTTTGCACGAGATACTAGATTGGCAACGAGGTCCCACCCTTTTACAGTGAAACCGATGAAATGTAACCGTAATTTCTACTCCAACAGCTTCTTTTCTCGCACTTCCCGCCTGTGGAATTCCCTTCCGCATGCTTGCTTCCCCGACGGCTATAACCTCCAGGAGTTTAAATGTAAGGTCAATAGACACCTCCTAACACACTAATCCTCTCATTCTCTCCATAAAAGCTGACAAAATAGAAATAAAAATATAAAAATCAAAAATAAAATACAAAATATGCCGTACTGAAAAAATCAAAATTAAAAGAAAAAACACCCCACCCCTATCACGTCTATATAAGGAACCCTAAGAAAAACAGCCTCGCCACTAAATGAAAGAGAATAAATAAAATTTGTCTGGTAACAATAGACACAAATAAATCAACAGCTAGCTAAGCAAGACACCTAAACATTTTTTAAGGTCAACAAACATGACAAGTCCTCAATCACACACACAAGAAAACCCCACGCAAACACACAAAACTGACCGAGTAATCTCTGCGAAATTCTAACCAAAAGATATACCCGACAGATAAAAACGTACACTCCAACAGATAATACCATTAATCGACAATTTAGCACTTACACACCAGGCTCTTCAAAACTCTAGAAGACACATTCCTTTCATTATCAATAACCCAACCAACCTCCCACAACAACAATGAACCAAATATAGGGAGCAGACGAATTCAGTTTTGCTTTTACCTCCCGAAGAAACGTACCCAACGTTGAAACAAACATATGATTGTCGAGGACATATATTAAAAAATAATGTACAAGTTCTAAAACATAATTTATAATATATATATATATATATATATATATATATATATATATATATATATATATATATATATATTTTAATTCAGATACTTCAATCCAAGGGAAAAAAGCAGGAAGGTAAATTCCAAAAACCCGATCCTAATTAATATTAAAAATTTTATTTTAATATTAAAAAATGATACAGGAAGAGAGCTCCATGTAATAAAATATTACAGAGCAAATATGAATTAAAAAAGGATTAATTCAATGATGTTGAATGGCCATTTCGATATGAAGATATATTCTATTTTTAAACGAGTTATTTTGCTACCCAGGTTTCTACCATGAGTGGCGTCTTTTTAATAACTGATTTTTACGGAAAGAAAATATATATATATATATATATATATATATATATATATAAATACAGGTTTCATTGAATAATATAGACAAGTTTTGTCTCTTATTTTATCGGGTCTGAGCTTTCGGCTTACATAAGCCATTATCAAAGAATGAACATTTAATATATAGTGAACATAGAACATTTAAATTATTAACAGAGTGGAATTAAACAAAGAAAATTAAACCAAAGAGACAAGTCCATTTTTAACTTGGCGGATGGTTGCAGACGGTGACGAAATGGTGGTGGTGTGGTTCTTGGTCACATGAGGGTATAGTGGCATGAGGTGATTGGTCTGCGAGCTGCTACTACGATGGGTAGAGGGGGTAAGCGTAGTAACTATGACCTCTCCCGTCGATTACAGGCATTGGAGTATGTTAGTAGAGATGTCGAAATTTATTTTATTTAAGCTAGGTTTAAGCTGTTTGATGTAGATAGCTTTTAGAATTTTGAGTTTTCGTTTGTTATTTTCTTGTCTAAGTATACATATATTTTCAACAAGCGTTTTTCTGAGAAGTGTCCGTTGATAGCCGTAGTGTTTTAAATGTCGGAATATGTTTGAATTGTTATTTTGTCAAATTGCGAAAAGATGTCAATCCAATAAAATTTTAACATAGAAAGAAAAAAAAAAGATTGTGTCACTGTGTCGGTCCATGAAGTATTTTCCCACCTGAATCCATCTTGCACATTTTCAAATCAACAATCAGACCGTGCATTGAATACTGTTATCATATCTGGTCGGATGCCTCTGCCATTCATCCTAGGTTTCTCGACGGGTTCCAATGGAGAATCTGTAACGTAATCGGTCCAGCTCTGGCAGCTCGACTCTAGCCGCTTTCTCACCGGCAGGATGTGCCTTCCCTCTGTCTCCTACAAATATTTTCATGGTTTCTGCCACTCTACAACCAGACTGGCAACAAGGTCCCACTCTTTTACAGTTAAATCAACCAAATACAGCCGACAATTCTACTCCATCAGCTTCCTTTCTCGCACTTCCTGCCTATGGAACTCTCTTCCGTATACTTGCTTCCCTGACAGTTACAATCTCTAAGAATTCAAATGCAATGTCAATTCTCATCTCTTGTCCACTTGACTCCTGTCCTTCTCTCGTTCTTTCCCCATCACTTTGTGTATCGTGTTCTTTTCCTTCCTCACCCTACCCTCGCAAATGTTTTCACACTGGTATTCCCATTCTTCTCTTGCCCTTTCTCCGACACCCTCTGTAACTGTTGATGTCTTTCTCTCCGCTCTCCTCCTACTTAAACTTTCACTCTTCTCTTATGTAGCTCCCTGCACACCAGTGGCGGTACCGCCTTGCTTTAGGGTGAAACGATTAAAAAAATAAAGAAGGAAAAAAGGGAACATAAAACAGAATGTATGTATATCATTAAAAGGATGAGCTCGAATGCAAATTACAGGGGATACTAAACTCAAACAAGTACAGAAATCTAAATATCTAGTACGTATTTTAACAGAAGGTACAAAGTGCGATACTAACATCCGAAGACGCATTGGGATGACCAAATATCCATTCCCAAAGGTAAGTATTAAGAAACAGAGGAAAACTTCGTAAGAAACAAAGTAAAGTCTATAAAATTGTTATATAATATCAAAATTAAAGGAGTAGAAAAAACTAAATATTTGGGAAGTGTTCTAAAATTGAACGGAAAATGCAACAATGAGATTCGATCGGAATGGCCAAAGATGCATTCCAAAAGCTAAGCAGAGTATTAGGCGGTTGAAAAATTTCGTTAGAAACACAGAAAAGACTATAAAATTGCTTTATAATATCAAAATTAAACAAGTTCGAAAATTTGAATATCAGGGAAGTGTTCTAAAAGTGGACGGAAAATGAAACACTGAGATCCGATTGGATTACAAAAGGTCAGCAGGGACAGAAAATTCTTTGGAAACAAAGAATATTGAACTGTTATGTGATATCTTTCCTCCTGTATAGCAGCGAATGCTGAACAATCTCATCAAAGATAAGGAAAAGACTAGACGTAATGGGTTTGTACAGAAAGATGCTGAGGATTCCATGGATCGAACGTGTGAGCAATGACGAGGTTTTGGAAAGAATGGAAACGAAAAGGAAACTTATATTTAACATCAGGAAGAGGCAGTTAAGATTTCTAGGACACGTAATGAGAAAGGGGGGCTTGGAGAATATGATACCTACTAGACAGATTGAGGTAAAGAGAGACAGAGTAAAGCAGCGAGTAACATACTTGATGGGTTTGAGCAAATGAATGGAAGATCAGGTTCTTGAAGAAATAACAAAAAAGATAAAACATCTTAAGAGCTACAAGGAAAAGAAAGATGTGGAGAGTCATGATCATCTACGCTTTGAAGAAGATAAACGAAGAGAATAATCTGTTAAACAAAATTCAGAGATCATTTTCAAATGCCGACACGAAAACAAAACCAAATTCCAACAACGCTATCAACAACCACACTACAACTCTAAAGACTAAATAATAGCATTTAACTTAAATCTTTATTTCAAATGCTAACATTTTGATTGGAAGGATTTATGCACAAAAATTAAAATGAATTAGAATATTTATTAAATAAGTAATCTAAATAAATAAAAGGCAAATTAGACCAGTAAACAGTTGTATTAAAAGTGCTCAATTATAAAAAACTGAATACATACAGCTTTTATATATTCTAATTAGAATATTCTAATTGATCTTCTTAATTAGAATATATATATATATATATATATATATATATATATATATTCTTTCGCAGACAGATCTGTTTCGCTGTATCACAGCTCATCAGTAGGATTAGACATCCGATTACTTTTAACCCAGAATTGAAACCCGACCGAATTGGCGCCCGTCGGCGATCCTGCCTCCGAGCTATGGGCGCTCAGTACAAATAGGGAGACTTTTTAGCGTGTATATTATCATTATACAAGCCCAATAGCTGAGAGTGTTCTAATTCATTGCTGAATGAACGATGCGTAGATACAAATATATGAATCCGCAGCGACAACTTAACAATGATTAATTTTAAAAAGGTTAAAACCTATATTGGTTCTTTTCTGAAGAATTTTAAGCTCGAAGAAGGTACAAGCAGATGGAATTATATTATCGATAATGAGTGAAATAATATGTTGATTAAATATATTAAACAAGACCAAGGAGGTATTTCCTTATTTCTCATCTTTAACTACGAGAGAACATTTTTCCAAACCTAATATATTTTGCAGGAACACTTTTTACAACCCACTTATATACTGATCAACTCTGGGATGATATGATGCAGACTCCAGTTTATTGTATTGACATTAAATGAATGAAGATAACTAGATGTTTGGGCTTCAAATGTTTGGTTCATAACATTATCAGTTCTTTTGCTTTTATAAAGAATCTGCAATGGTAGTTGGTAGCACAATTTCGTCACAGACGAAGAAGAAACTTGAAGCAACAGAAACGTGGTTCTACAGAACTCTGCTGAGAATAACATAAACCGAACATGGGAGGAACCACGAAGTTTCAGAGGAAATGGAACTGAAAAGAGCACTTCTAATTTACAACAGGAAGAGCTCTTTGAAATTCCTGGGGCACGTAATGTAGAAAGAGGGCTTAGAAAGTTTTATACTAACATGATAGATTGAAGGCAAGAACAGAGGAAAACGAGGCATAACCTATCTAGTGAGCTTGAGTAAAAGAATGACGAAACAATGATTACGATAATAAAAAAGACAAAATTTATTAAGCGTAAATGTGGAGAGCCATGATCGCCTACGTACTGAAAGGACAAAGCACATAGAAGAAGAAGAAGAAGAAGAAGAAGAAGAAGAAGAAGAAGAAGAAGAAGAAGAACTTGAATGAATGGGTAGCAGAACAAGGTTTAGGAGAGATAACAAAATGTCACTATTTAATCAGAACTACAAATATAGAAAATTGTGGAGAGTCTGATTGCTAACGTCCTAAAGGGACACGTAACATAGAAGAAGAAACACGAACAATGTTCTCTCTACGGTATACTTAGAATTCATCAGGAAAATCAATACTCGATTGGGAGTTTATACTAGTCCAAAAAACCAGCTGTATCAACTTGTTTTGCTTCCCAAAAGCTGAACAAAGTTTACGAGAGATAACAAAAGACAACATTTATTAAGCGTTACAAAGGAGAAGAAACTGTGAAGAGCCTTGATCGCTAACTTCCTGAAGGGACACAGAAGAAGAAGAAGAAGAAGAAGAAGAAGAAGAAGAAGAAGAAGAAGAAGAATCTACTATAATTCCATTTGATTTGCAATAAAAATACCGAATATTTGGGAACGTAGATCTAAAACATGCCTGAATAAACATATAAATTCAACCTGTTACTGACGGGTATAATATTAAGAAGCGAAACAAGCTGATAAAAATGACTCTTTGGATTGCTATAAGTTTTCAATAGAGTGTTGATCCTCCTGGTGAATTCTAAATCTACTGTGGAGAGAACATGTGAAGAACGACATTCTTATGACGTCTTAATGAAAACAGGAACAACGGAACTTATACTTACATTCAGCAAGAGAGAGTTGTTATTTTTAAAGTACCTAATGAAGAAATAGTGACTGGTGCATTTAATGGTCACAATAGATATTGAAGGTAAGAGAGGTCAGGGAAAACAACGAGTAATTAAATAAATTTGTGCAATGGAGGACACAACAGAGATAAAGAAGAATAATATGAAGAATAATACACTCATTTTCGATAACTAACTTTTAAATTAAATTTTTAAAAATAAAAAATAGTTTTCTTGAAACTTTTATTTTAGTTTTAATTGAAAGCTAAATGATTAAATTTACTATTTCCAGTAAGCTAAATACTCTGGTGTATTTAAAAAAAAAGTTATATTGATTTGAATCTAAAATTTTGGGATTTTAAATTTTTTTCAATTTTTCGGTCTTTTTTGAGCAATCGACACATTTGTAAACAAAACTTAATTCTCGGTTTTAATATCTTGGAAAAATAAAATATACATCTCTGACACATTATTTTTGAAAAATTAACAAATTTAAAGTAAAATTAATTTGATTTACACAAATGAATCTGATTTACTTATTTATAGCATGAAATTTAGAGTAAACCTATTTCTTAATCACGGAGCGTTGATCATTCTGATGTTTGTTCTAACCTATTATAAATGTGTTACTTGGAAAGAGTGTAGATATATATTATGGGTTTTTCCACACTCCAAGACCCACATCAGGCATTATTATGTTCGTGACATACAAGGATTTCTAGCTTACTACGTGCACATTAAATGATACTCACTTATCGAAAACTCATTAATCGAATATAACAACTTATAAAATTTTTTATTTGTACCTTAAATTTTAGTTTCATTCATAATTCATTTCTAATTTGCGTACTTTTTAATTAAAATGAAGGTACATACAAGAAGCTACAATAAAATGCCATGAATTTTAATCTGATCTTTTTATGGAAAAACTTATTTAGAGTGGTTTGCCGCATGGTATTCTTTTATTCTTCATATAATTTCCGGTACTAAAAAATTATCCCTTCAAATTTTCCAAACATCATAATCACTACTATTTTAACCTAATAATTTTATTCATAATTTTTTTCAAAGTAAATGCATACATATTTTATATTTCGATATTTTTTATTAAAAGTAAATTTCTGTATTTTATTAAATCGTTCATTTTTTATTAACAAAAATCAGAAATTTTCTTTTAAGACCTTCAAAATAAACATGAGAAAATATCAAAATATTAAAAAAAATTTATTAGAAATAAATATTCAAATATGTATTTTTATTATCAGCTTATATAGTAAAATATATCTATAACCATCCATTTTTTAACACTACCGTAATTAATTAGACAACGTAAAATAGTTACCCATTTTTAAATTTTAGTATATTTTTAATTAATCGGTAACTATAAAAAAATTCAAATTTTAGAATAACTACTGATTTAATTACTTTTAAATTCGTAATAAATTTAATAGTAACAAAAAAGTTTGTGAATTTTAAAATATGTTTGCTTTAAATTCAGTATGTTCCAAAAACTTTGTGAATTGAAGAAATATATTTTATTTTTCAAAATGCCAAGGAATGAAAGTTAAACTGAAAAGTTTTGTGCCGCGATGTTTTGAAGTTCCGCTGAGATTTGAAGAATTCGACTCAACTGAAAGTTCAAGGAGTTTGTGACTTGAAAAACTCGATCTTCAGCCTAAATCGGAATTTTGGTGTAAATCGGACTTTCAGCCCAAATCGGATTTTAAATCTAAATTGGGCTTTCTGGCGGAATTCGACTTATAGACCGAATCAGGGTTAAAATAGGATTTTCAAGTTCCATGGAGCGGATTGAGTAATTTAAATTTCTTTCTTCCAAATTATCATATCATTGCTATTTTCTAAGCTGGACCAGAAGTCCCTTTAGTTTTGTGTCGGAGCCCCAATTAGCTCCTTCTAAGATTAGGTTTTCTAGAGCTTTCTGGGATGAGGTATTATCATTATTTACACTATTCATATTTGGTCAATTGTCCTCTTCTTTGTTGTTATCAAAATGTTTCAGGCGTTGTTCTATCTGGCTATCATCTTTGGTGTTTTTATCAAATGTTAGACATCAGTTTGAATTGCTGGGATAAAGGCTTATCATTTATAATACCATTTATAATCGGATGATTATCCTGATCCTTGTTGTTGCGATTACAATGTTTCGGCCGTTGAAAGGTTATTATTATTTAGATTTTTATATTCGAAAGTGTTGTGGATCTTCGTCGTCAATTTATTGTGGTGTATTTGTGGCGAAACTTCGCCTCAAAGTTGTAGTGACCGGTTTGTTTGGAAGTGAGACACGGAACACTGAAGGTAGGTTCAAAACAGTAGAGAGTCGAGTTCGAATTCGTTGCATTCACTTACGTGCAAATACCCTTGGAAAAATTATTAATCCATCGCTTCTTCCTCTAGCTATGGGTTAAATAGCAGAACAGACTGTGTTCTATAGTCCCAGTCATGTCTCTTTCGAGACATTATCGCCTAAGCATGTATCACGTATGACACTTAATTGACTGATATTCAGACTATTGTCGCCATCATTGTTTTTGTTATCACAATGTTTCGGCGGTTGTTTTCTTCGGGCTTCATCTTTGGGTTCTTTAACACCTGTTAGAGACCTGTCCGAATTTATCGGACGAGGACATATCATTACATACACTATTTGTTTTCGTATAATTGTTCTAATCTTTGTTGTCATGACAATGTTTCAGCTGTTGTCCCATCTGTCGTTAACTTATGGTGTATTTGTAACTTGCTAGACAGCTATCTGAATTTCTTAGATAAAAAATTATTAGTATTTACAGTATTCATATTCGGACTACTGTTCTCATCTTTGATGTTGCTATAATGTGGTGGATAGAAACTTAAGAATTTAAAGCAACTTACTTCTTCACTTTTACAAAAATTAACAATGACGTGTGAAATCCTGGTTTTGCCAAACAGAAAAAGGATTGACCACGTACTTAAAGGAAAAGTGAAAACCGGAGTTCGCGAGTAGATGCTAAATTGGTTTTCTGACCAATGGGAGCGATTTGCAAGACTGAAAAGAGTTGGTGCTCCAGTGCGGGAAAAAAAAACTTAATGGTTATAAAAGGCGAAAGGAAGGCCAGCTAGTCAGTTAGATGGGAGCAGCGAGACGACACACTTAAATGTAACGGGAGAAACTTCAAATCGACTCGGAGGTAAGGTCGCGTCGTACACTCATCCTCTTTCTCCTTCTTTCTCGTGTGCTGATTCCTTTTAATTCTTCTTTTCCATTCAAAGACATTTCTACAACTGTTGATACACTTAACTCATTACTTGTTTCTCGTATGTGTCTATATTTCTGAGATGAGGTGGTATTTACAGTATTTACATTATTCAGAGTATTGTCCTCATCTTTGTTGCCCTTTGTACGACGTTTTGGAATGAGGATGGTATACCCTAGGGATATAGCAAAGGGTTCGGTTCGAAATTCCTAGCACCCAAAGAAGGCCGGACAAAGGGCAACAAAGATGTAGACAATAGTCCGAATAATGTAAATACTCTACTTGTTTCTCATTAAGCATTAATTTCTTCCAATTCTTGTTATTCTTTTCTTTTAATAAATTTCTATTTTTAACATACAAAATATATATTTTTTATTTATCCGCTATTCCACACAAATCCAACGCTCCAACCTGATGAAAACCTTCTGATGAAGATTACGAAAAAATCCTAAGCTGTAGGGTGTTCGGTTATGCATGACACAAGGCCGAATAAAAAAAGACACTAACCATCTCCCTGTAGCTTTAATGACAATATTCCAGCCGCTCTCTTTGGTGATTTTATCACGTACTAGATTTTTGCCTGGATTTCTGTGATGAAGCCTTATTATTATTTATACTATTTATATTCAAACACTTGTCCTCATCTTTGTTGTTATTATCACAATATATCGGCCGTTATTATCTCCAGTCTTCATTTTTTGTGTGTTTATCAACTGCTAGATTTCTGGCTGAATTTCTGCGACGAAGGCTTGTCATTGTTTCCACCATTTGTATTTTAACTATTTTCCTGATCTTTGTTGTAGTTACCTCAATGTTTCGGCTGTTGTTCTCTCCGGCCTTCATTTTTAATTTTTTTCGACAGGGGATGAGAAAAGAAGATAAAGGCCTGTGTGAAAAACGTCGGAAACATTGTGACAACAACAACAACAACAATAATGAGTACAATAGTCCGAATGTGAATAGTATAAATAATGATAACTCTTCATCCCCAAAATACAGACAGTAGTCTAGCTGGTGATAAAAAATCACCAAAGATTTTGCCCGGAGGTAATAACAGCAGATATATTGCGATAAAAACATTGAGGGCAAACATCTGACTATAAATAGTATAAATAATAAAACTTCATCGCAGAAATTCACACAGATTTCATGCAGGTGTTAAAAACAGCAAAGATGAAGAATGGAGTGAGCCGAAGCTTTGAGGTAACTAAAACAAAGGTCAGAGAAATCGATCCAATATTAATGGTGTAAACAATGATTAGCCTAGTGATAAAAAAACCAGAGATGAAGACCGGATCGTACTATGGTCGAAATGTTGTTATTATAACAACAATTAAGATGAGTATAATAGTCCGAATTTAAATAGTGAAAATAATATAGCAACCAGCATTTATAAAAACTTATTTGACCATTGAAATTGAAATTAGGTCTATATAATTTCCACTTCAATGCTCTCTTCATGGGGATATTCTTCCAGAGTCTGCAGAGCCTCACCTTGCCAGCTTTAAAAGGTTGAATCACTGACCGAACGATTTCGAATTCCGTGTTTTTATGATCAACAGCGTCAATAAATTAATCCCGAAAATGAAATCTACATCTGAGTTTTCTGAACTCTCGCATTCAAAGTATTCCAATTCATTTTTTTCTTTCGTCGACGCAAGTATATATTCAATGAAAGAAAAATGAATCTAGAGACAAATAAATAAGTCGTATTTATCATCGTGAAGCAAGAATAAACCTCCGTGTGAAAAGGGGTCTCATAGTTCTTCGGAAAGCGAATCTTCATTCTTCGCCGTCCTAAATGCTCCTTCTATGTGCGGAAGACAGGGTCGTTTTTCACAAGTTGTATTTATATAGTTCAATTTATTATTCGACCCGTAACTGTCACATCAATCATACTCAATACAGTGCCGAGGCACTTATATCGGAGAAAACAAAGGCACACTTCGGACAGTTCTTCTCGAGACAGGTTATTCTATTGAGAAAATTGACTCGGAAGACTCTTGAAACTTGAGCGCACATCCCAAGTGGTAGAGTAGAAAACTGCAAAATATGTGGTCAGGCGTTTGAAGGAAACAGTTAATATTTGGGTCCGTTTAGGTGAACCGCCGAAACACCTAACAAAATTCAGTAGAACATTGTAAAAATTTCAAAATATATTAATATATATATAGTAGAGAATGACAAACCCGTAAAGACGGAGAGGATATATTTTATCTAATTAACATAAATTATTAATTAGATAAAAATAGAGAGTTCAATGGATATTATCCAAATCAGTATAAAATATTGAGAGAAAAACTCAACACCTTATTAAACATAATTATGTGTTGAGTTTTGTTCTCAATATTTTTTTTATATATATATATATATATATACACACACACACACACACACACACACACATATATATATATATATATATATATATATATATATATATATATATATATACAATAATGTGAAAAAAGAACAATAAGAAATTCACTCTATTTACATTATTCGGACTATCCTCGTCATATTTGTTGCCATTTGTACGACGTTTCAGCGGTTGTACGCTCCGGCCTTGTTCAGGTTCTAACCGAACACTCTATTACGATCACTGTGGTATATAATTCTCGATCCTTTATGCGAATCCTCTTCGTTAGTCATGAGTTATTTCCCTCAAACCGGAATCTCTAAGTTACTTGTTAACCACTGCTGTAAGTTGGTATTGAACTCACAACTTTTTGGTTCAAGTCTCTGGAACTAACCAACGTCTATATCCACTGGGTCATGTCAAGTGATCATTTTTAAGATGATTAACAGATTTCTTTTTCAAAAGTGAGAGTTATTTTTTTTTTAACTTACAGTTTCTAGTTAGGTTCTCAAAGTACAGATTCATATTTATTCTTAACTTGTCCATGCTAAAATGTATCACATTTTGCGCTATTTCTTCTTTTTATACAACTACTATAATCATTTTATTTTTATTCGCACCAACCCTACCTTGTACGGTTTTATTTTGTTTTTTAATCTTTTAAAACCTATTTGTGTTTGGATGAAGCCATGCTTTTATTTATGTTTTGTGTGACGTTATTTTAGATTCGTTATTTTATCAATATTTGTCATGTATATTAATGTTCATATTTGTTTTTTTCAAAATTTTAATTATTATCTAGTGTGAAGATTAAACAGTGTTAAAGAACACAACCATATCATTTCCAAAGTATAGTAAATCTTTATTTTTCATATTCCGTATAATATATAACATGAAGTCATATAGCATGAAATCATATATTATCAAATTATATATTATCAGAAGTATGAAAATCAGTTAAGCAGGCACCCATTCATTCGCGCAAAAAGAAAACACAATAAGAAGCAATAAAAAGAAAGAAACATCCTGCCCTGAGAAGTGCTCAACAAACATTTTACTCTTTATCATTCCCTTGTCAGTGTCCATATTGACTTTAAACCAACGACATCTCCTGATTTGCCGTTCCATAGGACGGTTTTTTGATATGAGAAAGCAAACTGAGACAGATTTCAGTTCTATATGATGGAAGCTCTTCTCCCAACCTTTGCTGCTCTCAAAATTGTTACCCTAATCCCCGAATGAATCCTTTATGGAATAGAGTGTTTCATACGCCACTACACCACAAGAAATTTAAACAAAAACCAAGCTGTCATCCCACGTTCACACCTTAATGTGCTGCAGCCATAGAACCACTATTTCAAAATCTTTCGCAAGGAGTAGTTTGACATTTACTTCTTTCAAAACAGCCTGCAATCGTAAGAGATTTTTGTAAAACGCAAAGTGAAGCTACGTGAGAGCTCCAGGCAAAAGTTGAAAAGAAACAAATTGGATCTCGCGAATTCTGGAAGATCACCAACCAAATTATGAACCGAAGCAAAGTGATTGTGCCCACTATTATAAATGTCCCCGAGGTCATATCCTCCTCGATAGACAAGGCGAAAATTTTCGTTTCGATATTTGCCTCAAAGTGAACGTTAGATGACAAAGCCCATGGCCTCCCCAACTTTCATACGTCTCACTGAGCGCAATCTTAGTAATATACTTATGTCAGTAAGATAAGTCTCAAGACATGACTGATCAAAAAGACAAGACTAATAAAAAGACAAGACTAATAAAAAAGACAAGACTAATAAAAAAGACAAGACTAATCAAACGCCTCGACCCCGATAAAACCACTTCCTCTCAAAATTCCAGCCGTTGTCCTCAAAAATATCAATCTAGAATTATTCCCGATTCTAGCAGATATTTAGCAACTGATTGAAGGAGACATATTTTCAAAGCCTGTGGAAGGTGGCAAGTGTCTTCAAGAATGCGGGCAACTGACCCCACCTCCCAGATCGATTAATCTCTTCGGCATAATCAGCAAGTTTTTTGAGGCCGTTATCAGCAAGAACGTTGTCGAGCACCTGGATAGGAACAAAATCTTGTGCGACAGGCAGTATGGATTTCGATCAGCTCCATTCATTGCTGACGTTCTAACTACAATTACACACAGAATTAGTGAAACCTTTGACGACACATACCACAAGGAAAATAGCATTAGATATCTCGATGGCCTTCGACAGGGTGTGGCACAAAGGTTCATTACACAAGTTCTTCATCTATGGAATCACTGGAAGGGTTTTCTCTATTATAAAATCCTTCCCAAATGTAGATCGCAGAAGCTAGTTATTAATGGTCAATCCTTCGAGGCCCTGGCGGTCAACAGAGGCGTTCCCAGGATCATTTCTCGGACCAACCCTCTTTCTGATTTCCATCATTGATCCAATGTATTCTGATCATTTGTAAACATCAATGCCGATGAGACAACAATATACGGGATCACATCGAAAACTCTTGACGATAAGAGATTGACAACTGACCTCTTTTCCGGTCCAGCATTAACTTCCCAGTGAAGTCAGAAACTGGCTGGTTACATTAAATCTCTCAAAAACCAAACTAGTTACATTCTATCACCGCCGATGAGACCCCCAAGTACCACCTGTCACGATGAAAGGATGTCCCCTAGAGAAGGCAATGTGCACTGAGATTATATTAAGCCTCAAACTCGCACCGACTTTAGGGTGTTGTACAGATTCCCTACACAATCTCTCTAAGTATGGAATCACTGGAAGGGTTTTCTCAATAATAAAATTCTTTCTAAGGGTCATTTTTCGGTTCAGCCTTTCTGATGTACAGAAATGTTCTACCTAAGAATATACTCCGGTCATTTGTAAAAGTTTATGCCGATGATACGACGATATACGGGCGCACCTCCAAAAGTTTTGGTGATCAGAGATTAGAAGGTGACCTCTCTTCCGATCTAACACTAATTGCCCAGTGAGATAAAAAAAATGGCTGGTTATGCTCAGTGCTTTTAAAACTAGATCAGATCGCGAACTACCACCAGTCATATGAACAAATGTCTCCACAAGGAGACCCATGGCTTGCTAGGATGTTGGGCCTTAGACTCACAGTCGACTTCAATTGGAATTTTTATATGTGACACATCGCTAAAAGATGCAGGTAAAATGATCAGCTGCCTCTAACTCTCCTCATGCTATCTTCTACATTTATAAGAGCCAGATTAGGCCAAAAAATGGAGTACTGTTGTCATATTTAGGTGGGAGCTGCCAGACCACAGTTTCCAGAGTTCAAAGGCGATTCCAGATCCTTGTTAGGGAATAATTAGTTTCAACACTTCAACCTTTCTCACACAGGCAGGATGTGGCGAGTCTCTCACTGCTCTATTGCTACCATGAAAGCTACTGAGACGAAATGCATTGCCTGGTTTCACTAGGTCTAACCATCACGGCTAGTACAGACCACGTCACATACATAGTAGCAAACCACCCACACACTCTCCGTATTCTATCGGCGAGAATTTCCCCTCAAACAGCTTCCTCCTGCGTACCACTGCTCTATGGAACGTACTCCCAAGTAGATGTTTCTAGATTACTGCAAACTTAACCTGTTCAAGTCTAGTGTCAACCGTTATCTCTCCCCACCCACCACTATCCATATTAACTACCCCTTAATTTAACCCTCTTTCTCGAGTAGCAAATGGGTCTTGTACAGAATGAACCATACTGTAAAAAATCATTTTAAAAGATATATTTACCAAAATTGCACAAAAAATATCTTGAATACTAAATTTATTTTTAAAATTGCTGTTGCCTTCAACCAAAGCATCTAGACTATTTCGGAATTTCTTAGAACTTTTCTGGACGGTCTCTTTGTTTAAGTTGGTGAATGCTGCTATATTCAATTCTTTCAGTTCATATTTGTTGCTACAATGTGTTTTGTTGATTTCTCACTCAACTGTTCCCCACACATAATAAAGAGAGTTGCAGTCTAAGTAGTTAGGTGGCCAAATGTAGTCCAGAAATTATCTGACAGCCATCACAAGGTTCTCCTGGTTGTATGGCATGGTACAGAATCATATTGCATAGGGACTTCCAGCAGCCACACTCTTGATCGGGGTAGCACTACCTCCTCAAGGAACGATGCAGGCCTCCGTGTTGAGTCTGAGGCCCTCACCAACAAATACTGTTCTTCTTCTCACAGACAGTGGCCAACTGACACTGCTATACTGTACACTTGACAAAATCAAAATTAATCATGAATAGATAAAATGGCGACATCTTACCCATCGCGCCATATATATATATATATATATATATATATATATATATATATATATATATATAATGAAATAAATTTCGATGTTCAAATCAGTTGTATGGCCATTTCTACATGAAATCCCTAAGAAAAATTTAATGTATCATCAGCAACTTCTTTATTATAAAAGTCAATTTACAAAATAAACCGAGATATTACACCGGCGGAAGTTTTAAAAAATATACATCACTGAAAAATTAATGGGGTGGAATTAAAAAGAAAGCAGACATAAATCTATGTCTATTTTTATTTTTAGGTTTTTGAAAACCCTTACTTTTAAACTGAGTCAAGAGTTGAAAGTGGAAATTTAGCCTTGTCTGGCTCTAAGAAATGGAAAGAGGAAAGGATAAAGGAAAGAAAGAAGTAAAAGGGGGGAAAGTAAAAAGTGGGAAGGGCTGGTTGACAGAGAAGTAAGCTAAGAAAAGAAAAGAAAAGAAAAGAAAAAGAAAAATAATCTCCATAGAAACGTTAACAAACGTGTTGACAAATAAATCATAGCGGTTTTTGGTTTAAATAAATGGGATAAAGTTTATAGAAAAAAATTTGGGGAAACCATTGACATATAATTTAAATTTAAATATAAAACTAGATTTAAATTAAAAAAAATAAAAATTAATAAAACATAGAATAAAATAATTATAAATATAAAAAAATAAAAAATATAATAAATATAAAAAATAAAGATGAGAAAAATTTAACTTAAGGACTATATTAAATCAGCAAGTGTACACATACACTCACACACACTCACATGCACACACACACACACACACACACATATATATACATATAGATAAATATATTCATCATATATACATATATACATACATACACATACAAATATATATACAAAATAAAATACTACACACACACACACACACACACACATACACACACACACTCTCTCACCCAACCACACACGTACAAAAGACTACAAACATACATACATACATACATACACTTATATAACGCACACAATCCTGATATTACTTTAAAAAACTTAAAAAATTAAAGGATAATCGTAACATGAATTATGTTCAGTTCTAATTATATTAGAAGATTTTAATATAGTTTAAATATTTAATTTAATATACGATAGGAACGAAAATTTTTTAAATATATTTATTAAATTTAATAAATTTAATGTAAGGGCACTGGTGAAAAAATTTTTTAAAAATCAAAACAATTTCTAAAAATATAAAAGTGCAGGGAAAAATATTTAAAGATGCAGGAAAAAATATAAAGGTGCAAGAAAATTTGGGGGTTAAGTTAGTCTGAGTATCCTTACTTGTTAAAAGGTAGATATTAATAGAAGAAAAGGAAGAAGAAGGAATCTATTAGGCTGGGATCAGTCATTGGTAGTGGGGTTCAAATTTACTAGTTAAAATTTAACTAATTAATTCATTCATCAATTAAAATTAATTTAGTTTCCTAAAACTAAATTTAAAATTTAAATATAATTTCTAAATATAAACGTTCACAAATTTCGCCTTATGGCGGCATTTACTAATAAATTCTTTCCTCAAATTCAAGAGCAGGTGCTGATTAGGATACTTTAATATTTGTATTTTTTCCTGTAAACACAGATTACATCTATCGTGAAAATTCCTCGGGATACGAGCTGAATATTTTTTTTTAATCGCATCACCCCGAGCAAGGCTGTAACGCTACTGATGTGCAGAGGGCTACATAAGAGTAAAAAAGATTAAGTAGAAGAGAGTGAAGAGAAAGACGAACCAGTTAGAAAGGAGCAAGAGAAGGATGGGAGTACAAGTGTGATGACAGTTGCAAAGGTGAAGAGAAAGGAAAGGATATACAGGGTGGTGAAGAAAGAACTAGAGTCAAGTGGTTAAGAGATGAGTATTGGCATTGCATATAAATTCCTGAAGGTTGTAGCCGTCAGAAAAGTAAGAACATGGAAGCGAGTTCCACAGGAGGGAAGTGCGACACAAGAAGCTGGAGGAGTAGAATTGTCGTCTGCATTTGGTTGATCTGACTGTGAATGGGTGGGACCCAGTTGCCAATCTGGTTGCACGAGTAAACATCTGTTGCAGAGGCACCAGTGACTTAAGTTCGTTGGAGCAGAAGCCATGAAAGTATTTATAGAACAGACAAAGGGAAGCCACATCTTGTTGGTGGAGAAGTGGCTGTAGTCGAGCCACCACGTCTGTACCTATCACATTACTAATTCTCCTTTGGAGCCTGTCAAGAACACTGGGATGAACAAGCAGAGGCGCCTGATCATATATGGCAGCAGTATTCCATGCACAGACGAATGGTTGATTTGTAGATATGCAGAATGGATTCAGGCGGGAAAAACATCCTGGCCCGACACAATGACCCAACCCTTTTAGCAGTGGATTTAGCTATTGACTCAATGTAGTGGTTCCACTTGAGATCAGAAGAGAGGGTAAAGCGGAGGAGGCGCAGTGTATTGCTCTCAGGGAGACTCGCTTAGTCCATACTTATGGGAGGCAGGAGAGGTTGCCTGTGATGATTGACAGACAACAGCTTAATCTTAGACGCATTGAAATTGACAAGCCACTTCTTACCCCAATTCACCACAGAATGTAGATCCCTCTCAAGGTCAACAGCGAGATTATGTTTGTCCGCCACGCCGTAGATGCCTACTTGGCTCTTGATCTCGTCTGGGAGGTCATTTATGAAAATAAAGAAGAGCGTCAGGCTCAGGATAGAGCCCTGAGGGACACCAGCATTTGTACCGTAGGATGTAGAGGCATGCCCATTCAAAACGACCCTCATTTTGCAGTTATTTAAAAAAGATTGGATCAGATCAAGCAAGTGTCCGGTAATACCGTAACCCCGGAGCTTGCATAGAAGACCAGAGTGCCAAACCCTGTCAAAAGCCTTGGAGATGTCCAGCGCAACAGCACGAGCCTCGTCGGACTTCTCAAGGGCCTGGAACATGTACTCTGTAACAGTCGTTAGTATGTCGTCCGTGGATCTGGCAAAGCGGAAGCCATACTGCCTGTCAGAGAAGAGTTTATGGGCAATAAGATGTTAATAATATGATATAACGGCGACAAATTCAAAAATATGGTTTAGTTGAACTATAAATTGTAATTAATCAGATTATTGATATGCAAAAAGTGAATTATCGTTATATTTCTGTCATAAAATACGTGTTGCATAGTTATTACTCTATTATACAGATTCATTCACAGGCCTTAACACCCAAAAAATTCACACTACTAAAAATATAAGCCCTGATGATGGTTATAACAACCGAAATATTATAATGTTGGCTACCCGACAATAAATCCATATTTTGTTGTTTCTCAAATATTTATTTTATTTTTTATCTCACACATTGTCGGAATTTATTTTCTATTTCCCGTATATATATATATATATATTATGGACTCTCCCGTCGATTTCGACGTATGAGCGTCTAACACAGTTATACAACACAAAGAATTGTTTAAAGTGGTGAAGGCTTGTGTAGCACCATCCACACTTTTTGGAACTGCTGATAACAAACAATCGGTGCAGACGTCTGCCACAGATCGCATGAACAACAGACCTCAGTTATTTAACCCATAACTGGAGGGAATGGACGGATTAATAACTTTCCCAAGGGTACCAGTGCGTAAGTGAATGCAAAGTGTTCAACTGGAACGACTGGAATTGGAACTCGGCTCACCGATTTCCCACTCCGAGCCGACATCCACTGCACCACAACGCACATCCGTCAATAACGCTTACAGCACCTGGTATTCCCAAGTGGTCACCCATCAAAGTACTGGCCAGGTTCAACGTTGCTTAACTTCGGTGATCGAGCGAGAACCGGTGTATTCGACGTGATATATATATATATATATATATATATATATATATATATATATATATATATATATATATATATTAATGCAGGTTTCATTGAATAATATAGACAAGTTTTGTCTATTAATTTTGTGTAGGATCCGTTCATACCGTCTGATATACTTGATGGTGATGTCGTTAAAAGACAACAAAAAATCACACACCAACTAAAATCTAAACTTAATAAACTCATTAGTGCCAACAACGCTGATCAGAATTCCTTAAAACTCCCTAAAATTATTGGCGACTATAAACCTGGTTACATATACGGAACCATAAAAACTCATAAACCTAACTATCCTCTCCGCCCTATCATATCCCAAATTCCTACTCCTGTAATAGCTTAAATGTTCTATGTTTACTGTGTGTTAATATTTACTCTTTGATAATGGCTTATGTGAGCCGAAAGCTTAGACCCGATAAAAAATTCAACAAATACTGTGATTTTTTGTTGTCTTTTAACGACATCACCATCAAGTATATCAGACGGTATGAACGGATCCTACACAAAATTAATAGACAAAACTTGTCTATATTATTCAATGAAACCTGCATTAATGAAAAAATGCTGCCAAAATACACACAATATATATATATATATATATATATATATATATATATATAAAAAATTAAAATAATTATCTATTATCAAAAAATCAAAAAACTGTCAACCTCAGTATCAATAATGATAATTCACCTGCAAAATCTAAACTGCAGAGAACCAGTGTCGTTCATTAATTTATATGTCTTTTGAAGAACTGTGTTCCTCAACTATCTGAATCTGTAAACAATTACATTGGTTATATCACCACAAAATTGATAAGAAGTTTGACATTGCACCTTTCCTACAACAGTTCCATCCGATCTCATTTAAACACGCATCGACATCTTCCAGGACATATCTGCGATATCCTCGTTGATAATCCACACATAATAGCATCACTTCACACGCAAAAGAAGATTAAAAGTAATGGAGACTTTACTAATAAAAATAGAAATCCTACACTTAATAACATCAGTTATGAACATGATAACAATGTGCTTACCGTGTTTGGAACTTAACCTATACAAGACCTATACAAGACTCTATATACATATACTTTACATATGTTTATTTACAAGAAAAACAAAATTAATTCTTGATAATGGCTAAAAGTATAGCCGAAAGCGCTCAAAGTACAAAACCTTTGGACAATTCTCATATAATTTGAGTTCTGGAAAGAAAAAATATATATTGGGTAGTCAAGTGTGGAAATTGAAATTAAAATAAGGAAAAGACCCAGACATAACGTGAAGTATAGTGAAAACAGCTTTACAACGGTGGCAAAATATGTCGACTGTGCCAGGAAGAAAAGTTAGCGATTATGCTATTCCCCCCAAAAAATTAAATATTGAATGAAAGAACAGAAATTATAACTAAGTGTAACCATACCAAAAAAATAGCTATTAGGTTCATGCAACCATGGATGAAAACATTATAATTTCTTGTAATTTAAAAAAAAAATCCCCATTGCGTGAGCGTTCAAAAAATCACTATTACGTGAGCGTTCTTAAAATAAAAAATAAAGAAAACAAAAAAAAAACAAAAAAAAAAAAATAAAACGGTAAAATCTGTTATTACAAATTGCCTGAAGACACCACATGCTAGAAAACTAGGTCGCCTTATAACTCGTTTAAAAAATGAAAAATATATATAACCTAGTGAGCGAATACTTATTCTGCTCTGCGTAAGTATTGAGCGCTTTTTTGTTATTGATGACTCGTCTCGGGTTTTTTCTTTGGGTTACGTACTGGCTCGGTCCAAATCGCTTTGGCTGATGTCCATGTGCTTAGCTCTTTCTTTTTTTACAACCATTTTTCCCTTTCGCTTATATACGCGGAGTGTTTTTCGAAACGAGTATAGTGATAAGTTTGCATATATATATATATATATATATATATATATATATATATTCTTCATTAACATCTCCTTCAACATCAACATCTTCTTCGCTAACATACGAGTTATACGCACCAATTATTACAGTGTCGAATCCTTTCTCCAAGTCAATTCACCTGACATCCTAGCCCTATGCGAAACTAACCTTGATCCTTCTATCCTCTCTTCTGAATTCTATGTCCCTGCTTACCTTCCCCTCTTCAGGAAGGACTCCAATGTCCACATGTATGGGCTTGGTGCTTCCGTCTGGGAACACCTCCCTCTAGCTAGGGTGATCTTTCTTGAATCAATAGATCATTCTTATATGTGTTTCCGTCCCTCCCTACTAAGCTCAGTTAGCTATCTCTTCTTCCTCTACCGCTCTCCCTCATCTCCTGACTGTTCCATTCTTGACAGCATCTCCAATAATATTGACAAGGCCATTTCCTCTCATCTGTCTACCCATATATTTGTATTTGGCGACTTTAACGCCCACCATGCCAAGTAGCTGAAAAACTCTGTCACAGATCTTGCTGGTGTCCACACCATGAATTTTTCAATCACTCGGTCCCTTACGCAAGTGGTGGAGTTCCCCACGCGTTTCTCTAATAACCCTAATATACACGACTCACTACTAGATCTCTGTTTTACTTCCATCCCTGACTCTTGCAACTCAAGCAACTCTGCCCCCTCGGAAACTCTGACCATGGAGTGGTTTCCGTTAACATCTTCTTCCACTCCCACTCCAACCAAGAATCTCAGGCTAGCAGAATATCTTACTGCTAACAAAGAGCCGATTGGGACTCATTCCGCGATTTCCTGTGTGACGTCCCTTGGAACAAAGGGAACAAAGTCTTTAGTCTTCCCGTTGAAGACTGTGCGGCTGAGGTCTCTTCTTGGGTTTAGGCTGGCATCGAAACTTTCATCCCAGCCAGGAAGTTGATACTTAAATCCCACTCATCCCCTTGGTTCTCTCCAGCTTGCTCGGTCACCATCTTACGACCATCACTGAACATATACACCAGGCTCTCGACAAGAACGGCGAAGCCCGAACTGTTGCCCTAGATATCTCCAAAGAATTGGAGATATCTGGCATACTGGTTTCTATGCAAGCTGTGAGGACAATTGTTTGACATTATCCAGTCATTCCTTTCAAATCGCACAATGAAGGCAGTATTGAACGGACATGCCTCCCAATCATGCGAACGCGGGTGTCCCTCAAGGCTCTATTCTAGGTCCTATGCTTTTTCTTATCTACATTAACGATTTCCCAGATGTAATAAGATCCCAAGTAGGCATATACGCTGACGACACTACAGTTTAATCTCGCATCAATCAAAAATCTACTGAGGCTGACAAAGCAAACCTCGCTGCCGAGCTTGAAAAGGACCTCCGATCCGTGGCGGACTGGGATAAGAAATGGCTCGTGAATTTTAATGCTTCCAAGACAAAGCTGATATCTATTAACCATCACAGACAATCGCTTCTACTCCCCGACCCCATTAGCATGGATCAGGCTAGTCTCCCTGAAAGCAAAACACCGCGCCTCCTAGGCTTATCTCTGATAACAGACCTCAAATGGAATGAATATATAGAATCCATAGCTAGATCCGCTGCTAAGAAAGTCGGTTCTCTGTGTAGGCCCAGGAAGTTTTTACAGCTGCCATATCTGGTCGGGTGCTCCTGCTATCCACCTGGGTGTCCTTGACAAGATCCAACGGAGAATCTGTAATGTGATCGATCGGTCATTTTCTCCCTGTATCTCTTCTACAAATTCTTTCACGGCTTCTTCTACGATGAACTAAGCTCGCTTGTGCCCCCTATATAGATATTTACTCGAGTCACAAAATTAGCAACTGTGTCCCACCCTTTTACTGTGAAACCAATAAATTGTAAACGCAAATTCTACTCCATCAGCTTCTTTTCTCGCACTTCCCGCCTATGGAATTCCTTTCCATTTACTTGTTTTCTGACAGCTATAATCTCCAAGATTTTAAATGTAAATCAATAATCTCCTATCTCACTGACCTGCATCCTCTCTCTCTCTCATGCTCCTTTCTCCGTCTAATCCATTCTCATCAGTATTCTCATCCTTCTTTTAACCACTTCCTGACACCCCCTATTACCTGTCACTCTTTCTCATAACTTTCCTCCTATGTAAACCCCTGCAAAACAGTGGCAGCAAATTACCTTGCTTGGGACGATATGATTATATAATATATATATATAGTCATCCGCAAAAGTGAACGTTGGCAAAACTTTTCAATAATTATTAGGACACATTAATTTGATGTTACGGAAGAGAAGGCGGAACTCGATTAAAAACAAATTTTACTCAAAAGATAATTAATTCAAATGTAAGGGTGGGACGTAAACATAAGTTCCACAAGATTAGTAAAAGGGGACTCACAAACCCTCCAATAAACTGGGCCGGTGTGTTTTTAAGTACGCAACCTCAAGAACACGTAGATGATTTGATGAGAACCATGTGTCTTCATACCTGTCGGCACAGTCATGATTGTCGAGTAGATGTTGACCAATGGCAGAGTCATGAACAGCTTAAGTCATTCTTATAGAACAGCTTTGACTACTCGAAATCAAATTTGTGGGGACGTGCTACGCTATCCATGCTTCCAACCTCAGATTGGTACGTCCTATGTATACCGCATCGTATCGGCATTTGAATTTATACACTACTGAACTTTACGAAAATAGGACAACCTATCTTTACTAAAGAAAGGAAACACAGATCTAGTCTAAAAAACTGCGCAAATTGACAGCAAAATAGAACGACGAAACACACGCCAAAATTTTGTCAGTCATTAACTGAGATTTTCTACCAAGCCAAGGCAACTTCAAATAAATAGGACAGCGACTAGATCCAAAGACCACTGGTTCCTTGAAACGATTGATCTTTTTAGAAATCACACGTTTAATAACATTAATGGGATAACCATTACTCTCAAAAATCTCTTGCAAATTAGCAAGTTCTTCGGCAATATTATGAGTATAAAATGCGTCAGAAAATGGCTGAAGCAATTCAGCCAGCCATTTGGCCAGTTCATGATGCACGGAACCTACCATAGACAAAATCGATCTTTGTGCACTTTAGGAAGACTATATATATATATATATAATGTATCGAGGCAGCAAATAATTTTCTAAACATGATAATAATCCATTATTGACTAGTGTCAATAATGGATTATTATCATGTCAATAATGTGTGTGTGTGTGTGTGTTGGGAATATCAATATATATGTTGGGGAGACTTCACGTTATCTACATGCTTATATCTACGAACAAAAGAGAGTCTTGCATTTAGATAGACAAACGATCTAACTCGTTTTGCATCGAACATATGCTGGATAGAACTTTTATATCACTAATGCCACCATATTAAAAAAGAACAATTATTTAAGGAGAAAATACTTTGAAAAATTAATCATAACATTATTACCAACATTAAACACACATTTAAAACGTTACATTACATCACTATCTTTCTTTTCATCCATTTTAAAAGAATCTAACTTATGTCTATTGAATAGAAAGAAAACGTTCTTCTTCGATCAGCCATCGATTAAAATGAAGTGATTCCTCGCTCGGCAAGCTGACTGCACAAGGATGAAGATATTAGAACTCCCACTAGACAGACACAAATACACAATTACGAATGAATATTATCATTCGATGGCCGTTTAAAAATAAAAGAATCTTTACAAACTTACATATATATATAATTATTTATAGTTTTAATGCAGATGATACGTAACAGACTAATGAGGACTGATCAAAACAAAATTAATAATACCAGAGTTTTTGTTTCTTCGTTTTCTTTCGATCTATGACAAAGCTTTAATAAAAGTGAAATATATTAGATTGATATATTTTTACTATTTGTTTATTATTTTATCATCATGTCGGATATTTGATCTGCATTTAAATTTTAACAGATGTTATTTTCATTCATTTCTTAAGGTACCCAAGTACTTTCAACCTCTTTCTGAGATCATCTTCAAAATAAGAAATGAATGAAAATAACATCTGTCAACGTTACAGCCCATTTCTGACATCTTTTGATTGTAATACGCGAAAGATTATCCGTGAATATGAATAGATTTTATTAAAAATAAGCAAACATAGTGTTTGCAATTGATTTAATCTAACATGTTTAAAAAATAATTACTGCCTAAATACACACACAAAAAAAAATTGACAATATAATTCTCAACCAAAAAGACAAATCAAAAACAACAATAGAAAACGAAACATTACCTGGTTCAACTCACCATTTAATTAAATGTAATTTTTCAACTAATAGATAGACACTTTCCTAAAGAATCAGAACTAAATGAAATTTTCAACACAAACACAAAATAAAACTAACTTATGGTTGCACTAAAAATTTAGGTAGTTTCATTAAAAAAAGCCAGAAACTTAAATAGCATTGTACAAAACAAAACCACCAACAAAGAATGCAACTGCAGGGACAAAAGTGTCCACTTCAAGGTCGCTGAAACACAAAAGAAATAATTTACAAGGCAGAGGTAGATGACCCAGATGGTCAAAACAAAATATATTTGGGCTCAACCAAAGACACCTTTAAGACAAGGTGGTTCAATCACAGATCTACGTGGAAAAATATGTAGACAGTGCCAGGAAGAAAAGTTAGCGATTATGCTATTCCCAAACAAAAATTGATTATTGAATGAAAGAACAGAAATTATAACTAAGAGTAACCTAATATTAACTTATTAGGTTTATACGACCATAGATGAAAACGTTATAATTTCTTGTAATTTTAAAAATTGCCCGTTCAAAAATTCCCAATTTCATAAACCTTCAAAAAAATCATCGTTACGTGAGCGTTCTTAAAAAAAACAACAAAAAAAACTCAGTTACTGCAAATTGCCTGAAGACACCATATCGTAATAACTCGTTTACAAATGAAGAATATTCAAAAGTTCAATAATATAATTTTATTGAACACTTTTTAATACAAATGTGTACTGGCGTAATTTTATTATGACCAAAAACTAAGTATTTAAACAATTATATATAGGCAGAAGGGAAACTTAACTTAGCCGACGAGTTTTATCCTCTGAGGGTCATTATCAAGGCAAATGCAATTGTCTCGGTTAATATAAGTTTTGTTTTTATCTTTATTCATATTGTCTTTTTACAGATATTCTCCTATGTGCCCTGTCCCTTTAGGATGTAGGCGATCATGGCTTTCCACGTTTCCCTATTCCTGGTGGCTCTGAGCAGGCCCTCTACTCTTACACCATGCAATCCTCGTTCCGTCATCCACCTGATTAGGTCCTTCAAATATGTTATCTGTTGCTTTCTCCTGTCTCTTTTTCCCCTCTATCTGGCCTTTTAGTATCAGATTCTCCAAGCCCTCCTTCCTCATTGCGTGTCCCAGGAATTTCAGCTGTCTCTTCCTGATACTCAGTATTAATTTCCTTTTTGTTTCCATCATTTCCAAGACCTCATTATTGCTCACATGCTCGATCCATGATATTCGCAGCATCCTTCTGTAGAACCACATTTCAGTTGCTTCAAGTTTTTCCTTCATCTTTGATGGCATTGTCCAGCATTCACTGCCATATTGAAGGACGGACAGCACGTAGCAATCCAGTACTCTCTTCTTAGTTTCTAGCGAAATTGCCCTATTTCTGGAACTTCTGGAATGCTTCCTTCGCCATGCCAGTTCGCCTTCTGTGTCGCACTTTCCGTCTTCTGCTATAACACTTCCCAGGTATTTAAATTTTTGTACCTGCTTGATTCTAGTATTCCCGACCTGCATTTAGCATTTTAGGCTGCCCTTTTTACTGATGACCATGCATTCGGTTTTCGTACAGTTTATTTCTAGTCCTTTCTTGTTATTTTCTTCAGCTACCTTCTGTAGGAGGTCTTGTAGTTTCATTTCTGTGTCTACTATCAGCACTGTGTCATCTGCGTACCTTAGGTTGTTATACTCTATCTAAAATGTTTACACACTCGCGCATGCGCACAGACACGCTCACTGAGAAAATACACCAATAAAAAGTGCATATAAAAAATTGAAAAATGGAAGCAGTCAATTGCTGATACACCCTGACGATATATATATTAATCCGCATACAGGCCAGTTTCGGTTTATCACAGTGCGGCTGGATAACCGATTGCTTCAAGCCGGGGGTTGGAACTCGACCAGTCGGAGATCTTACTCCTAAGCTATCGCCGGACGTCAGAGACACACAGATTTTATAGAGTGTTACTTACAGAATGTAAATAATCGCCAATATATATATATAGACTAAACTATCGCCCGGTTCACACTCCACCCTCGTCTATTGAACAGGTGAATAGGCTCATCCCTTGTTTCCTGTTTAGGATGTGGTTTCCGGTTTTTCTCTTTTCCAATCTTTTCACTTTTACGTAGCCCCCTGCGCATCAGTGGCGTTTTCGCCTTGCTTGGGGTGATATGATTATATATATACTCGTATCTGCGTAGACACTCCAATTCTTTATAAAAAAACATTATTTATTTTCATTTACTGGCCTGAATATCCGGCAAATATTATTAGTAAATATGCGCACTCCCAGGCAAGATTGGAACTTGTGTTCCCCTTGGGAAAATCGTCATTAGATCCTTACGTGCTTTGACTATTCAGACTTTACTTGGCCCCATTGACGTACTCAGTAGTCGAGAGGTCATAGTACGTCAGAGAGATATAAATTCTTCTAATCTACTTCTTCTTTTTCTGTGTCGTCCCCCCTCATGATCGCGGCAATATCTACACACACACACACACACACAGAGAGAGAGAGAGAGAGAGAGAGAGAGAGAGAGAGAAACATTTTGGTGCCGGGGCGCTGAATATAACATCAAGCTCAGTGAAAAATTTCATATGTATATCAATCCTGCCAACACACACACACACACGCGCGCTCGCACACACACACACACACACACACACACACACACACACACACACACATATATAAATAGTTTACAATTTATCTATTTATAAAAGAAGTGTTACTAGTATCGGAGATATAAATACTGTGGATATGAGAACCAATACTACACCCTTGTACAAATGAACTGAAACAAAACCAAAAAAATGTCTTCCTAGGATCTTTTACACTTTTCCTGATCACATATACGTCGTCTCTTGGCGTTGTTTTTCTCTTCCGACAGCATTTCCCTTTACGTTTTGCCTTGATGGATCCAGTTTGTTTTTTCGCCTTGATGGCACGACTGATAGTTGAAAGGCTGACACTAAGAATATCCGCGAGCTCTCTTTAACGCTTGCCAGTGTGTTCGTGCAGCGTTACAATTTTTGTACGCCCATCGCAGGCAACTAATCGACAGTCGAAATAAGTGTCTGGGTGTGGTAAAAATATGATGCAATCAGTGATGACCCAATATTTTTCAAGGCCAAACAAACTTTATCATACATCCCGAAAATGGATTCATATTTCTGCAAACCGCTGCAAATAACCTAATCTGAGGAAAAAAAGCAAAAACAATTACATCCTTTAACTCAGTAGATCTAAAACTGACCGTATAGTGAAAGAAAGAAAATTAAAGCAGTTGGTTCAATTAATTTGCATAGTAAGGGCTTATCCACTCTAATATAATAAAGACCGTTATATATATATATATATATATATATATATATATATATATATATATATATATTCCATTCTGTTACGATCAGTGGTTTGGATTTTTTCTCATGTCTTAAGTTACTCAATATTAGGTACATCAGTATATAAGTTGCTGTCATTTTAGACGGCGTATTAATATAAATATCTACAGGCTCACGCGTAAGTTAATAAATATCGTCGGGATACTAACATTTATGGCCCCTAGGATGCCATTGCTCATACTAGAAATGTAACCCAACAATACATTATTTTCCAGTGCCCTCATAGAATGTTATAGGAAAACGTAATAAATGAAAAAGCTTTTGAATATAGTCTTCAGTTTGAAAATATTCAATTATATATCTTCTTTTTAAGATAAACTAAAAAAATATATTTACTTGAACTGACGAACACAAAGTTAGGGTTTAGTTTACCATTATACTTAGACAGCGGATCACAACCCTCGCGGAGGGACACAAAGTTATGGTTCAGTTTGTTACTATGATAACGTTGCAAATCAAACCTCACGCTGACGGACACAAAGTTAGGTCATATTTATCATTATATTTACATTGTAAATCCCAACACTCGCTGATGGACCCAAAGCCAGGATCTCCTCTAGCAAAATATCTACATTGTAAATGATACACATCACTGAAAGACACACAGTTAAGGTTTAGCTTAGAGTTTAGCATCATGCATACATTGTAAATCAATTCTGTTTAGCATCATTCTTACATTTCAAATCAAACTTTTTGTTAATAGACACAAAGTTACAGTCCAGTTTAACCTCATACTCATATTGTAAACGACGTACAACATACTTAAATTGTAAATGATACATAGCCCTGAAGTTAGGATTCAGTTTTGCATCATACTTACATGTTAAATCCAACCTCTCGTTAATGGTCAGGTAAACTTCATAACATACTTATATTGTAAATGACACACAACCCTGAAGTTAGGATTCAGTTTAGCATCATACTTACATGTTAAATCGAACCTCTCGTTAATGGTCAGGTAAACTTCATAACATATTTATATTGTAAATGACACACAACCCTGAAGTTAGGATTCAGTTTTGCATCATACTTACATGTTAAATCCAACCTCTCGTTAATGGTCAGGTAAACTTCATAACATACTTATATTGTAAATGACACACAACCCTGAAGTTAGGATTCAGTTTAGCATCATACTTACATGTTAAATCCAACCTCTCGTTAATGGTCAGGTAAACTTCATAACATACTTATATTGTAAATGACACACAACCCTGAAGTTAGGATTCAGTTTTGCATCATACTTACATGTTAAATCCAACCTCTCGTTAATGGTCAGGTAAACTTCATAACATATTTATATTGTAAATGACACACAACCCTGAAGTTAGGATTCAGTTTAGCATCATACTTACATGTTTAATCCAACCTCTCGTTAATGGTCAGGTAAACTTCATAACATATTTATATTGTAAATGACACACAACCCTGAAGTTAGGATTCAGTTTAGCATCATACTTAGATGTTAAATCCAACCTCTCGTTAATGGTCAGGTAAACTTCATAACATATTTATATTGTAAATGACACACAACCCTGAAGTTAGGATTCAGTTTAGCATCATACTTACATGTTTAATCCAACCTCTCGTTAATGGTCAGGTAAACTTCATAACATATTTATATTGTAAATGACACACAACCCTGAAGTTAGGATTCAGTTTAGCATCATACTTACATGTTTAATCCAACCTCTCGTTAATGGTCAGGTAAACTTCATAACATATTTATATTGTAAATGACACACAACCCTGAAGTTAGGATTCAGTTTAGCATCATACTTACATGTTTAATCCAACCTCTCGTTAATGGTCAGGTAAACTTCATAACATATTTATATTGTAAATGACACACAACCCTGAAGTTAGGATTCAGTTTAGCATCATACTTACATGTTTAATCCAACCTCTCGTTAATGGTCAGGTAAACTTCATAACATATTTATATTGTAAATGACACACAACCCTGAAGTTAGGATTCAGTTTAGCATCATACTTACATGTTTAATCCAACCTCTCGTTAATGGTCAGGTAAACTTCATAACATATTTATATTGTAAATGACACACAACCCTGAAGTTAGGATTCAGTTTAGCATCATACTTACATGTTTAATCCAACCTCTCGTTAATGGTCAGGTAAACTTCATAACATATTTATATTGTAAATGACACACAACCCTGAAGTTAGGATTCAGTTTAGCATCATACTTACATGTTTAATCCAACCTCTCGTTAATGGTCAGGTAAACTTCATAACATATTTATATTGTAAATGACACACAACCCTGAAGTTAGGATTCAGTTTTGCATCATACTTACATGTTAAATCCAACCTCTCGTTAATGGTCAGGTAAACTTCATAACATATTTATATTGTAAATGACACACAACCCTGAAGTTAGGATTCAGTTTAGCATCATACTTACATGTTAAATCCAACCTCTCGTTAATGGTCAGGTAAACTTCATAACATATTTATATTGTAAATGACACACAACCCTGAAGTTAGGATTCAGTTTAGCATCATACTTACATGTTTAATCCAACCTCTCGTTAATGGTCAGGTAAACTTCATAACATATTTATATTGTAAATGACACACAACCCTGAAGTTAGGATTCAGTTTAGCATCATACTTACATGTTTAATCCAACCTCTCGTTAATGGTCAGGTAAACTTCATAACATATTTATATTGTAAATGACACACAACCCTGAAGTTAGGATTCAGTTTAGCATCATACTTACATGTTTAATCCAACCTCTCGTTAATGGTCAGGCAAACTTCATAACATACTTATATTGTAAATGACGCACGTCACTAAAAACGCAAAGTTAGGATTCAGTTTTGGATCATACTTACACTTTAAATGAAACTTCTCGTTAATGGCTACAAAATTTCGGTCTAGTTTAACTTTACGCTTATATTGTAAATAACACACCTCATTGACGGGCAAAATTTAGGTTTCTGTTTAGCATCAAACATTGTAAATCAGATTTCTCGCTGACGAGTGTTGAAATCCTTACAGTATTAGCATTGTTATACATTTTTGCTACCATTTTTGTCAAGATTTTCAAACTTTACTTTTCGTTCAATTTCGCAAACCAATGGATGAAATTGAAATAAGCTGATTTGTTCGGAAAAATACTTTGACAAAAACTCTACTTCACGGTTTAATAATTTCTTTAATTTAATTTAATTTTGTATGGTCTGAGGATGTGCGTTGTAGTGCAGTGGATATCGGCTTCGAACGAGAACTCGCGGAGCCGAGTTCGAATACCTGTTGAATTCCTTGCATTCAATTACGCACAAATGCCCTTGGGAAAGGTATTAATCCATCTCTTCCCCTAGTTATGGGTTAAATAACAAGACAGATTGGGTTCTATAGCCTTGGTTGGCAACCAGTCTACCGCAGAAAACTAATGACAACCTACTGCGGGTTAATCTTCTGCCCAGTCAGTCATGTCTGTTTCGAGACATGATTACCTAAAGCATGTATGGTTCTTAACTGACTGATATGATAAGAAATATTTTTAATAAAAATCTTTTTTTCTCTCTTTTAAAAGCAAAGAATATATTCTTAGGATTTCTTACTCTTGTGCATGCAACACATAACTGACGATGAGTACAAATGTTTTTCTGAAGTCAAACTTTTTTTAAGCGTTTGGTCTTGTGATTTTTTATAATTTCTTGCAAAAACAGGACGAACAGGAAACTGGACTCTTGTATATATAAAATACTTGAAGAAAAGATATGCAAAAAACAATATTGCATTTTTATTAAATAAGTATTTGTTATTTTAATCATAATTTAAAAAACAGTGATAATATTTTGTATGTTAAATAATAAAACTTTTAAGTTTTCTAAAAAAATAAAAATAAAAAAATCTTGGTGCTTGGACTTTTATTGTAACAAGCTACGCATCCTAATAAAACAAACTGTACTTTTTACCTACTTCCCTGCTTTCCAAAATTTGTTTTCGATCGGTCCATGACTTTTTTAGAAGGAGTGACGGACAGACTGACGGAATTCATAGAATTTTATATATAGATAGACAAATTGTAAATCAAACCCGTCGCTAGAAATCCAAAACCGGAACACAAAATATCTAAAAATTGTTTCTGGCTAGAAAATATTTAGCGTGATGTTTTTTTAATAAGACTTAGATTTCGTTCAACTTAGCTGATGGACACAAAGTATAGCCCTAGTTGTGCTCTATACTTACACTGCAAAAGGATGTTTTCGTTAAAAGTTCCGGATTTTCCATATAAACTGATATGCTGTAAAAAAACTTTCGGGGTTTTATTATCAATCAAAGAAGATATATTGGCTATAACCGTATCTATCCTTGAGGTATGCGATGATAGGCAGACAGAAAAAAATCATTTGATAAATTATTGTAAGAGAAAAGTCATGTTCTTCTTAAAAGTAAAGGCAATAAATTAATGAAAAAAGAATTTGTCTTCTGTAAATTTTCACATGATGTTAAGGATGCTCACGATGAACTTGGCTAAATTCTTTATTTTTGAAAATCAAACCGTATAAGATTTTAAAGGTAGAATGGTGAATTTACTGAAAATGTACTTTTAATAAATAGAGTATTACCTGGAGCAATCTATATAAACAAAGGGCAAATTCTGTTTGTCCGATTGTGAGTCGGGCTACATAGACATATACCTTTTTGGAATCAGGATGATCCCGAGACTGAAAATCTGCTCTTCATCTGGTGCTTGAACATCCAACATTGAAATTTGTGTCTGGATGAGGAAAGAACAGTGAAAATTCACACTTGCGCTACAGAGACATATTATACCTTTTTGGAATCAGGATGATTACGGGATTTATCTGGTGCTTGAACATCCAGCAATCGGATTTGCGTCTGCATGAAGGAACAGTTAAAAATTCAAATTTAAAATAAATGAAAAAATAGTGATTTTATATTTATTTAAGTTTTATATTTGTATTGAGTTTAAAGTAGCATAAAATTCTGTGAATTTAAACTTTTTTGTTTTAAGTTCAATTCAAAATATCTCTAAAATTTTGTGAATTGATGAAATCAATTTTATTTCGTCAAAATGTTAAGGAATCATGTTTAAAATCAGTAGTTTCTTGATGTGAGTTTTTGATATTTCACTGAGTTTGTGATTTGAAGAACGAAATTTTCGGTTTAAACTGGAATTTTGGTTTAAATCAGTCTTTTAACCGGAATTTGACTTATAGCCCAAGTGAGGTTTTGAGGTTCGATTGAGTGAATTAAAGAAATTCAATGTTATTTTTTAAAAATTATACTACTGTTTGCTAAGCTGGAGTTTCTTTTAGTTTCATGCCGGGGACGTAAATAGTTGTTGTAGAGCAGCTAACACCTATCTAGCGATCTCAAGAATGGAATGGTTTGTGGTCAGAAGTAGCTATAAAAATAAAGACTAATAGCAGTCTGGGATTTGGACTGTCATTGATAGGAACGGCTTTTGATTTTGTGAAGGACTTTTGTAAGTAAGTTATTTTGAAACTTGTGTAACTGTGAGTTTATATTGTATATCTTTGTCTTCATTGTTGTTTGTTATATTTTTTGTGGGTTTATTACGTTAATGTTTTGTGTATTGCGGGAAGACGAAAACCATTAGGGCTCAGTCTCCCCAGCCAACCATTTCACCGTCAGTATGGAATGTAACTCCGATAAAAAAGAACTCTGTCTATTATGACTAAATGAGAGAAAAATATAAACTATTAACGGAAACGAATACCCCAGAATTAGTGTAATAACAGCTAAGATGACCTCTCTATTGACATCGGATGTCAAAACGCGAAAGTTTATTAATGTCAGTAGAAAGAGTACATATGAATTTTAGTTGAGGCTGTCGCACAACTTTGTACCAATTTTGATGGTGATGTTCAACAACTCTTTCCGGCAGGGTTCCGTCCCCGACGGGATTTCCAGGGGTGTGATCACACTGTCGAAAAAGGTCCGGGGAGTTGGGAAAAACAGATGATTACAGGCCCATAACTCTACTAAACCGAGAGTTGAAGATTTTGGCCAAAATCTTGACGGAGCGTTTGCAGTCAGTTGCCGAGATTCTGTTGGGACCTAAGCAGACTTGTGCTGTGAAGGTGTGGTGGAGACCTGCCTCGCCGAGGCGAAGGAGGGCGGTTTGTTTGCGCGTGCGTTCGTAGATGTGGTGAAGCCGCGGGGCGGGCTCGTGCGGGGCAGTTTTTCGAATGACACGGCGCATGCGTCATTGGTGAAAGTGAGGCTCTCGAAAAGGAAAAGATTACGAGACGAAAAAGACAGAGAAGAAAGAGCCTACTTCTGCTTCGGAGTCACTTCGTTATTTACGACTCGAGAGGGCTACAAGGGTGGCTGGGAGACAGCATTTTGCTTACGGTGCACAGGAAACGGAGTCCCTGGTGAAGCAGTGTTCCGGGTTCTACGAGTAGCAGCTGGCAGAGTGGTTAATTCGTCTACGAACTACACTCTGAGAAGACACAAATACTCACAAGCTATTTCGGCGTCTATTACAATTTCCATTATGGACGGCAAAGTCTTTGATGTCCGGTTGATTCCCGAGTTCAGTGGCGCTGCAACTGATATGCCAATCGTTGAGTGGATCGAAAATGCAGAGTTGGTCTGCGAACTGTGTTCTATGGACAAAGTTGAGCGGATTCTTCCATTACGCCTCCGAGGCGCTGCTCTTGCCGTATACAGGCAGCTCAACAAGGAGCAGAAAGCGGATGCGGAGCAAATTAAACGGGCCCTCATGACCGCGTATGCGACAGATGCATTTGATGCATACGATCAATTTGTTACTCGGCAACTTCGCTCGGGAGAAACAGTGGACGAGTTTCTGGCCGAACTACATCGTTTAGCTCGGCTGGTTGAGGGATCGTTGCCCGAACGATGGATGATATGTGCGTTTGTTTCGGGGTTGCCACAATATGTTAGACAGCTTCTTCGTGCCTCGTCCAGAATGGAGACCATGACATTGGAGCAGCTTTTGACTCGAGCACGGGCTATCATGACCGACAACGGAAGCTGTAAGGAATCGGTCGCTGCATCCACTGGCAAAACACATTCGAATACAGAGTCGCTCCCTGATAACTCGCGCAGTGAGACCTTTTTTTGCTACAAGTGTTCTGGACCCAACCACATGGCGAAGGATTGTATGCAGGGACGCCAAGTGAGGTCGGACGGTCGAGTGCGGAAGTCTCACCGTGAAACACGATGCTTCAGATGCCATAAACTTGGACACACATCATCAAGATGCCAGGGAAACGCCCAAGGGGAGGAGACGTCAGCGCCAGTCTCCTCCCTGAGCAAGTGAGAATCAAGAAATTGCCCGCCGTAAAAGGAAGTAGGAGTGCTGACGGCCGACGGGAAGACTTTGAAGTGCCGGGGGCACGGCAGAATAAAATTGGAAGTAGAACAGTCTCAGCCCGTGGACATTGAGGTCCTGGTCGTGGATGGACAATTGTTGGGTTTTGATCTGTTTATTGGCATCGACGCAATCAAACAGCTAGGAGGTGTTAACCTGACGGAATCTGGTGAGGCATACTTTGGAGACCTGGATGGATGTGCCGCCATTTCTATAGATGAGCCCGATTTCAGTGTGATATTCGATGAAAGGCAAAGAGCGTGGACTGCAACATGGAAATGGGCAAGTGGTCGCTCGCCCGGCGAGCTGACAAATAACGTGCAAGAGTACACTGTGCCAGACCATGCCCGGGATGCGTACGAGAAAGAACTCTTGCTATGGCAACGTAACGGATGGTTGCTGCCATATCCCGAGGAGGAACTTGGTCCGCCCAAGGGTCTAATTCCCTTGATGGCAGTCGTGCAGGAACATAAGCAAAAGGTCCGGCCGGTACTCGACTACCGAGAATTGAACGGATTTGTAGAAGCATTCACTGCCAATGCCGAAGTGTGCGCACAAAAGCTCAGAGAATGGCGAGAGCAAGGAGTTGATGTGTCGCTCTTGGATCTGCGACATGCCTACCTACAAATTCACATTGACAAGAAGCTGTGGCCATTCCAAACAGTTATTTTCAAGGGCAAGCGGTTCTGCCTTACACGATTGGGGTTTGGCCTAAATGTGGCACCACTCATCATGAAATCTGTCGTCGACGCTATAATGTCCCAAGATCGTGTGATCAAAAGTGCCAAGTCGGCTTACGTTGACGACATTTTTATCAATGTGAGCCTGATTTCTGCATCGCGCGTTCGACAGCACCTCTCAGATTACGGCCTAGTCTGTAAAGACCCAAAACGGCTACGAGACGGAACTAGGGTCCTCGGTCTGCAGGTGTGGGGAGAGAACGGTACTCTCCGATGGAAGCGGGGTGGACAGATCCCGGAAATTCCCGACGTGGTGACTCGTCGACGTGTGTTTTCCATTTGTGGGAAACTCGTGGGCCACTTCCCCGTGTGTGGCTGGCTAAGGGTGGCGACTGCATTCATCAAGCGCCGAGCAAGTGCGGTAACCAAGAGATGGGACGAGGAAATCAGAGATGCCAATCTGCTTCGTATGCTGGAAGAGACGATGACCAGAGTGTGTGAAATGGACCCTGTTGGAGGAGACTGGTGCATAAATGGCAACGAGATGAAGGTATGGGTGGATGCAAGTTCTGTGGCCACAGGAGTGGTGTTAGAGGCGAATGGAAGCATCGTTGAGGATGCTTGTTGGTTGCGCCCGACCAATGATGCCAGGCATATCAATCTGGCTGAATTAGATGCAGCAGTCAAAGGCATCAACCTGGCCCTTCAATGGCAGGCTACAGTGTTGCATCTGGTCACCGATTCAGCATGCGTACATCGGTGGATATCCGACACCTTGACTGGGAAGGCACGTGTGAACACTAAGGCGGCTGGTGAAATGCTAGTGAGACGACGCTTAGGAACACTGCGGGCATTAATGGAAGAATATGGATTGACCATGGATGTCACGCTGGTGAAATCCTGTCAAAACCGCGCAGATTGCCTCACCAGAGTGCCACGCAAGTGGTTGAATCTACATAAGGAGGGAAAAGAGCCAGTCCCGGAGAGTTGCGCTGCAATGAGGTGCCGACTGAATAAAAGTCAGGTGGTTGACGTCCACCGAGAAAGTGGACATGCGGGCGTAAAACGAACCCTATACTTCGCCAGACTTATCGACCCACTAGTGTCGAAGGAAATCGTGCGATCGGTTATCAAAACCTGCGAAGCCTGCCAGTCTATAGATCCGGCGCCAGTTCATTGGAAAAAGGGAAAATTGAGCGTGGAAAACAACTGGAGTAGAGTAGCAATGGACATAACCCATTACAATGGCGAGCATTTTCTAATGCTCATTGATTGCGGTCCCTCCAGGTTTGCAATTTGGCGGACATTGCGTCGACAAGATGCACATAGTGTCATTCACCAGTTGAAGATGATTTTCTTTGAACGGGGCCCACCAACCGAGATATTGACTGATAATGACCCTGCGTTCACTTGCAGACACTTTAAAGAGTTTGCAAACAGCTGGGGTGTGCAGTTAAGATTCCGATGCGCATATTCACCGGCTGGTAATGGAATTGTGGAGCGCAGCCACAGGAGCATTAAGACCATCGCAGCAAGGAAGGGTTGTTCTGCGTTGGAGGCCGTTTATTGGTATAATGTCACGCCAAAGGACGATGTCACACCTTCCACGACACCGGCTGACGTGCTGCATAATTACCACGTCAGAGTAAAAGGCATTGAAGCCAAACCCCCACCAGAACCACAGATTATCGGAGGAAGATATGAAGAAGGTGACGTTGTCTGGGTCAAAAATCCGCACGGCAAATGCACAACCAAGTTCAGGACCGGGCGGGTAACCGAAATTGTCAGCCCACTGACAGTGCGAATTGATGGGGTACCACGCCATGTCAAAGACCTACGGCCATTTTCAGGACCATATGCATCGTCGGGCGATGAAACCGACACAGAAGAGAGTGAGCGATTTATTTACTTGGGGTCAGGTCAACCAAGTGATGGCTCCGATGGTCCACTAACAGCGGATGCTGACGTGCATGACGAAACCTCAGGTGACAGCCCATCTGAGGACGAACCTTGTGTCGTACCCCTCCGAAGGAGCACCCGCCAGAAGAGACCCGCTCCCGAATGCACTTTTTGTGATAATGAGATCAGGGGGGAGTGTGGTGGAGACTTGCCTCGCCGAGGCGAAGGAGGGCGGTTTGTTTGCGCGTGCGTTCGTAGATATGGTGAAGCCGCGGGGCGGGCTCGTGCGGGGCAGTTTTTCGAATGACACGGCGCATGCGTCATTGGTGAAAGTGAGGCTCTCGAAAAGGAAAAGATTACGAGACGAAAAAGACAGAGAAGAAAGAGCCTACTTCTGCTTCGGAGTCACTTCGTTATTTACGACTCGAGAGGGCTACAAGGGTGGCTGGGAGACAGCATTTTGCTTACGGTGCACAGGAAACGGAGTCCCTGGTGAAGCAGTGTTCCGGGTTCTACGAGTAGCAGCTGGCAGAGTGGTTAATTCGTCTACGAACTACACTCTGAGAAGACACAAATACTCACAGAAGGGCCGATCAATTCAGAGCAACCTGCATCTGATCCGCACGATCATAGAGGGTGTAAAAGAAGATGAGCAGGCAGAGGTGATCAATTTAGATCAGTCCAAGGCATTTGATAGGGTCGACAATCGATATCTGGCTGCTGTCTTGAATGCCGCCAGATTCAAACCTGACTTCAGCAAGTGGATCAGCCTGCTGTATTGCCCCCCACCAAGTGCTGAGACGTGTGTTACATACCTCTTTCCCATCATCCTTTACCGGTTATCAGTACTCCTTTACTTGACTATAGGAAGGCATCATCCTTTACCGATTATCAGTACTCCTTTACTTGACTATAGGAAGGCAATCGAGCGCTTGTTGTCCACCATCTTGTGGGTGCGCGCAAGCATCAGGTCAACAGAGATGTCTTCTTCAAACGTCCGTGTCATCGACGCGCATCGAGGTTGGCTTTCTTATGCCGCGTTTTGACAAAGAAGTCGATTTGGACGGACACTGTTTTGGTGGGTAGTGTTTCAGACTCCTTTTTGTCTTCGGCGCCATCGGCGAATTACCTCAGTAACAGTGAGTTTTCTTTTACTTGGCGATTGATTCGGAACGGGCTAACTTTCAATGACATGGCCTTCAGATGGGGCGGGGCGGATTTGCCCGACTGTCATCGGTGTGACCTGTGTTTAGAAGAAACTGCTGCGCACGCCTTCTGCCATTGTCCCTGTGTTGGCAAGTTGACACGATCACGCGTCAGTATGTGATAATGTTTTGCTCCTGTATTCTATGGTGAAACGGATGGTGTCTCTGACGTTGCTGGCTGTAGCACGAATGGTGATTTAAACGACGCGCATGGAGGGATTCTTGTGATATGAACGTTATTCTTATCAGTATCTGATTAGATTCTTTGAGCATCAGCTCAAGATGAAGATCAGATCTGAGAGAAAGCGTTTGATATCGACAGATTTCAGCAAAAGTAGGTAAATATAGCAAGTCTAGATCGCGTGAATGGGGCCAGACTTTTCTTTTTTAAATTTCTTATGTCACAACGGAGCGGTTTCCTGCAAACCTTCCCCTGGTTAAGTTAGACTTCTTTTGTGTACCTAGTAAATGTTGCTCTTAGCTTGTTCCCGGCTTTCTCTTTTGTTATGGTTTACGTTGAAATTCCCAACTCCCCTAGTTGTTTTTTTTTTTTGGCCCCACTTTTTATCTTGTCAGTCATTAATTTCCTATTCCATTATTTATTTTTCTTTTCCCCTCTCTTAGCGAGTGTACAACTTCATTTTGCCATTAAGTGAAATACAGTAGCCACTCCGATTGTTTGTTGGGTGGACGGGTCTTACTAACATTTGTTTAATTTTTGTTTGAATATTTTGTTATATTTTAGTTTGCTTTTGGGTTATTCATCCCCTTCCCATCTCATTTTCTCATCACTATATTTTTATATAAAATTTATAATATTATTGTATATTAATAAATTTTTATCTCATGGGTTTGTTAACCCGTTTTTAGGTGTTCCTGTGGTATTATGGAATATCCTGTGGTATTATGGAATATCATTCAACCACAGCAGTCATTGAATATATTCTTAAGTCCGAAATTGAGTGAATCTAGGCAGCTTTCAAGCTTCACCACTAATTCAGTTCTCAAAAAAATTTCAAATAGTTTACAGAGTTAGATAGGACGGCTCCTTAGCTACATTTTGAATAAAACTTTTGAATTTTGGTTCACTTGAAAAAAAGTTACATCAAAATATGTGAAGTTCAAAAAGGGAGACTAACTATATAAGTACATAAGTGATTGACTAACGCTTTTAATAATAAATCTTATTCTTTATATACTTTCTTCTGATTAATATTTTTGTATGCGGTTTTCAACATTTAAATTCTGTTAAATCTTTTATCGTTTTTGTCAATGAAACTTTGTTTATCACTTATCATTTTATCAGAATTGAATATCAGAATTAATTATAAATAATCAATTTTTTGTTTTTTTAATCAATTGCAAATAATTTTTTCTCTTTTTAATATTTCTGAATACGATTTTCAGCGTTATATTTAGAGTAAATCAATACCTGAAAAAATCATGGATTAAAGGAAAGATGCGCACATGAAAAGTAATTTTTATAAGATTATATTAAACCTGAAAAAGAACAGGACAAGTTATTGAACTTGGAAAAGTAAAAGACAAGATATTCAAGTGAAATAAAAAAAAATTCTTACTTAAAATATTGCAGCAATATTTTAAGTAAGAATCTTTTTATTTTTTCCTTCATTATAATATGTTATTCTTTACTTACGTCCCAGTATATTTGAAATTAAATTTCATAGGTAATTTTTTCCATGTTTCAGTTTTTTCTGTTTCCCCTTTTTTCTTTTTTCTCTTCTTTACATTTACTTTCTTCTTTCTTTGGGGTTCTTTTTGAATGAGCGAGAAATTTTTGTAAATAACCGTAACAAATGTCTTTTCTGATATGGATATGTGAGTGTCTATGTAAAATAAAAGAAAAGAAAAGAAATTTTTTGGGGAGGATATTTTGAGGACCAACTGTTGTACCATTTAGGTCTGACGAGCCGCAATAATAACATCAGGACGCGGTGAAATATGTATTACCAATTGTAATAATCTAAAATCTTATATATATATATATATATATATATATATATATATATCCAAGTGAGTAAAGAACGAAGAATCCTTAAATTTAAAACAGTGCTCAATATGGAAATAGAGCAATGATGAGACATTATTTTTTCGATGTCGAAACAAAATGTACACTTTTGTAGTAAATTATAATTTGTACATGTTCTAAACTATAACTTACAATATATATATATATATATATATATATATGTGTGTGTGTGTGTGTGTGTGTGTGTGTGTGTGTGTATATGTATGTGTGTGTGTGTTCTAAATGTACATGTTCTAAACTATAACTTATATATATATATATATATATATATACAAATAAATACACGATGGTTTTTACTATAAATTTAATTTAATAGGGAATATATATATATATATATATATATATATAATATTCACTACTCGACGACATAATTATTACATAATTAAATAAATCCATAAATAATAAGGCACTGTTAAAGAGCAAATACACACGAAGAGCCTTCATAGGTGGTATAGAATCTCAATAACCGGTAGTAAAGAAAAAGAACTGAGCCGACGCTGACTCGTTATTGGGTCTCTCCTTATGAGTGCGTTAAGATATATATATATATATATATATATATATATATATATATATATATATATGAGAATACTACACAATGATGTTTATTATAATGGAGAGGATGACTTAATTTTTTAAAAATTATTTCAATTATTCAAAATAATTACTAAAATCATTTGTCGTCATATTTAGACTATAAGAACCGGATATATCACTGTCTATAGAGGGAAATATTTGCAACACTCCTGAACGTATGCTGACCTTCTGGAGAGTGACTGGCTGAAGGTTCTTGGTTAACATGAAGTTGAACAATTATATTAAATCCATTCCTAGGTTAGCCGCTAAGAGCGTTGGTTCATTGTGCCGTGCTAGACGATTTTTTCTATCTTACATTTCTATAAGTTTACTATTTGTCCATGCTTAGAATATTCCTTCTACATATGGGCCGATGCTCCTGCTATTTATCTTGACAAAATCCCAAAAAAAAAAAAAATCGACAATATTATTGACCCTTTTCTGCTGTCTTGGCTTCAGTCACTTTCCCACCTCCATAAGTTTGTCTCCCTTTGCTTTTTCTATATATACTTTTATGGTAATTGTTCGCATGAGCTCTTCTCTATGGTCCCTTGACTCTTTGAATTTGAGCGCAGTACAAGACTGCCAACGAGGTATCACCAATTTACAGTTTAGCTTGCTTGATGTAACCGTAAGATTTTCTTGCACTTCTCGCTTGTGGAACTTCCTTCTTGCTCCATGGTTTCCAGCCAAATTTGATCTGCAAAAGTTTAAGTGCAATTTCAATCGCTATCTAATCTCCTTTGGACAACTTTTCCTGTTCTACCTAGCAATTGTTCCTGTTTATGATTCTTCCACACCCAGTAACCACTTGTGTCTTAGTGGCTTACTGCTTTGCTTCAGGTGAACTCAACTACAAAAAAAAAAAAACAAAAAAACAAAACAAAACACATAGATTAAAATTTACAAATATAGGGAGGAGAAATTATGATTTCTTAAGTTTGCGGTCAACTAAATCTGTTTTATATTTAATAATTGGTTTCTAATGATCAATCCTGTAATAGAAACATTTTCAGACAACAATTTCACTAAATCGTTCTTTCTGTATTCTTAAGTCCTCTGTTTTTATTGTTATCTCTTCTTAACAGCGTTTTCTTTTCCTCATAGTCTATCACACTCAGTAACCCCTTTCGTCCTGTGAAAATTGATTAAAATTTGATTAAAAATTGATGAAAATTGATTAAAAATTAAATAAATTAAAAAAATTGATAAAAATTGATTGAATATTAATTACCAATAGATTAAAAATTGATTAAAATTTATTAAAAATTTATTTAAAAATAATTAATTATTGGTTAAAAATTTATTAAAATTGATAAACAAATTCAAGGATAAAGCAGTTAAAATGTTTTGATGAAAATGACAAAGAAATGGTTCGAATGAATCAAAATTCACCAAAGATTCGTTTTGTTTTTAATAGAATAAAAGCTCACACATGATTTTTACAACTATTCATCATTTTAAGACTTTCTTTCTTCTTAATCCCTTCTTAATGTGAATTACATTTTTGTCGGTTTTAAGATCTTTTCAAGAAACACAACGTGGCAAATTAGAGAGAATTAGGAAGATTTATTATTGGCAGCCATAATCTAAACAATATAATAAATGCAGATGAGACAGTGTTGATAGCAAACGCAGAAAGTAAAACTACAAAAGCCCCTACAGAAAATAATGAATTGAATCGAGAATAAAGTCCTATGTATAAACTACAAGAAAATAAAATGCATGGTTATCAACAAAAGGATGAGCCTAAAATGCAAATTACAACCCGTGGATACTAAATCCAAAAAAGTACAGAAACTTAGATATCTGGGAAGTGTTTAAAAAAAAGGGTCAGAAAGTGTGACACTGAGATCCAAAGACGAATTAGGTTGGCCAACGGAGCCTCTACTTTACCTCCGGGTCCCAACCAGAGATCTAAGGTCAGAAATGGATTCATGACATTTTTCACTCATCATTTTAATAATAATAATAATAATAATAATAAAACTTAAAAAACAAAAAAAGAAACAACAACTTAAGATCACACGGTACTTCCGTGTTATCTCCTCGCCAATTTTGTACAAAAAATTCGAAGTATTAAATATAAAACAATAAAACATGAATACCACAGAATTTGAATATTTGGTGGATATGTGTCGTGAGACCAAAAAATGTTTCTTGTATGCAATACCAGACCGGAGTGCAGCAACACTGACGCCTATAATCAAGCATTCGGTTGCACAGTAATTACAGACGAGTGGATGGGATACAATCAAGTGATGAATGATTTTGCCCATCTCACAGTGAATCGCATCTTGAATTTTATTGACCCACAAGCTGGCGCCCACACGCAACACATCAAACGAATGTGGAGGGCCGCTGAGTTTAGGAATAAGAGACAGAACGGTATTCACCGAACAATGCTGGACTTCTACCGTTGTGATTTTATGTGGTGGCAGAGGCTGCAAGGTGATGATCCCTTTTTTCGAATTCTTTCCGACATTGGTTTCCCAACTGACTGTTTTCGCTAAATGGATACTTGTTACGTGTTGTACAAAATTGGCGTACCGGTCACACACGTTTTACATAGATAAAGCCCTTCGTTAAGTGTGAGCTGTACCTGCGATTTTTTTGCATCTCTTTAAGGTGTGGGTTACCAGAAATCCCTCCAATGAGTCTTTCGGAACCTTGTCGAATCAATCCGAGGATTTCAACGACATCTGAAATGATTGATCTCCTCATGTACCACAATTTTGATATTTCCCGTTCAAGATCCTTGTGTTCTAACAGTTTTTTTAAAGATCTTCAAGGATATACAGGGTGTCTCAGAAGTCGCGCACCATATACTAATTTTTATTTTTTCTATGTTTCAGATTTGATTTGATATGGGTGAGAAACTAACAGTACAAGAAAGAGTTAAATTGCTTTTTATGTTTGAAAGAGATGGGGAAACATACCGCCTTGTAGCTCAAGAATTGTCACAAGAGTATACCTGGAACATTGTTTTAAGAAAAATATTTTATAAATTTTAACCAAACCAGTACGGATTGCTCGGTCAATGAATGCCGAATGTTTCCTTATTAAGAAATGGCAAATATTACCGTTACCATTGTCCCATAATGGTTCATACATTTACATACTAAATTCCTGTTACATGTAAAAGCTATTTTGGGACAAATACTTCAGGTTAAAAAGGAAATCCTCATCAATACTGGAAATGGCAATAACAGCTACTAGATGTGAGAAACTTATTTACATGAAAAATTGTTTAAATAGAAAGATTTTATAAGTTTTAACCGACACTGGTAGCTTCGCCAATGAATGCGGTATATTTCCTTATAAGGAAATAGCTAATGTTATCATTACCATTACTACACGACCGAAATGGATATTTACTTCGCCCCCCACCAACCACTAAGACGTGGAGGTGACACAAGGTCGAGGAGTCCGAACGTGTGCGTGCGAACGGGCAAGAGCCAAAAATTGTCCAGTCCCAGCAATCGTCGGTCGTGCTGGCCTCGGAGGCGAGCACCGATTCACCCCTTTGGTGCAATGGGGATGGTGCAAATTCAGGAAACTGTTTCCCGGGATCGGACACCTGTCAGTATAATTTTTCTCAGATAAATGTGTGCCTTCGAACAAAGATACAACCGAACGGCACTCTGCCCTAGGACAAAGACGTAACTGGTCATTATTACATGATCTTAATGATTGTGAAAAAGCAGAAAAAATCTGAGCGATTTTTTCATCATTTCTATCTACCCTAGATTGTGAAAAATTCTGATATATTTGTGTTCTGCGTATGACTATACACTTTATCTGGTAGTAAAGCCTATGATTAGGGCGCGTTGAGCAGGGTGGATTCACCTCTTAATTGTTGTTGTTCCTAAGTCCGCTCTCACCGAGGTGGTAGCACAACTATTGTGGCTTGTTAGGACCAGGAAGAAAGACATGAAAACAAGAAGGTAGTATATTTGAACAGCAGAACATATATACAAAATAAGAGTGTTATTAGTCAGTAGATATGTACGTCCGAACTGTCCAGTTACACTGCGACTCGACTGCCTGACAACTGTCTCTTTGCCTTCCCGGAAGTCACGGAGTTTGGTATTTATGAAGGAGGACGAGTCCATTCTTATGTAGATAAGGCACCATAACAACAACAATGGATAAGTTTAACATCAAAACAGAGGCCAAAACACTATGAAAGTATAAAAATACATTTTATACTAAAAATACCAGCAGTATATTTCCATGGTGAAAAAGTTGCCTTTTTCGTAAAAAAACATTACGAATACTTCCTCGTCCTAAACTGCATCCGACATTAAGTCCTCTGATTGCGAGATTAGAAATTCTGAGGAGCGTGAAACCACCTTTTCACTGCTGCTACCCGGAATGGTAACACCTTTTAGGGTCCCAGATATGGGCAAAAAGTGAACCCTCCAAACAGAAATCAGTACATTTTTTATAATAAAATGAGCAACAAGGCAATTTATAGCAAAATAACAATTAATGCAAAGTCTAAGTTTAAACAGGAAAAGAGCGAAGAGAAAGACGAACCGTTTACAGGGGTGTCAGAGAAAGGGCAAGATAAAGATGGGAATGCCAGTGTAAAAAAAAGTTGCGAGGGTATAGTGAGAAAGGAAAAGAACAAGATACAAGGGATGATGGGAAAAGGACGAGGGAAAGACTGGAGTCACGTGGACAAGAGATGGGAATTGACATTGTATTTACATTAACATTGTATTTAAAATCTTGGAGATTGCATCCATCAGGAAAGCAAGTATACGGAAGGTAGTTCCACAGGCGAGAAAGGAAACTGATGGAGTAGAAGTGGCGGCTGCATTTGGTTGATTTAACTGTAAAAGGGTGTGGACTTGTTGACAGTCTGGTTGCACGAGTAAATTCTTGTAGAGGAAGCACCACTGAGCTAAGCTCGTCAAATCGGAAACCATAAAAATATTTGTAGAATAGACAGAGGGGAGCCACACCCCACTGGTGAGAAAGTGACTGGAGTCGAGCTGCCAGGTCTAGACCGAACGCATTACAGATTCTCCTTTGGAGTGTGTCGAGAACCCTGAGATGAATGGCAGGGGCGCCCGACCGGATATGGCAACATATTCAATGCACGGTCGGATTGTTGATTTGTATATGTGCAAGATGGATCCAGGAGGGAAAAACTTCCTGGCCCGACACAGTGACCCAACCTTCCTAGCAGTCGATTTCTCCTATATTACCTATCTAAAGCAAAATCACCAACAATGCATTTTATCCTAGAATACAATCGCGTTCAAAGTATATTTATTTGAAGTCATAAAATTGTGCAATCCATAGAAATAATCCAAAGAATAGGCTGATACGCCGCTAAACAAAATGAAAAACATCTGACATATTTATAAATAAAGCATGAACGCAACACGAGGCGGGGAAAAACAATTAAACAAAAGGTGAAATAGCAGATTCAACTAACATCAATTTACACTAAAAATAAAATTCACCAAGAGAACACTTTCTCGAAAACTCCTATTAAAAAGATAAATAAAAAATAACGTGCATACTTCCCGAAAACAGAAGTTGTCCGAGTGACGGTAATTTGATAAGAGTGGGGAAGGAATAACTTGTCCAAGCATGAGGGAATGAATTTAATTAAGTTGAGGGGTAAAGAACAAGTCTGTGAGCCAGGGTAGGGTGTTGCGATTTGCCATTGCAAATGGAAAAGCAGCCAAGGGAGAGAATCCTTAGAAATAAAGACAGAAGAGGATTGTATATAAACCAGGGGTTGTGTGTCAGGGTTATGGGCAGCCCGAGGATTTGCGAAGGTCGGATTATGTAGCTGATGGACGAAGGACATAAAAAATGTCAACCTTTACAGGACACGGAATGGTTCGTCACGCGCCTAGTTTGCAGGGTTCAATGACAGTGTAACTGCACAATAAAAATTCACGCGCGGTCTCTTTTGGATTTAACTAAGTCAGATAAAGAAAAAAATGCTGGAATGAAAATAGATGCAATGCCTGTATAAAAAAAAGAAAGAAAGAAAGGAATAAAGAAAAAGTGTCATAAAGAATTAAGAAAGAGTGAAACGAAAGAAAAAGTGAAATGAAAAAGTGAAATGAAAGAAAAAATATTATGTAAAAAAATTAACAAAGAAGAACATACTTACAACAAGAACGAAGGAATGACAGGTTGAAAAAAAATAAAAGAAAGAAAGAAGATATAAAAAATGAAAAATTAAAGAACAAATGCTAAGAAATACAACGTTAAACGAAAAAAAAAAACGAAAAAAGTACGAAACTAAGGAAGGAGTAAAAAAGAGAAACTCGAATGAAAGAGAAAAAATGGAATAGAGTTCAAAAGTAAAAATAAATAAAATACTTGGAAGAATAACGAGAAAAAAAAAACAAGAAACGAGATAGAAAAATGAAAAAGAACAAAAAAAAGTATAAAATCGTGCTGGTTGGAGGAGAAACAGAAGAAAATGAAAAGTTAGGAATAGGATGAGTGAAAATCTGATATCAAAACGTGAAGATGCGACAAAAAGGAAAAAAGCCGATAAAATTTCGATGCCATTCGTTGAACAAATATAGAACGGACGTTGCAAGGTAGGTGAATAGGGCAGGTGGGCTGGGTTGTTAGTTGTTGGGTACAGATTGGTGAAGAGTGGGACTGAGGGTCGATGAGATTTACAAGGGACAATGGAAAGAGAATAGGAGGAAAAAGGAAATTGAAAGACACATGACACGAGTCAGAATATTGTTTCTATCACTGTTACATTTCTCTCTTCTTTTCCAATACATACATAAGTGTGTGAGCTAACACACACACGTACACACACACATGTGCACAAACATATACACACATGTACACAAGCATGTACATACTCGCACACATATGAGCGCTCATGTATACATACACATACACACATGTATACACACGCATATACGTATACACACATGTGCAAAAATATACACACATACATGTGTATATATGTACATATACACATACATACATATGCACATATGGACACACATGTGAACACACATGCACACATATGTGCACAAATGTACACAAAACACATACACACATGTACTCACACATCTACACATACACAGATGTACACATGACATCCACATCTATCTACACACCCACATGTACACACTCACACATAAACACATTCACACATGTAAACACGCATGTAAACACGCATACACATGTGCAACCTACACACACACACACACACACACACACACACACACACACACACACCACCACACCACACCACACACATATATATATTATATATATGGGTGGACACAATAATGGAAACACTTTGAAATTTCATGCAAATTTATGTTAATATGGAATAGGACCGCCTTTGACAGTAATTACAGCTTGAATTCGGCATGGGATCGACTCGTACATTGTGAATTGATTCCAGGTGAATTTTTATCCATTCTTCAGTTAAAAATTATCTAACTCTTTCAATGATGATGGTGAAGGATATCGACTCCTAACTTGTTTTTTCTAAAACAAACCGTAGATGTTCAATGATGATGAAATCCTGATACTACGGTGACCAGATAAGGTGTTCTATTTTACTAGAATATTCCTTGTGCTACATCTTTAGCAGTATGAATGGGTGCATCATCAGCATGAAAGATGACATTTTCTTCCGGAAACAGTTCCTGAACCATAGAATGAAGCTGATCGGTCAAAATTCTTAAATAGTCTTGATTATTTATTTAAATAAACTTCTTTAAATATGTGTAAAAAATCATAAATTTTAGCAAAATATAAATAAAAATTAAAATAAAGTATTACTAATATTAAATTAACAATCATAAAAATAGATAAGCTTTCAACAGTTTTTATCAAATTTTTCTTTTAGGTGTTTCCATTATTTTCTCGACCCCTTGTGTATATATATATATATATATGTTCATCCGCATACAGGCCAGTTTCGGTTTATCACAGTGCGGCTGGATAACCGATTGCTTCAAGCAAGGATTAGGAACTCGACCGAATTGTTACTAGTCGGAAATCTAACCCCTAAGCTATCGACGAAACGTAGATTTTGTAGCGTGTTACTGACAGAATGTAAAAAACGGCCAATATATATATATATATATATATATATATATATATATATATATATATATATATGTATAAACGTTATATTTAGTAGATACTCGTATTTGAGTAGGTACTCAGTTTATTTATTAAAGATTATTTATGTTCATCTAGAGGCCTGAATATCCGGTAAATATTATTAGAAAATATACGTACTCTCTGGCAGGATTTGAACCTGTGTTTCGCTTGGGAAATTCGTCATTAGATTCTGACGTACTTAGACCTCTTACTATTCAGACATTACTTGGTCATTGACGCACTCAGTAGCCGAGAGATCAAAGTACGTCAGAGAGATATAAATTCTTCTTCTTCTTCTTCTTCTTCTTCTTCTTCTTCTTCTTCTTCTTCTTCTTCTTCTATGTGTCGTGTCTCCCTCATGATCATGTCAATATCTACAACTTCCCGTCTTTTGTAGCTCTCAAGAAATTTGATCTTTTGGCCATCTCTACCAAACCATGCTCCGCCATTCATTTGGTAATGTTCACCAGTTAGGTTATATCTTGTTACTAAGCCCTCTTTCCCCATTACGAACAAGTACAGAAATTGAAATATCCGAGAAGTGTTTTCATAGACAACGGATTTCCAAGGCGCACTGCACAGCAAAAGATAGTTTTCCAAAAAGCTAATCAATGGGAAAACCTCGATGGAATCAAAACAAAAACTGCTGAACTGCTATCTAGTATCAACCTTTCTATATTGCAGTGACTATTGGATCGTTTCCTAATAAGTGAAGAGAAAAATTGAAGCAGCAGTGGCTCTACAAAAGGATGATGAGAATACCATAGACAGAGCAGGTGCGCAACAGGAAGTTTTGACGAAAATAGAGACCAAACAAAAATAAAACATTACTTAGAAAGAGACAATTACTTGGGAATAGTTACAATTATCCCCAAGCCTCCACCCATTGATGCACTGATCAGACTCGACGTTGCTTAACTTCGTTGATCGTACAAAAACAAGTGCTTTAATGTGATGTAACCGTAAGTTATTAATAAATGTGCATGTCTTAGACAATTATGTGTGTATATTATGTGTGTATGTCTCAGACAGAGAGAGATAGAGAGAATGTAATTTTTTAGCTTAGCTTAAATGTGGCACAAAGCCGAAAGTATGGGGCACCCAGTGAGGATCAAACTCTAATACGTTCTAGCTATTACATCACGTAGAGAGAGAGAGAGAGAGAGAGAGAGAGAGAGAGAGACTGTGTGTGGGGGAGAAAGGTGATTTTCTAAGCTCAGTTTAGATGTGGCACAAGGCTGAAAGTATGAGTTCGAATTCTAGTTGAATTCGTTTTATTCAATTACGCACAAATACCATTGGGAATGGAATGGGCTGATTATCAGGACAAATTGGGTTCTATAGCCTTGGTTGGCAACCAGTCTACCGCAGAAATTAATGGTAATCTCCTGCAAGGAAAACCTTCTGCCTCAGTCATGCCTCGAAAAAGATATGAGTAATGTCTCTTTGAAGATATGATCGCCCAAGCGTGTATCATGTATGGCACTTAACTGACTGATCTGGATAAAAGAATTGAATATCAGGAAAGAATGGGTTCTATAGCCTCGGTTAGCAACCAGTCTACCGCAGAAAGTAATGCCAAACTATTTTGGAAAAATCTTCTTCAAGTGCCTTGTCCCTTCAGAACGTAGGCGATCATGGACTTCCATTGGGCTCTGTCTCTCGTAGCTTTCAATATTTTTCTCTTGGTACCCTTTTTATCTAAGTCCCGCTCCGCCATCCATTTTCTCAGACCTAACAAGTTCATCTCGCGATGCTTTCCACTGTCACCCCTCCTGTTTATCAGAGCTGTGAGTATTAATTTCTCCAGGATTTCCTTCATTATTACTTGTCCCAAGAACCTCATTTGTCTCTTCCTGATATTAAGTATATATACTGAAAGATGACAATTCAACGGGCCTTTCTTTACGATTCATTACAAACTGTTGTTCTGACCTAGTACTTGTTGCACTAATCCAACCTTGGTAATAAGCGACTGTAACACTCTATCCTTCTGGCTCTTAAGCCTTGTACTGGTCAACATTTAGTAAACGAAAAATAAAAAAGCACGTTTAGAGATAAGTAAATTAGTCTCTTATAGAACTATTTGTATTATAAAACCAAACATATTAATATAATTTGTTTTTTAAGGCTAATCAACCTTTTGCGGGTTATTCAAAATCAGAAAATGTTTTCATATAGTAAGAATTTTTGTGAGAGATAATAAAAACTTGCTGATACATTTCTTACTAATTAACCCATAGCTGGGGGTAGAATAAATGGATTGTTACTTTTCCTAAGGATACTTGCGTGTTATGTAACGAACCCGGTTGAAACTGAAACACAAACTCAGCTTTCCGAGGACATCCAAGATTACAACTTATGGTATTCCCAAGAGGTCATCCATTGATGCACTGATCAGACTCGACGATGCTTAACTTCGTTGATCGTACGAGAACCTGTGCGTTAAAGTGATGTGACCGTAAGCTAGTAAGTGCTTGTGTTTGTGTATGTTTGAGACAGAAAGAGAGAAGGGGTGATTCCCTTAGCTTAACGTAGTTATGGCGAAGGTCGAAAGTATGGGGCACCTAGTGAGGATCAAACTTTTCAATTGTAATGCGTTCTAGCAAGACAAGCTGGATAACCCTTACATCGCGTTGATCGATCGATTGATCGATCGATTGAGAGAGAGAGGTGATTTTTTAAGCTCAGCTTAGATGTGGCACAAAACCGAAAACATGAGGCACCCAGTGAGGATAAAACTCACGACTCAGTTATAATGATTCTAGCGAAACAAACTTGTTAACCATTACAGCACGTAGAGAGAAAAAGGAGCGGGAGGGAATGTTTGCGCGCCCGTTTGTGTGTGGGTTTGTAATTTTTCTTCGCATCTGTGATTTACCAAACGGGTGCAAAAATCATTTTCTGTGACATTAACGCGAAATAGACGAGTTGCCCGGTGAAATTATGCAAAAATGTGAAACAAAGATATTTTTGCATATATCAGCACTTTGATATATATCAGTGCACTTCTATTGTGCAACCCCTGTAATCAGACGATCATTTTGTGTGTGTGTGTGTGTGTGTCTACACACACACACACACACACACACACACACACACATATACAAGATGCACACTGTCACCGAGATAGCAGATCTATGCGCGTAGTCAATAATAAGAGGCGTGCATATCTCGGGACTCTTCGTAATATGAGCATGAAAACAACCTCCTGTTTTGATGTCTGGTAAGGCGGCAACGCTGACAGGAAAAGAAAGTCAGTTTAATGTCTTAGAGGCAAGCGGTCGGTAACAAGCGAAAACGGAAGAAAGTGAATATAAAATGACTTCTTCAATAGGTTCTTAGCGGACAAATGATTTCTCGCTAAAAGGGTTATTTTCTCCTATTTTCTCTCTCTCTCTCTCTCTCTCTCTCTCTCTCACACACACACACACACACATATATATATATTATAAGAAAGACTTTCGCGTATTTATTTGTATGTATATATATATATATATGTATAGTCATCTGTAGACAGTCCTATTTCGCTCTATCACAGCTCATCAGTACGGTTAGACATCCGATTCCTTCCAGCCAAGATTAAAACCCGACCGATTTGACAAATGATTTCTTGCTAAAAGGGTTATTTTCTCCCTTTTTATCTCTTAAACAAACAAATGCGCGCGCGCGTGCACACACACACACACACACACACACACACACACACACATGTCGTCAGAGATTCTACCACTATGCTGTCGGCGTAAGCTATCGAAGGCAGAGTTTAGCATGTTATATCCACTATGTAAACACACGCCAGTAGCCGAGAATAATCAATTCATTATTGAAGAACCATGTGGAGAGATGCTACTACTTTTAAAGTTTACAATTTCTCCAGAGTGTTTTTTTTTTTACCGCAGGGGTACACTTATATATATATATATATATATATATATATATATATATATATATATATATATGGTGTAGGATAAGACGGATCGAAGTTAGCAGTTAAAAAAGTGTTATTGGTAAAATTTTATTGTTTTCACTATTGGATCATATTTTTCAGTCATGGCAATTATGTGTAAATAAATAATATGACCCAATTGTCCTCTAAGTCTTCGGTCGATGGTCAGTATTGTTAATGACGTCTCTGCATTCCTCGGTCTCACCAATATGACTTATTATCTCATCCTTCAGCTGTTGAATTCTTTATGGCTAGTTGACATTGACCTTACTTTTGAGGAAGAAATCTTAAGTCGTACCATCGTGACGAATAATTTAAGTCATTGTTTCGAGAGATGATGCGACCTGTGAACTTCTCATTCAATAAAGCCAAACGCGTTTCTCTTTGAACGTTCATTTTTGTAAAAGGCTTCGATAACTTTAACACGTTTTTCGATTGTCAATCCTTCTATAGTTAAAATTGCCAAATACTGAAGTTGTTAAATCTCAAGAATAAAAAAAAGTCATTAAACACTTAAACTTAATTCACATTTAAAATCGGTCCAAGTTATTGGAGCACCATACATACAGCTAAGTCGTCACACGTGCGCGGATTTGACAGCTAAGGTGAAAATCCAGTGAAGAAGTCAGAAGACAAAAACTTCATTTGTAACGTAAGAATGAACTGAATGCGCTTAAATATATAAATAATCAGCATTTATATGGTTTCAGGTGGGCGGTGATTATGGTTCTCCAAAGGTTCGTCTATTTTAAACTATGCACCATATGTTTTTGACCCTGCACTATCGTTAAATTGTTCGCTGTTTCCTTTTACTCCTCCTTCTCTCAATACGCCATTTATGTATTATGTTTCCAAAACTATCCTTCCTCATGGTCAATCATGGTTAGGTGCCATACGTGATACAGACTTAGGCGATTATAGCTCGAAAGAGACATAACTGACTGGACAAAAGATTTTCCCCACAGTAAGATTTTCCAACCAATTCTGTAGAACCCAGTCTGTTCTATTCAACCCATAGCTGGAGAGAGAGAGAGGCAACAGATTAATACATTTCTCAAGTAAGTGAATGCAACGAATTCCATTGGAATTCGAACTCGGCTCTTCGGTTTCTCATTTCAAGCCAATATCCAATGCACCACAACGTACGACCTCATAATATTTACCAGAAAATTCAAATGTTTCGTTCCGATTTTAAACATTCTAATTCCAATTGTATTTAGAACTTGTAGTGAACAAAACATGATCTAGATTAAAAATTAAAATATTAAACACTGATTTATTGATTCTGTTAAAAATAAACGAATTTACTCGAGTTTACAAAACCTTGCTTAGCACACATGCAAAAGCGAATCTAAAACAAAATTCGCGAAATTTCACACCTCGATGCGAAATGTTTTTCGATTAATAGAAAACTAGAAAACATCTAAAAACAAAATTCAAATAATCTTCACTTATGAGGAACAAATTATTTTACTGACCCTTTTCGTGAGTCGACACAAAGTTTGTTTATCGTCCAATGGAAAAGCCAGAATCACATCCAGGAGCCAATTTCCAAATGGCTTTTTCGAGTCCCACAAACGAAATAAGAGACGGAGCAAGGTGGACTGTCGCCAGAGGGAAGAAGACGAGCGTAATTGACACATACTCTTGACAAATGTCAAGCGATCGTTATTATTATTACCTTTCTCATTCTATCTCATCTCCTTCCTCTTCATCGTTCACCCGTCTATCTTTTCTTATACTTGATAACCGAACGGAACCCTTTAAGACTGAGAGAATATTTCAAAGACACACCTACCCAATAATAACGCTCATACATACATACATACATACATACACATGCCTACATCAACACAAGTTACTACTACGAACTCTTAATACTCTTAACTCCTTACTATTGTTTCTCATTGAACGTTTAACTTCTGCCAATTCATGTTATTCTCTTCTATTAATAAACTTCTATTTAAACATACAAAAGGTATACTTTTATTCTTCCACAAATCCACTTTCAGATAACCTGATGATAATTCTGGATAAAGACTGTAAGTTGCAGGAAGTTTGGTTATGCTTCACACAAGGCCAATTCACAAAAAAAATTTAACCATCTCCCTACTTTTACAAACTTCCTTTGTTGCTCACGAGTTCACTCCATGATATTATCAGCATGCGTGTAAAGAACAACTCCGTCGCTTCGAATCACTTATTCATCCATCATGAAATTGTCCACCATTCATTGTCGTATTGGAAGTTAGATATGACGAAGCATTTCAGCACTCTTTGCTTTATTTGTAACGAAGTTTTCCTATGTCTTAATACTTTGCTTTATTTCTAGATGACCCCTTTCGCTATTCCGATGTGTCTTCTGATATTGCCAGTTCTTCTTCTGGCCATATCCCCTCAGGATATATGCGATGATGACTATCCACTATTTCCATTCCTTTATAGCTCTTAAAAATGTTTTCGTTATTTCTCACATCTTTTTGCTCAAGCCAAACAAGCATGTTAGTTGCTACTTTCCTCTGTCTCTCATGGCCTCAGTCTGTTCTGTGAGTATCAAATTTTCTAAGTCATCTTTCTTCATTATTAGCACCAGGAATTTCAACATCTTTTTGTACAACCACATTTATGTTGCTTCAAATCTGTTCCTCATCTTTGAAGAGATTGTCCAGCATTCACTGTCATAAAGGAGGAAAGGATATCATGTAACATTTTAAAGAGCTAAACATAAACTTAAAAAAAAACCTGAATGCATGGTCATTGGCAAAAGGAAGTCTCCAAAATGTCAACTACACGTCGAGGAGACTGAAATCAAACAGGTGCAGAAGTTGAAATATTTGGAAGCATTCTAACAAAGGATGCAAAGTGCAATACTGATATCCGAAGACGGATTGGAAAGACCAAAGATGCATTTCAAAGGCTGAGCAGAGTATTGAGAGACAGAAAGATTTCTTTGAAGACAAAGAACAGAGTATTGGACTATTATGTGATATCAGTCCTCCTATATTTTTTTTTTTTTTTTTTTTAAACATCTCACCCCAAGCAAGGCATTCCACTGCCACTATTGCGCATGGGGCTACATAGGGGAAGGTAAAGAGAAGGAGTGGATAGACATAGGGAATGTCAGGAGAAAGGTGATAGATGAGTAAGGATAGCGAGGATGAGTGTCGGGCAGATGGGAAGAGTGCTTGATAGAATGGGAGCAGGTTAGTGTGTTAGGAGGTGTCTATTGACCTTACATTTAAACTCCTGGAGATTGTAGCCGTCGGGGAAGCAATCGTTTGGAAGAGAATTCCACAGTCGGGAAGTGCGAGGAAAGAAACTGTTGGAGTAGAAGTTACGGCTGCATTTTATCGGTTTCACTGTAAAAGGGTGGGATCTAGTTGCTAATCTAGTATCTCGTGCAAATTCATATTTAGGAGGCACCAGTGATCTAAGTTCATCGGAGCAGAAGCCGTGAAAGTATTTATAGAAGAGACACAGCGAAGCCACGTCTCGCCGGTGGGAGAGAGACTGCAGGCGGTCTGCCAAGTCGGTATCTATCACATTACAGACCCTCCTCTGAACCTTATCGAGAAGCCCGAGGAGAACAGCAGGGGCACCCGACCAGATATGGCAGCAGTATTCAATGCACGGGCGGATGGTAGATTTGTAAATGTGCAGGATAGATTTAGACGGAAAAAACTTCCGGGCCCTACACAGAGAACCGACTTTCATAGCAGCGGATTTAGCAATGGATTCGATATAGTCATTCCATTTGAGGTCCGCTGAAAGTGTGAGACCAAGGAGGCGTAGTGTTTTACTCTCTGGGAGGCAAGCCTGGTCCATGCTAATGGGAGGTAGGTGAGATTGTCGATGATGGTTAATTGACAGTAGCTTCGTTTTAGAAGCATTAAAATTTACTAGCCATTTCTTACCCCAGTCCAATATGGATTGGAGGTCTTTTTCAATCTCGGCTGCGAGTTTAGCTTTGACGCCTGCACCAGATTTTTGTTGGAGGCGAGAGTAAACTGTGGTGTCATCGGCGTACAAACCTATTTGGGTTCTTATGGAATCAGGGAGATCATTAATATATATCAGGAAGAGTGTAGGACCTAAGATGGAGCCTTGGGGGACACCTGCGTTTGTATGGTAGTTCTGAGAGGCATGTCCGTTTAATACCACTTTCATTGTGCGGTTAGAGAGGAAGGACTGGATTAGTTCAAACAAATGTCCAGTTATACCATAGCTCCGCAGTTTACATAGAAGGCCAGCATGCCAAACTCTGTCGAACGCCTTAGATATATCCAATGCAACGGTTCGAGCTTCGCCATTCCTGTCGAGTGCCTGGTATATGTACTCGGTGATGGTCGTTAGCATATCAGCAGTAGACCTGGTGAAGCGGAAACCATATTGCTTGTCCGAGAGAAGCCTGTGTGCTGTGAGATGCTGAACCACCTCGGCGTTGATAATGGCTTCGAACACTTTGCCAAAGATCGGAAGAAGGCTGATAGGGCGGTAATTTGCAGGGTCAGAGGGTTCTCCAGTGTTTTTAAATATAGGAACTATAGAGGAAGATTTCCAACAGGCAGGAAAGCAGGAAGCAGATAGGCAGAGGTTGTAGAGCTTAGAAAGGATAGAGGATAGTTCAGGGGCACATTTCTTTAAGACTATGGTTGGGATTCCGTCACCACCGCTCGCTTTGTGAGGGTCAAGTTTTAAGATTATCTTAGAGACAAGCGAAGGTGTAATGTGCACATCATTCAGTTGTGCCTCGGTTCTAGGTGAGAAGTCGGGTGTAAAAACTCCAGACGAGTCCAGACTCGAATTGTTCGAGAATCTGCGGGCAAAACATTCAGCCTTATCTGCTGGGGAGGTGAGGACCTCAAATTTGTTGATTAGCGGGGGTATTGTGGACTTGCTCTTGTTAAGTACTCTTTTACAGAGTCGCCAGTAGTCTTTAGAGCCGAATTTAGAGCATGCTATGCGTTGCTTCATTCTGGCAGCAAACAACATCTTAGCTTCGTTAAGTATCCTTTTACACTTATTACGAGCTGAAGTGAAAAGGCGCCTGTTTTGGTCCGACGCATAGTTACGATAAAGTCGGAAGAAATGATTCCGGTGGGCAATGGCAGCCGAGCAAGCGGGTGAGAACCATGGAGACGAATGAGATTTAAGCTGGAATTTCCTAGCAGGGATGAAGGCATCGATGCCAGCCTTAACCCAGGAGGAGACCTCGGATGCACATTCTTCGATGGGAAGACTAAAGACGTTGTTCCAAGGGATGTCACAGAGGAAGTCTCGGAACGAATCCCAGTCTGCTCTTTGATAGCAGTATGATATTCTACTTGTCTGTGTTTCATGGGTCGGGCGGGAGTGGAGTGAAATATTGACGGACACTACAGTGTGGTCAGAGTTTCCAAGTGGGCAGAGTTGTCTGGTAGTGCAAGAGTCTGGGATGGAAGTGAAGCAGAGGTCTAGAAGTGAGTTCCTTCCGTTAGGGTTGTCGGAGAAACGCGTGGGGAAGTCCACTACTTGCGTAAGGGATTGGGTGATTGAAAAGTTCATGGTGTGGACACCAGCAGGGTCAGTGACTGCGTTCTTCAGCCACTTGGTGTGGTGGGCGTTAAAGTCACCAAACACGAATACATGGGCAGAGGGATGGGTAGAAATGGCTTTGTCAATATTGTCAGAAATGATGTCAAGTAACGAACAGTCAGGGGAGGAAGGAGAGCGGTACAGAAAGAAGAGATAGCTAATCGAGCTGAGAAGTGAGAGGCGGAAGCACATGAAAGAATGATCTGGGGATTCAAAAGATGACACCCTAGCTAAGGGAAGGTGTTCGCTGACATAGACACCAAGCCCATGCATATGAACATTGGAGTCCTTCCTGAAGAGGGGAAGGTAGCCAGGAACGCAGAACTCAGATGAGGGGATAAAAGGGTTAAGATTAGTTTCACATAGGGCTAATATATCAGGTGAGTTATTATGGAGGAAAGAATCTACGCTGGGGAAGTTGGTGCGGATGCCGCGTATGTTAGTGAAAGAGATGCAGACAGGTTTATAATATAAACAGACAGGTAATATAGCAGCAAATGCTAGAGGATCTCCTCAAGGATGAAGGAGAGACTAGAAATGTGGTTCTACAGAAGGGTGCTGAGTATACCATGGACAGAACATATAAGCAACGACAATGTTTTGGAGAGAATGCGGACGAAAAAGAAAATTATACTTGGCATCAGGAGAAGACAACTGAGGTTTTTGGGAGACGTAATGGGAAAGCTTGCGGCCATATCGCGTTGAACAAACCGATTCTCGTCCTATTACCGAAGTTAAGCAACATCAAACCTGGTCAGTGCTTAGATGGGTAACCTCTTGTGAATGCCAGGTGCTGTAAGCTTTTTGGGATGTGCGTTGTGGCGCAGTGGATATCGGCTCGGAACAAGAAATCGAAGAGCTAAGTTCGGAGTCTGGTTGAATTTATTGCATTCACTTGGGAAAACATTAACCGTGGCTTCTCGCGCTAGCTATATGTTAAATAGCAGGACATATTGAGTTCTATAGCCTTGGTTGGCAACTAGTCTACGCAGAAAATAATGGTAAGCTACTGCGGGAAAATCTGCCTTGTCACTCATGTCTCATTCAAGACATGATCGTTCAAGCGTGTATCAGGTATGGCCCTTAACTGACTGAATGAGGACGGAGGATTTGGAGAATCTGATGCTCACGGGACAGATAGAAATATAAACATGGAGTACTGCTGCCATTTATGGTCAGGTGCCCCTGCCGTTCTCCTCAGTGTTCTTGACAAGCTCCAAAGGAGAGTCTCTAATATGATAGGTACTGATCTGGCGACTCGACTGCTGCCACTTTCCCATCGTCGAAATGTAGCCTCCCTCTGTCTCTTCTATAAATACTTTCATGGCTTCTGCTCGGATGAGCTTAAGTCACTGATGCCTCCTCAACAGGTGTTTACCCGTGCAACCAGACTGGCAACTGGGTCCCATCCATTCACAGTCAGGTTAGCCAAATGCAGACGACAATTCTACTCCTGCAGCTTCCTCTCTCGCACTTCCCGCCTGTGGAACTCACTCCCGTATTCTTGCTTTCCTGACGGCTACAACCTCCAGAAATTTAAATGCAAAGTTAATACTCATCTACTAACCACTGGACTCTAGCTCTCTCCCCTCCCCTGTATAACCTTCACTTTCTCTCCACCTATGTATCTGTCATTGCACTTGCTTTCTCAGCTTTCTATTGTTCCTTTCTAACTAGTTTGTACTCCTCACTCTTTTCTAATTAATCTTTTTACATTTATGTAACCCCCTGCACATCAGTGGCGTTTCTGCCTTGCTCGGGGTGAAATGATTAAAAAAAATAAAAAAATAAAAAATAAACGCATTATTATACTAAGTTACACTGCAAATTCTAACAGAGAATGGAAAGTGCGAAACAGATCCGAAGACGGATTGGCATGGCCAAAGATGTATTTCAAAGGCTGAGCAGAGTATTGAGAGACAGGAAGATTTCTTTGAAGACAAAGAAAAGAGTACCAGACGGTTATGTGATGTGTGCTTTTCTATATGGCAGTGCTGGACAATCTCCTCAAGGATGAAGGAGACATGAAACAACAGATATATGATTCTACAGAAGGATGCGGAGGTTACAAACAAGTGGGGAACAACGAGGTTTTAGAGAGAATGCGAACGAAAAATTAAACTAATACTTGACATCAAGAAAAGACAGCTGAGGTTTTTGGGACACGTAATGAGGAAGAAGGGCTTGGAGAACCTGATGCTCAGGAGATGGATATAGTGAAAGAGAGACGGGAGAAGCAGCGCAAGACCTACTTCATGGGCTTGTGCAGGTAGATGGCATAGCGATACCAAGGGGAAAGATATTAAAAGCGATAGGAACAAGTAGAAATCCATGACCGTCTACGTCCTGAAAGGATACGGTACATAAAAAAATATTATTTATGTCATTCAGGTTAACTTTGAACAAAAAAAGTTTATCCTGAAATGCAGAGTTTCATTCAGATCCACCATTGATTACCTCAGCGTAGTGTAATGGCTAGCAGGTTTGCCCTGCTGGATAAATTACAGCTGAATAGTGAGTTCGATTCTCACTGGGTGCTCCATACTTTCTATCTTGTGCTATATCTAAGCTGCGCTTAGAAAATCCTTATTCACTTACAAATGATTTTTTAATCCTTTCTAACACGCCTGAAACACGTCTGAAATTTTGTTTAAAAATCTCGTTTTTTATCATCAGCGAGTGACCAGATTCTTACAAGAGTTTACTACGGCAAATGTAATTTTATCTAGTTCATTTTTTTGCCGGCGAAAAACATTAATTTATAAATTCTTGCAAAAATAAACTAATGGTCGGATTTTGATGAAACTTTCAGTACTTATTCACAAATGACTAGAATTATTTTTAAAATCATTATTTTTATAAATTCTTGGTAATTTTTTTTACATACGTTTCAACCCGCTCCAATTAATTTCTTTACATTTCTATAAATTGACTACTGTTCGCAAATTTTGGTTTTAATTAAATGCAGGACTCATTAGGGAATGTAAATCATCTACTTTTTTTCTTTTTTTGAGCAAAAAATTGCTACTTTTCAGAAAATCTGCTCTGAATATTGGAAAAAAAATCAATAAAACTATTCCATTTTTTATTTAGAGAAACAATACAATATATATTAAGGATATCATAGTATGAAGAGAATTTTTTTCAATGAATAATGTATTTTTACAAGAATTGTTTTCATTTCAATTTTTTCAATATGATAATTTATAAATTTTCAAAGATCTTTTAAAATTCGTTACGCCTTAGATTATTAAATCAATAAGTTAAGACTATATTTACTAACACAAAATAGAAGAGGTTAATCCAAATTTTGACGCATCAAGATTTTTTAAATAATTAAAACAAATTTTTTGTGTGCAGGTATTTGGGTTCTTTTCTTATGGTAGGTCATACGTGACATTTCATTAAAAGGTCACTTGTTTTAAGGTTTGTTTTTCTTAAAGTAAAAAAAAAAATAAACAAAAAAAAAACAAATAAGCTTTTTCGGCAGTGTACAATTCTTTCATTACACTTCCCTATGAGGGTACCTTGTCGTTGAAGTGGTGTAATGGATAGCAAACTTGTCTCGCTAGATCAATTACGACTGAGTTCGATCCTCATTAGGTGCTCCAAACATTATGCCTTGTGCCACATCTAAACCAGGATTAGCCAAACATTATGCCTTGTGCCACATTTAAACCAGGCTTAGCAAATTATTTATGGGCATCTTGACGTGGTGTAATGCTTAGAAAGCTTGTCTCGTTAGAACAGTTACGACTAAATAGTGAGTTCGCAAAAATAAATCATATAAATACTCTCCCGTGTTTATAAGATTTATTTAATAAATTTTTGAGTTATCTCTATCATGACATTTCATTTTTTGTTTTTGTTTTAATCATTTTACCCCTAGCAAGGCAGTTTTAATGCCACTGGTGCGCAGGGGGTTACATAGGAGGAAAGTGATGGGAAAGAGGGACAGGTTATAGGGAGTGTCAGGAAGAGGATAATAGAAGAATGAGAATACTGGTGTGATGGGAGTGGAGTGGACGGAGAAATGAGCATAAGAGAAAGGATGCGAGTCAGTGAGATAGGAGATGACTATTGACCTTGCATTTAAATTCTTGGAGATTGTAGCTGTCGGGGAAGCAAGTATATGGAAGGGAATTCCACAGGCGGGAAGTGCGAGAGAAGAAGCTGTTAGAGTACAGGTTGCGGTTACATTTTATTGGTTTCACTATAAAAGTCTGGGTCCTAGTTGCTAGTTTAGTAGCTCTAGTAAATTCATACGTAGGGGGCACCAGTGAGTTAAGTTCATCGGAACAGAAGCCGTAAAAGTATTTGTAGAAGAGACACAGAGAAGCCACTTTACGCCGGTGAGAGAGTGACTGCAGCTGAGCTGCAAAGTCGGGATCGATCACATTACAGATTCTCCGCTTAATTTTGTCAAGAACCCCGAGGTGAATACCAGGGGCACCCAACCAGATGTGGCAGTTGTATTCAATACACTGGCGGATGGTAGCTTTATATATGTGCAGGATGGATTCAGACGGGAAAAACTTCCTGGCCCTACACAATGAACCGACCTTTTTAGCAGCGGATTTAGCTATGGATTCGATATACTCATTTTACTTGAGGTCTGCTGAGAGAGTTAGACCAGGGAGGTGCCGTGTTTTGCTTTCAGGGAGGCTAGCCTGATCTATGCTAATATCTCAGTTATTAAATTCTTAAATCAATTTAAGAAAATGTTACATTATTTTAATTTGTCTTTCAGAAAGTATCTTCAAACGTAAGGCTATAAAGCTTAATAACTAAAATTCAGTAAAATAATAGATAATTCCTGAAAATATGTTGTTATTTTTTTTTAATTACTAGATATTTAAAACCTAGAAACGAAACGTTCACTTAGGCTTCATGAATTCATGTCAATTCTGATCCACCATACTTAGCTTGACATCATTCACTTCCCATAAATCACTTTGCAGATCAGAAAGTTAATCTCCGTAATTAAGAAATACTTTTATTTTAAATTTCATGCTATAAACAAGTAATACTTGTTTCAAATCTTAATATTTTAACTTTAAATTTGCTAATTTTCTCCAAAAGGTTTTTATAAATGTATATTTTATTTTTACAAGATTTTTAAAACAGAGAATTAATTATTATTAACTATTTTTCAAATTTTGACGTGTTTGTAACCCTTCAAAATTTGAAAAATGGCCGCTAAGATAAAAACTCTCAAAGATATTAGATTCCAATCAATATGATTTCTATTTGAAATACACCAGAGTATTTTGCTTACTGAAAATAGTAAATTTGATTATTTAGGTTTCAGTTAAAGCTAAAAGAAAAGTTTTAAGAAAGTTTTCATTTATTAAAATTCACTTTAAAATGTAGGTATCGAAAATGAATAGAGGTACCTAGATTAAACCAGATTATAAAATACTAACATATCAATCAGCCTTGTAGTCTACAACGAAACTATTTGCATTACTTACAGCTTGTGACATTTGCTGTGTACTTCCTACTTTATAGTAACGGTCATCTTTCCACATCGCTCCAGGAATCCAACAAAACCCTGACCATCCTTAATCCTTGACGCGTTCCATTACAGCAAAACAGAGGTTTCTGCGATTAGACATAAAATGATTTCAGGAATATCATCAGCACAAAGCCAATACGACCTAAAGCAAATGGAAGGCCAGACCCGAGAGTAAAAAAAAATGGACTTTTGATAGGTTGAGAGTAAAGGTTGGTAGATGGGATGGGTTTGAATGAGAAAGAGGTGTAAAGAAGTTTCTAAGGTAAGAATTGCGGAAGCATAAAGTGAAAGGAAACACTCTCCTGTGTTTCCTCTTCATTGTTAAAAAAAGGCGCGAAAATTGTAGGCGATTTGCATAGTGATGGAAAGAGGGTTCGGAAGTGCACAGTAGGGATTATTGACGGTGTAATGTTATCGTTAGAATAAAGCAGAGTTTGTGGCAGGAAATTTCTCAAAAGGGTGAGACAAAGAAAAAGAAAGGAAGAAAGAAGGAAGCGTATTGTCTTCGAAAGAACGAAGTAATGGAATTTGACTTGATTGACTGACAGCGAACAGAGAGGAAAAAGTAGAGAAAGAAAGATATACAAAGAAAGAACCTTAAGAAGTGAAGGAGGACGTGTTTCGGTAACCAGCGGAGAAGAAAGATTAAAGATATAATTCGACAGTAAATAGGTGAGTTTGTTAGAAACGCGGAGAGGCTCAAATATGACAGATAGGCGTGAGAATGACCTTTGGTGAAAGAGCTCGTAAAAAGAGAATAAATATTCTGTGAAAAGAAAAAACCTAATCAATAAGTCTATAGCCTGACACAATCACAGATGAAATTGCAGAGGATATAGAATGGTGGAAGTGACAATTTGTTATGGGTATCTAAGAAAAAAAAAACAAACTGAGACAGATAGAAAGACAGACAGACACCGAAAAATAAAGCAGGAATGCTTGGAGATTGGGAAAGAGGATGGTTGTCATGAAACTTTGGATGAGTTGTAATCTTGAGAAAATTAATAGAGCTTCTTTCTGTCAATTTACAGCTTTTCATCAACGACCTTTTTCCAACTGGTTTAAAGGTTCATTTTATATTCTGATTGATCTGGTGAATTAAATACCCACTACAGCAATGGTATGATCCATCTCACCCATTAATGAATCTGTCTGAATAGACATTTTCAGGAGAACTCTGCTTGTATTCAGAGCTCCGACTTTGTCAAACTCTCTGCCTTCGGGCGGAGAGGAACCCAGACGAGACCCCGCCGAAGGAAAAAATAGACAAGACCCTGAGCCTGGATAAGCAGGGTCTACGGGATATTTCTGGCCGAGCTTAAGGGCTCGTATTCCCACTTAATTGGCCTTGTGCCGCATCCGCCTCGGGCATTCACCCTAGTGGGGAGGTAGTAAATATCAGCTCTGACTTTGTCGAACTCTCTGCTTTCGAGCATTGAAGAACCCAGATGAGGTTATGCTGGAGGAACAGAGTCTCGTCTGGGAATGTCCCACGCTCGGAATGTCCGACGGAAAAAAAAACAGGCTTGTACCACAACACGCCTTTGTAGGAAATACGAAGTTCATTAAAGCTCTATCTCTGTTAACTCTATGCCTTCAGGCGGAGAGAAATTCGGGTGAGGCTGTGCCTAAGGGCAGATAACTTTTGCCGAGTGTACGCGTTCTGAAACCCCCACGTTAAACACAACCCTTTGCCTTATTTCGCCTGATGGGGAGAACTTGAGTAAAAACCAATTTCATTAAAGCTTTCTTTTGGCTAGCTCTTGTTTGTGACTGGTTGAAGTCTTTTCTGGCCTACTACTGTCCTTTTGTTATTATTTTTATTAGGATAAACCTGTTTTATTGGAACTTTGGACTCCATATCTTAAGTTTGACTTTATTTAACCCAATATTTGTTTGTTCTGGATATTTTTATTTTCCGTTTATTTTCTTTGAAGTTTTCCACTCCAGCGTTACTAACCCACTTTTTAACAAATTTTCTCTTGTGTAACTGACATACACAAAACTGTTGTTTTATTTTTTTTTTTTTGTCTTTCTATCTTTTGTTCATTTAACCTTTAATTTTTATCGTGCATTATTTTATCCTTTAGCCTATATATTTCCAACTTTTTAATTTTGTTTCGTCGCCTAATTCAATAAATATTTTTCTCCGTGTTTAAACAGTTATATTTTTTTTTGCTTGTCAATCGTTTTTTTTTTTGTTTTTGTTTTCTTTTTACAACTTTTTTTTTTAGTATTTACATTTCCATCATTTAATTTTTCCCGTTGCTTGCATCGGCGAACATTTTTATTTATTTATTTATTTTTTTATTTTGTCTGTTTTTTGCTTATTTGTTTGTTTCATATATTTTCTTTTTTTTCTTTTTTTGTTCTCTACTCTGATTAACTACTTTGAATACCTGGTAAGTCACGGAGGGCAATCTTCAGCGTCTTGGGGTGGATATATATTGTCTACAGGGTACCCGGTTTTTAACTCGTGACTATGAATGAATTTTGTCCACGATAATTGTCCTCTATTTAGCATTTTTGATGGATGCTCGCGACGAGCTTCCTGACTAGTCATTAAGTCTTTGGATGCGTAGGGAACTCTTGTTTTCGCAGATCCGACGGATGTAATTATAATTCCCTTCGTCTCATTGAGGTTTATACGCCCAATCACCATGCGGAATGGCTTGATTTGTTCCGGCGAATCGAGACGTTTTGGCGACTTCTCGTAGGTTCTCGGACGACTGGAATGCTGTCCTTGACCCCAATATAGATCGTATATGGTAGTAGCAATCCATATTCAAATCCATTTCGGGACTTCGAAGTTCGAGTTTCAAGTTTGATTTTGACGATAAATATCGTAATAAGCATCCTCTGCAGGTAGTGTACACTTGAACAGCTTAACTTCGGTGGTGCGTTCTAGCTTTCTCGACCGAGTTCTAGTTAAGACAGTTTATGCAGGGTTTTTAGGTTGTCTAAGTTTTTATTCTATAGTTTGCTCGGATCATAGGCTCATCCGAGTTCGTGTAAACTTAAATAAACTTAAGGCTTGGTTGGCTGGTTACTGGAAATTGAACGTAAAAAAATTCCAAGGACCAGTTGCTACTAATGCTACAACGGTAATTAACAAGGGACTGTAATTGGGAATAAGTGATAAAATTTATTGAAATTTAAAATTAGGCCATTTACTGCTGATTATAGTCGTCGGCTCAATCTAAATTGTTTAGCAGTACGCACGGCATGTAAAGTAAAACTTGATCGGGCGAACAAATCCCGTGATAGTGAGGACGTAACCTTATCTAAGGCGGAGCTGGCCTCCTTGCTTATTAAAAAGAATCGAGCTCTCGTAATTAGGGCTAGGTTAAAAAGAATGTCTTCGGAGGCAACGAATATGGCAGCTGAACTGCATGCAGAGGAACTTAGAAGCGCATCCAATAGGCAAATTGCGTGCGGATTATTGGGTCGTGACTACAAAGGCTGGCATATGCGAGGCTTTTCGTGGCTACTTTCAGTATTTGTTTATCAGGGAGCTTGGTCTGAGCTCTACTCAGCTCTGCCTTCTGCCTATTTTGCCGACTTTCCCGTTCTCAACATGCGAAGGTTCGGAATAAACGCTCGTAGTGGTATTCAAAACAACACAGATAATACAACCCAAACAGTCAAAACCGGAAAAGTAACTAAAAACACCAAAAAGAAAACCCCTTTGAAAATGGATAACGAAGTGGGCGAAAGTGGATGAGTTTTTCTACATCCTCATTTTCACCAAACAGAAAAATATAATAACGCTGAAAAAACTAAATGAAGACTTTTGCACTATATTTAACGAACAGATGTTTAAAATAAAAGTTGTTCCCCAAACCGTTCATTCAGTAATGAATTAAAGCACTCTAACTACTGGCGTATGATACATCATACGCTAAAAGTCTGCCTTCTTCTACCGAACGTCTATAGCTCAGAGGTAGAATCGCAGAGGGAGAATCGCCGACTGACGCCAGTTCGGTCAGGTTTCAATCCTGGGTAAAAGCAATTGGATGTCTAACCGTACTGATGAGCTGTGATACCGCGAAACAGATCTGTCTCCGGATATATATATATATATATATATATATATATATATATATATATGTGTGTGTGTGTGTGTGTGTGTGTGTGTGTGTGAATTAATAACTACATGTATGGGAATACACACATGTATAAAAATATTATTCAGTTATAAATAAAACAGTGCTTAATGAAGTATAAATAGAGCTATTGATTATATTTCATGCATTACGCAATAATCAGATACATATTACAAACTGACTGTTTAAGAGTTTTGAATTTAAGTCCACATTTTGTTCGTGGAAGTTAAATCTTATAATGATAGGGTACTATTTATTAACTTATCAAAATAGACAAAATTACATGAAGATAAAAAAATTTAAATTTTAAATTGAAAAAAAAATATTAATAAAACTCAGGGAAATGAATTCTAAGGGGAGCAATTCATTATTAATACCAGATAATATTTGCAGGTAAAAGAAAGGAAGAAAGCAAAACATTGATTTAAAACAGTGCTTAATCTAAATTAGAACAATGAATGAATATTTATTATTAATTATTACGTGAGAACATGTAAAAAAACTACTACGAAACTGTACATTTTGTTTCAATATTGAAATAATAATTATGACGTAATAATTAATAATATATACATATATTATTAATTATTACGTTATAAGACATTGTTCATTCAATGTCGAAAATTTATATATATATATATATATATATATATATATATATATAGCTACTGGCGTACGATACATCATACGCTAAAAGTCTGCCACCTTCCACCGAGCGCCCATAGCTCAGAGGTAGAATCGCCGACTATATATATATATATATATATATATATATTAATGTTTTTAAAGAAAAAAACGGTTAGCGGAATCTGTATTTATAAGTATTTTTTTTCTGTGGCAGCATATAAATGAGAATGATAAAGCAAATATTTGATAAAAATCCTTTATTGCTTAACTAGCAGTATAGCCCGGCGTTGCTCGGGTGTAATGAAAACTTTAAAACTAATCCATGGTTCTGGAGCTCAGACTCTTCGGACGTTGGCACGAAAGACTAAAAAGCAATAGTTGTTTCCAGTTAAAGGGAAACCGTAGACTGAAAGAAAAATGAATGGATGTAAGTCAAATTTTAATTTCCTGGTATCGATATCAAATAATATTTTTCATTGTAAACTTAATTTTGCAGGCTAAATAAGTCCTCTGAGTAAAAATGTAAAGTAAAAACCCGAAGTAAAAACTAAAATAAAAGGGCTGGAAAAAAATACAAACATACAGGCAGATAAACAGACATATATACAAAGATCTTACCGTTTATATATTTATATTATCGATTTTCTGCACTATTGTAAGAACTGTAACCTTGAAATTTCTGAATATCGTTTCTTAGTGCATTAAATTTGATTAAAATCGGACCACTCCTTCTATAACCCGATTTTTTCGATTATCGATTTTCGATATTTATCGGGCGTAGCTCGACACAAAACCTAGCTAAGAACACTCGCAGACGCTTATAGTAAAACTGTGTAAATTTTCAATGGAAATCGGTTCTGCCGTTTCGGAGTCTACTGATAACGGACACACACATATATATATATATATACATACATATATATGTTGATTTATAAAGCGCCGAATAGATGAGATACAAGGTCGAAAGTATGAGACACACAGTGAGGATCGAATTCACGACCTAATTGTGATGAATTTCTAGCGAGACAAGATAGCTAACCATTATACCACATCGAGGTGCCCTTTGATTTTCATATCGCTTCTTAGATGTAGCAGAAGGCCTAAAGTATGAGGTACCCAGGTTTTAGCGAGACAAGGTAGCTAACCAATACACCACGTCGAGGTACCCCATATATATATATTGTGTGTGTGGCACAGAGTAATTTGCATATATTCACGCTGCACATTTACACTGTTGAAAGCAAATGTATAGAGGAAAGTAAGCATTCGCAAACACATTGACATCATGCTTATACACATGAACCTGAATAACCCATGATACTGACTGAAAATCGTTCAAATACATTTCACACAATAAATGTACTTTTGTACATATACTCCAATCCCTTCTCTCTCTTCCTCTTATGCAAAATCATCACTTTCCACGCGTGCCAGTCACTCCATAAAACCTATCTTAAATGTTTAAGCTACCTGCTAAGCAAGTGAGCTAAAAGCCTGTGTAAGGCGGGAAATCTTTGAGTAATGCACAGACAACCCGCTGTCGGCAAAGTGAAAATGAAAGTAACACAAATACTGATTTTTAATGCACGGGCAGCCCACTATGAAAAACAATCAGTGTAAGTATCGATATTATTCTTTTTTTTTTTTTTAGTTTGGGTCTTGTCGTATGATATACATAGCAAAATCTACCAGCGTTGTCTGCTATAAAATGACTTTCTTGATCATTGAATTTTTAACGTCGATCATCTGCATATATATATATATATATATATATATATATATAATTTTTAACTTTGATCATCTGTATATATATATATATATATAATTTTTTTACCAACAAAGATATATATATATATATATATATATATCTTCGTTAGAAAAAAACATTTTTTATTAATGTTTTATGCAATATGCTTAAAAAGAAAATGAGACAGCTCTGACCTATATGTTCGTAAATTATTCAAGATAGTTTAAACTTAAAGCTGAAAAATATATTTATTGAAAAAAGTGTTCTGTAGTCGACGAGGAGATAGAATCGTTTAGATAAATTTCAAAAGAAAATCTGTCTGTAATATTGTAACAGTAGCGTATATAAAATGTTTTTCCTCAAAAGTCATTTCATGTTACACATATAGAAACCACATATGATTCTTCTATATTACTTTTATCATTATGTATGTTGGTTTTAATTCTAATTGGAAATGCATATTTATTACAAAAATAACAATTGTAGCACAAGGCCTAAACGATAGTAGGATTTGGATGGTCAACAGTTAACAACCTCTTTAATCAAATTCACAACCCATTTATCCATTACAATTTTCTAATTCTCTACAAAAACTCATCTATCTCCTTCAATCCGACACATACCAAAATAAGACATATTCACAGGCAACCTACACAAACACCCATGACATAAAAATGGTATAATGATCTTAATTTGGAATGTATATTTATTATTCAAAATGAACACTTTGGGCAAAAGTCCAAAGGGGAAGTGAGGAGAGTTTGGTTCAGATTTACTATTCTAAGCCTACCTTCACGACACATACATCCATTAGAACTCATCCATCACCATTCAATCCAACATATACCACAATACCACACATTTACATTTCGTGCAATAATATAATATAAAAATTTCATAATGTACAAAATGTAATTTTTGGAATGTGTTAAATTTTACAAGATTATATAGAAATTTTAATGAGATGAAATGATGGAGGCGGGGATAAACTAAAAAACAAAACTAAAATATAACAAAAAGTTCAAACTAAAATATCCTATTTGTCTAAATTTCTGAGATGATGTAGTATTTACAGTGTTTACATTATTCGGATTATTGTCTTCATTTTTGTTGCCATTTGTACGACGTTTCGGCCGTTGTACGCTCTGGCCTTCTTCGGGGGCTATGAATTACAATCACTGCATAGTAGTGCCTTTTCTGGTAGTCATTAAGTATCTTCCTCTAACCCTGTAAGTTACTTGTTCACTACTGCTGTAGCCTGGTATTGAACTCACAACTTTTTGGGTCAAGTCACAGTAACTAACCAACATCTATATCCACTGGGCCAGGTGTCCTTAAGGACAAGAATAACTGAATTTTGGGGACTTATTTACCTAATGTTCAGTAACACTTTTTTACAGGCTACAGCAGATGTTCCGCTCACTGTATTCTCAGCATAATTCTGCAGAACCACATTTCGGTTGCTACAAGTCTTTGAAGAGGTTGTCCAGCATTCGCTGCCATATTGAACGACAGATATCACATAGCAGCCTAGTACTCTCTTCTTTGTTTCCAGTGAAATTTTCTGGTCTCTCAATACTCTACTCAGCTTCTGCAGTTAAATAATTCAGCATATTCTCCGGGAACCAAGAGACAGTATACCAGATAGAAAATTAAGTACAGAAAAATACAAACGGTTTTAAGGGATGCACCTTTTAATGGATTTATTTAAGAGGACACATCGAGGCGATCTTAAAAGAACTAGAAATCCTATTAGGATTTATTACACTGGTCGACATTTTTCGACCAAAACGTTGGGCAATGTGAACTTGTTTCTGTGCTATTTTTTTTACGCTGAATATGAAAATCACATCACGTTTTCTCAGTACAGATAATTTCTATTTTGTCAATTGGTGGGCAGGATCATAAGTTACAGAGATGGCACCTTGTAGATAGCAGATGCAGAAAGAAAAATGTGTTCTAGACAAAGGAGTAAAAGAAATCGACAAAGGAGGGTTAAACTTTGATTGTAAAAAGACATATTATATGGACATTAGCAAAAAGGACAGCCCAAGGTGCAAGCTACAAACTGGAGACCTCAAAATTAAAAACTCATTATTTTAAGAAGTAGTGATGCCCTGGCCCAAAAGGATGGCACAGGAAGTCCCATTCCTGGTAACAGAATTCTTCACCATGCCATAAGAACATGAAAACCTAGTCATGGCTGTAAGACAACTTCTGCGACCATATCAATCTTTACATTTGGCCACCTAACTCCGTAGAATGCAAACCGTTTGATATGTAGGGCGCAGTTGAGTGAGAGGCCAACAAAACTGTTTGTAACACCAAATATGAATTAAATGCCAGGACTATGGCAGCATTCACCAACTTAAACAAGAAGACTATTCAGAAGAGTTGCAGAAGATTCCGAAATCGTCTAGAGGCCGTGGCTGAAGCCAATGGTGATTTTTTCATAAATTTCCTCTTTATTATTGCAAGATATTTTTGTGTAATTTTGGTAAATATATTAGTTGAAATGAGATGTCAGTGTTATTTTTATTTTGACCTACTTTAAAAGACTGTATCTAGTTCAACAATGAAATAGTGAAACTAAGTTGCTAATCTAGTAGTATGCTTGACTTCATGCAGACAAGTTACCAAAGATGAAGGTGCATCAGAACAATTGACATGAAAATATTTGTAGGAAAGACAAGGGAAGTCACTCCACGTCAGCGAGAAAGTGAATGAACTCAAGATGCCAGGTCAGATTCGATAAGATTACAGAAAGTTAACCATCTGGAAAAAGTTACACCAAAATCCAAAGCTTCGTTGGAGTGTAGAAAAATTTCTTCAAAAAGGCTAAGTAAGGTATTGAGAAACAATAAATTTCATTGGAAACAAATACAAGATTTCTTAATTGCTATGTAACACCAATCCTCTTATATGGCTGAAAATATTGGAAAATTTCCTCACAGATGAAGAGAAGACTTGAGTCATCAGAGAAGTGGTTCTACAAATGGATGCTAAGAATCGAGCAACGAGGAAATTTTAAGTAAAATGAAAACAAAAAGCCTTAGACTTAAAATTAAAATAGGCCAGCTGACATTTCTAAGACTCGTAATGAGAAAAGAGTACTTTGACCGTCACAAGGCATACGGAAAACAAAAAGGACAAAGGAAAACAGCGAGTAACTTACCTAGTGAGCTTGTGTAAACGGATGAGAAAAGAGTGGCTGGAAGACAGCAAAAATGACAAATATGGTTTACAGTCGTGTTTGGCAACCTTTTAAGCAACTGCACGCCAAGAAGCAAATATAAATATCACGGTACACTTAGCAAACTTTAAAATCTTATGAAATAAAACCATAGTTTTTTGTTTTTTGTTTTGTCACTGTGTCGGGCTAGGAAGTTTTTCTCGTCTGAGTCCATCTTGCACATATACAAATCAACTATCTGCCCATCCATTGAATACTATTGACATATCTGCTTAGGTGCCTTGCTATTTATTTCGGGGTTCTCGACAGGATTCAGAAGAGAATCTGCAATGTAATCGATCCCGACCTGGGAGCTCGACTCCAGCCACTTTCTCACCGACGGTATGTGGCTCCCCTCTGTCTATTCTACAAATATTTTCATGGCTCCGACAAGCTTAGCTTCCGGTGTCCCCTCTACAAAAATTTACTGGAGCAACCAGACTGGCACAAGGTCGCACCTTTTTACAGTCAAAACAACTAAATGCAGTCGCCACTTCTACTCTTTAGCATCTTTTCTTGCACTTCCTACCTGTGGAACTCCCTTCCGTATACATGCTTCCCTGATAACTACAATCTCCAAGAGTTTAAATGCAACGTAAATAGCTATCTTTTATCTCCTTGGATCCCATGCTTCTCTTATCCTTTCCCCAACACCCCCTGTATCTTTTTCTTCTCCCTTTTTCACTCTACTCTCATGCAACTCTCTTCACACCAGTATTCCCATCCTTCTCTTGCCCATTCTCTGACAACCCCTGTCACCATTTTCTTCGCTCTCCTCCTGTGCGTTAGTTTACTCGTTTCACGATATATCAACTTTATATAAGTCAATTAATGCTATAATTGAATTTTCTTGAGAACTTTGAAGTAATAAAAATAGGATATATTTCATTCTGCTTTCAGAATTGAATACATGATAGTTGAATAGTTGATAATTTTATATTGAATCAATAGCTAATCCACTGCTAGGAAGATTGGGTCACTGTGTCGAGCCAAGAATTTTTTTCCACCTGAATCCATCTTGCGCATCTCCAAATCACCCATTCGACCGTGCATAGAATATTGTTGTCATATCTGTTCATCTCAAGTTTTTCGACGTTTTTACATTTTCGAAGTTTTTCGATCTCTTGTAGATCGGACAAAACCTGGCCGCTCGACTCCAGCCACTTTCTCACCCGCGGGATGTAGCTTCCCTCTGTCTCTTCTACAAATATTTTCATGGCTTCTGTTCCGACGAACTTAGATCACTGGTGCCTCTTACACAAGAATTTACTCGAGCAACCAGACTGGTCACAAGGTTTCACCCTTTTACAGTTACATCTGCCAAATGTAGCCGACAGTTCTACTCCCTCAGTTTCTTTTCTCGCACTTCCTGCCTGTGGAACGTCCTTCTATATACTTGCTTTAATGACAGCTACAACCTCCAAGAATTTAAATTCAATGTCAATTCTGTTCTCTCATCCACTTGACTCCAGTCCTTTCTACTTCACCTCGTGTATCTTGTTCTTTTCCTTTTCACTCTATCTTCGCAACTGTCATCACACCTGTATTCCCAAGCTTCTCTTGCTCTCTCTTTCTGACACATCCTGAAACTGGCTCGTCTTTCTGTTTGCTCTCCTCCTGCTGAAAACTTTTACTCTCTTATGTAGCCCCCTGCGCATCAGTGGCGGTGCCGCCTTGCTTTGGGTGAAACGATTTAAAACGTTTATATACATTTTTGTATTGTCATAATTACTGGAGGAGGTGATATATGTGTTCTATTTTTTTTTAAGTTACATTTTGTAATAAAGTTTGATTTAAGAAATTGTAGGGTATATGGATTAATGCGATGAAAGTTCACGTTGGTTATTTGGTTGATTTTATTTAGCGGCATATCAACCCCTATGGATCATTTAATGCCGAAATCAAAACTTGAACACAATTGTATTCCGTCAACGATAGGCAAAATATATTGCTGGTCGTTTTTTAAATGTATTACCGGTATTTTTTACTATAAAAAAGTATTTATATATTTTCGTAGCGTTTTTATTTGGAGGCTCACTATATAACCATAGTTGAAATCCTGACAGTTGCTACCACCCAATGTCAGAGAACAACGGCAATTGAAACAGTCTTTCAAGGGGATGTTTTTCCGATCACTCCACTCTTGATCTGTTCAAATTTTAGAGTTAATCGTTATCTTTCTCTCCTATCCATATAAGCTACGCAATAATGTAACCCCCTACCTCGAGTGGCTCTTTGTACAAAGTGAACTATACTGTAAAAAAAGTAATATCAGTTCTCCTATCTAGCAGTGAATGGTTGACAATCTCCTCACAGATGAAGATTAAACATGTGGTTCTACAGAAGGATGATGAGCATAACAAGGATTTAATATGTGAACAACGACAAGGTTCTAGAAACAAAAAGGTCATTTATACTTAACATAAGAAAGAGAGAGTTGACATTTCTACAACGCATAATGAGGAAAGAAGAGTTGGAAAATTGTATACTCCCAAGATTGAAGGCAAGAGAGAGAGAGAGAGAGAGAGGAAAACAATCTAAAGGCTACCTTGCGAACTTGTGTAAATGAATGGCAGAACAAGAATTAGAAAAGATAACAAAGAGACAACATTTATTAAGGGGTAGAAAGGAAAGGCAATTGCACAAAGCCATGATCACTAATATCCTGAAGAGACGTGGCAATAATGAGGAAATAGGCTTTTTTTACACTCAAAACAACAAATTAAAGACAAAAAGGACAGCGGAAAACAATGCATTACCTATCTAGAAAGTTTGAGTAAATAGATGGCGGAACAAGATTTAGGAGAGATAACCAAAGGACAAAATAACTGAATTCATTACATTTACGTACATGCTAATACCCTTGAGAATAGTATGAATCCATCTCTTCTACTCCCACTAAGGGAAAAATAGCAGGACAGACTGGGTTCCTTGGGTGGCAACCGGTCTAGGAGAAGGAAACTCTGAATTCACAACTAGCTTGGAGAGGGTTATATAGCTTTGGGTGGCAACCAGTCTACCGCGAGAAGATCTCCAAGTGCTCTATTTCAATATGCCTTGAGCCAGCATGGAAAAGTAGGCTAAAAATGTTAGCATGAGAATATCATGCAACAATGTGGAGTAAGTGACTGATGATGATGATGATGATGATGTAGCAAAGTTTAGGAGAGATAACAAAAAGACAACATTTATTAGGAGCTACAGCAGAAAAGAAAGTGTGGAGAGCCATGCTCACCAATGTCTCAAAAGCGCAGGATACATAGGAGAGGAAGAAAGAGCTTAAGTAAATGGACAGCAGAAAAGTGTTTAGGCGAGATAAAAAAGACAAAGTTTATTATGAGCTACAAAGGAGAAGAAATTGTGGAGAGCCATGACCGACAAAGCCCTGAAGTAATGCGGCACATAGAAGAACATATAACCAGAGTGATGATCATTTTTCTTTTATTACCCAATATTGAAAGCAAAAGAGACAGCGAAAAACAATATTTTTCCAATAAAGCTTGAGTAAATGGATGGCGGTACAAAAAGGGAGATAACAAAATGACAAAATTTATTAAGAGCTACAAAGAACAGGACATTGTGGAGAGCCATTATCGCCAACATCCTGACAGGACATGGTACATAGAAGAAGAATGAACTTAAGTAAATGGGTGGTAGAGCAAGGTTTAAAAGAGATAAAAAAATATTAAGAGCTACAAAGGACAGCAAATTGTGGAAAGCCATGACCGCCAACAGTGCATTTTTTTTACTCGGTACCGCCGCGCAGGGGGTTACATAAGAAAGTAAAAGATTACACAGGACAAGAGTGAAGAGAAAGACGAACCAGTTCCAGGGGGTGTCAGAGAAAGGGCAAGAGAAGGATGGGAACACAGATGTGAAAACAGTTGTGAAGGTAGAGAGAAAGGAAAAAGAACAAGATACACGAGGTGATGTAGAAAGGACTGGATAAGAGACATGTATTGACATTGCATTAAAATTCCTAGAGGTTGTAGCCGCCAGGAATGCAAGTATACAGAAAGGAGTTCCACAGGTGGGAATTGCGAGAAAAAAAGCTGATGGAGTAGAATTGTCGGTTTCATTTGTTTGTAAAAGGATGGGACCTTGTTGCCAGTCTTGGTTGCACGAGTAAATTCTTGTGTAGGAGGCACCAGTGACCTAAGTTCGTCGGAGCACAAGCCATGAAAATTTTCATTTAAAATAAAGAAAAGAGTATGAACTATTACATAATATTAGGCCTCCATATGGCAATGAATACTGGATAATCTTCTCATAGAGGAAGAAACTTGAAGCAACAAAAATGTGGTTTTACAGAAGGATGTGAAGAAGAGCATGGGCCAAACATGTGAACAGCGACGAAGTTTTAGAGAAAACGAACGCAAAAAAGTTTCTTATATTTCCAGAGTATGTAACGAGGGAAGCGGTTTGGAAAATTTGTTGCTCACAGAACAGATTTTTAGGCAAAGGGGACAGAGGAAAACAATGCATTACCTACATAGCGAGCTTGAGTAAACGAATGACAGAACAAGTTTAGTCAAGATAACAAAATACAACATTTATTTAGAACTCTGAAGGACAAGAAATTGTGAAAAATCATAATCGCCAACGTCCTGAAAGAAGACAGCATATAGAAAAATAATTTTTTCTCGGTTTTATTTATATATCAATTTCTTTTACGTTTTTCGTATTTCACATTATTTTAGCACTAGTTTGGTAAGAACAGGTAATAGGCTGTATCATAACCTCAGGGAATTTCCAGATTATAGCACTTTTAATGGCTATTCATCAGAGTGAATTATCTTCATTTTTTATAAAACAACAATTTCTAGATCAAAACTGTGATTTTAAGGGTTACATTGAGTATGTTAATTCCAAGTCTTTTTTATATTATTTATATTCTATTCATTAAATTCCGTGATGTTTCACTGATTTATTTCTCGGGGATTTTTCAATACTTGTTTGCCAGACTCCTTTTTTTATTGTTCTTATTAAATTTTTAAAGTTTTATAAGATTTTGTGATAATTTTTTAATAATGAAATTAGCTGAATTGCTCTCAAGTCTTTTAAGGAGTTTAAGGTAATAAATGCCTAATTCTTGCGTTCATGCATTTCTTCAGTTTTGTTGATTCCTTCTGGCTTTTCGTTTTGCATTATATATTATATATGGAGGAGTGGACTATTTTAAAAGATATCTTCTATGTAAATCTTTCATGATGTTTCATCGATGTATTTTTCACAATCGTTTTGCTAGTCTGATGTAAAGTTGGATTTTTTATTAGATTTTAATTGTTCTAGATTTTTTTGTGATAATTTTATAGTGAGATTATCTAATTTGTTTTCAAGTTTACTTGTTAAAGAGTTTGTAGATAATAAATACATAGTTCATGTGTTTATACATTATTTTTCTTTTTGGTTTTGTTCATTTTATACGATTTTCGTTTGCCGTTATATATTATATATGGGGTAGTGGATGATTTTAACAGATCTCTTCAACGTACGCCTCTTCGTCAAGTAAATAATCGAGGCTGCATATTATAAGAACTCTTACGTAGGAAAAATTCCAAAGTTTATTTTTTGTTGTGAGTAAAAGGGCATGAGGTTGTTTTTGTTTGTTGAGTGGTTGTTAATTTTAAACGGTATCTGTTTGAATGAACAGAATAACTCTTATATACTACCACTGTTCCGGGACTTGATGAACAACGATAACGATTGTCTTGAAATATAACAACAAACAAGAACACGTATATATAAAAATATAAACATATTTTTATTCTACGTCGGTAATGGATGAGAGGGCAGCCAGAGAGAAAAGTCGTTAGCCAGCGGGAGTTTTTACTGCTCTCTCTCTCTCTCTCTCTCTCTCTCTCTCTCTCTCTGTCTCTCTCTCTCCTCTCTGTGTGTGTATGTTTTGACTTCTCATTCTGTTTTCGGCTCCTATAACCCAAAACTCACATGAACCTTGCCTCTTTGTCTGTCGCTTAATTTACCTCACTCATATCTTTGCCGGCTATTGTCAAGTCTTTGTTGCTTTCTGTTTTCTGCCTTTGATTTCAGTCATATCTTTCTCGGCCATTGCATGTTTTTTCTGCCTTTGATGTCAATCATATTTTTGCCGGGTCATGGTAATATATTACATATCTAGAAAAGATCAGATGTTATTTACTTTTTTGTGAATTCAACTGTAAGTTCAAATTTGTTTAGTTTATTCATGAGATATAATAGTTTAATACTGGTTTCTATAATATGTTATTGTTTAATCCGAAATCCAGTGTGAAATGTACATGCGTGTTTATGCGTGCATGTTTCTATGTGCCTGCATCTGATGGTCGCTCCTTGTGCTGTAAAGGATTGCGTGGTCCAATGATGACATTAGGAGTTCTAAACTCCTGGTAGGGCTACCCTTGGCGGCAAGGTCGAAATCGAGGACCAACGCTAAACGCGATCAACCCCAAAGCGCCCAAATGTGGAACAAGCGGATGTTGATTACAACAGATCTCAACGATTGAACCAGCGGATGAAGAGGGCTACGCATGACGGACATGCTACAGAAGGCACCACTCGTAGTTATAATACAGTCGGCGCCCGTCCGTTGAAGTTTCATAACTAGATTTTGTGTGTCTCATTCCATATCTACCACAGAGGAAGGTCATGAAATTATCTGTGTGGCTCACTTCCTAGCAAGTTGAGGTCCACCTTAAACAAATTCACGCCATCGGCATTTTCTTCTACTCTGATGTCCTTTCACCTCCAACCAACTCTTGCAAAGAGTGATAGGTTTCTCCTCCTGAAATTGCACATTGGCTGCAAATTTAGTCATCAGCAGCGCCATCATAAAGAAGAGACCAGCAAAGAAATTAAATTCTTGGAAACGAGATAAAGCTGGCGACGATAGTAGTAATGCGTCATCTATATAGCGGAAGTATTTAATATTTTGGATTAGTACATTTTGAAGAGGACTGGATTTTAAGAATTTATTTTACAAATTCATAGAATATAAAATACTCACGTCCTGAAGGGACACGGCACATAGAAGAAAAAGGTATATTTTGCAAAGGGTAAGACTGGTTCGAAAAGACATTGAACCGTCAATAGCAGCACATTTCTTTCGCATTTACATTTAAATCAGAGACCAAAGACTGGAAAAAAAGCCATTCTTTTGCCAGATAAGGTACAATAGCAGGTCTTATTAGCTACGGTAGATTGCTGAGTAATTTATAAGATTTCTTTATAAAGTGTTAAAAATAGACTGAAATTTATAAGCGCATAAACAATTGGTTTGCAGAGGATTTGTTTACTTGCATTTATTGTACGGGAACAGAAGAATTTGACAACAGCTGGCTCCATCATTATGATGACAAGCTTTCCCAACTTGATAGAGCGTATCAACCAATTCTTAAACAAATGTTTCTGCCTCGTTTAAATGGGAGATAATTGAATTTCTAAGCTATAAAGAAATAAAGAAGACAGTTTCATTAAATCGATGTCATTACTTGTTTAATTGTTGCTAGAAACAACACTTCTGTGTACATTACAAAGATTTTATAACACATTCTGATGTCACAATAAAACAATGGAGAAAGAAAAAATAAGTAGAACATAGGGTGGGGGTACAAACAAGTTCGGTTATGCTGTTGTTAGATTCTTGCAGAGTCTGGTTTCGGAAATGATCAGTGTCGGCTCTTTTGATCAGCGTTTTTCTTCGAGTTGTCGACAAATTACTTCCATTGGGGATAGCAGAAGAAAAAAAAAATTGATTCCTCACCTTCAACTCCCGATCCCCGCTTAAAAAAGAAAAAAAATCCGAGTACGAAGAGTGATGTATGAGAGAAGACAACGGATTGCAGGCCGTGAGGTTGTTTGTACGGGTGGGTTTGTACGAACGCACTACTGATTTTTTATATATATAGTGTGAGTGTGTGTGTGTGTGTGTGTGTGTGTGTGTGTGTGTGTGTGCGCGTGTGTGTGTGTGTGTGTGTGTGTGTACGGGTACGTGTGTTTGTGCACACCGCGGACATAATTACGATGCTTGCATTGTTTTCGAAGGAAACGTTTGTTTTTAACGTGCTTGTTTCTTTCGAAGTGTGCATATATATTTTTATCCCTTTTTTAAGCGAAGTGCACAGAAAACAGTTTCATATTCGCGATTACATACATACATACATACATACATACATACATGCGTATATATTCGCAGTGACGATACACGTTAAACGTTGCCATAATAGTTCAATATACAGATGTCAAAAAATGGAAAATAAATATGGGTATTCGTACGTAACTTTTTATACATTTCGAAAACAAACGAAGTTATTTCGTTACGATTGATTATAGAAGCAGCGTATTGGGTTCAAATTCCGGTTGTGGTTGTTTGGGTTTACTTGGAAAATGGCAGAAACTTGTAAAAGGGAAATACACACATTTAAAAAAAATATTATTCAAGTGGTAAAATAATGCTCAATGTAGTATTGTCCTTCGTCCGTGGCATGACTCATTTTAGGGCATTACGCCATCTTCAAGTATAAAATGTTACGTCATTAAAATATTAATAAACATATTTGATTGGGTGCATAGCTATATAATATACTGGGATTACAGATTTTTATTTTAAATTTTAAATTTATATTTTGAATTTTAAATAACCTGAATATATATATATATATATATATATATATATATATATATATATAGTCATCCGCAGACAGATCTGTTTCGTTGTATCACAGCTCATCAGTACGGTTAGACTCCGATTGCTTTTAACCCAGGATTGAAACCCGACTGAATTGGCGTCAGTCGGCGATTCTAGCTCTAGGCTATGGGCGTTCGGTAGAAGAAGGCAGACTTTTTAGCGTGTATATTGTCATTATACCCGCCCAATTGCCAGAGTGCTCTAATTCATTACTGAATAAGCGATGCGTACATGCCAGAGTAGCTACTGTTTTTCAGTGTGTGTGTGTGTGTGTGTGTGTGTGTGTGTGTGTGTGACGTCGCCCTAGGGTTAAACTCAATTCTAGCCTTGTTTTTATATAGCCAATCTTCTCCCAAGATCATTTCTGCACACATTCCTGGTTGTTGGGGAGGGGGGTGATATAAAATCTCTAGAGGCTCTGCTTTCCTCCTACCTTCACCGGAAGATTCACCATAACCATTATTCTTATGGAACCACCACCAGCCTGTGTGATTTCTATGTCAGGCCTTCTCATTCTTCCCCGATTCTTCAATTTTCTGTATTCCTCCTCCCTTAATAACGATACTGACGCTCCAGTACCTACTATGGCCTTCACCACTGAACCTCCTACCACTACCTCACGGGAGAGCTCTCTTTCCTATGTCAACAAGAAGAATATCTTCTCCTTCTTTGTTGCAGTCTTTCTGTCCACCCAGCCATGGGTGCTGGCAAAAGCAGTCCTTCATTAATATCTCTACGAGGACCCCACCTGACTTCTATTCCCATATCGGGGTCTTTTATTTCTGTCTTCTTTCCTGTCTTTATATGGGCAGCTTCTCTTCAGGTGCCCTGGTTTCCTACAAAGCCAACACCTTCTTGGACATTTCTTTGCAAAATGACCTATCTGCCCGCAGCGTCAACAACATAACTGATTTCTATTCATACGCGCCACCCTGCCTCTTTTTTCTCGGGGTGATCCTTTTTCGTTTTCCTGGTTCAACTCTACAGGTTTCATCTTCACTTTTGGCACGGGGGTGGGGGGACTCCCTCTTCAACACACACCATTTGGCCACGTGCCCCCTAACTCCGCATTTTTTTTTGCTTGTGATCCGGGATCAAACCCCACTTTGTGGGACTTTCTGTCACACGGTGGCCTTTATGCTGGCCATATCTACCCGACGTGGGTTTATGAAAACCGTGTCTTCGAGACCATTCTTTTCCATTAGGGTCCTCAACACATTCCACTTTTTCTTCTTTCTCCCATTTATATGCTACAGGGGGACTCTCTCCGTCATCCTTTCTATAATCTTTTTCCACTTCGGATTCTTTCCTAGGTCCCTCTTTCTAACTATCTCTTGATCCAAGTCTTGTGTCTCACTATTTGTCACTTTGTTCCACACCCCTTGGCTCTCTTTGGCCAGTGCTACCGCCGCTACCAACCCAACGGGACCTTCTTTTAGAACATCGTGTCGGATGCGCTTCCTGTAGTGCTCCGACGTACAGGTCTGTCAACTGGACCTGAATTACCGCATTCTCCCTGACCTCTGCAGGGAAGGCCAGAGAGGCTATTCTCTTCGTTCTTTTCCTCAGTTCTTCTACTCCCTCATCTTTTCCCTGAACAAGTTCTATGAGGCTTCTCATAGCCTCTATGGCTGTTCATTCATTAGCGTATTCTTTCACTAATTTCTCCTTCAGCCTCTCCCATGTCAGATCAGGGTATTTTTCTAGTAATCGGCCTATAAATTCCAACGGTTCCCCCGTCGCGGTGTGGAACGCCACGTACACCGTCTCTCTTTGCGTCAGCTCGTAGATCAGCTGACTTTTGTCTAAAGCCGCTAACCTATTTCATACATCTATTGCATCTCCCCCAAAACTTGGCACCCTTAGTTCCCCGAACAGACTCCTCAAGTCCTCAGACGGTCTGTGGTGTTCTCTATTGCCCCCTCCGACCCAGCCATTCCCTGTTCCTCCCCGTTGTCAGACATTTAAACAATACAATTAGTGATTAATAAGAAATGAGAAGGAAATCGAATTACGAAAAAATGGCAAGCAACAAGAATTTCAAGAAGAAGCCAAAAAGTGCCCTACCTGCTACCTGCTCTGGGTTGATTTTCGACGAAATCTACCCTCTCTCTCTCTCTCTCTCTCTCTCTCTCTTTGAGCGTTTTAGCTCGGTGGTTATTCAGAGTCGATCCTGGTCAAAACGGCACCAGATGTGACGTCGTCTTCGGGTTGCTAGTCGTCTGATGGCCTCGATACAGTAGCTGGTCTTCAAGACGTTTATTATAACGGCGCTCCTCCTTGCCCACACTGTGAATTCTGATCCAAGGAAGGCGCGCCGAAATCTTGCTAGCTGTATCTTTACCACGTCGAACCAGGCCGGACGCGCGCTTACATTTGGTTATCAAAAAAAAAAAAAATACGGCATTTTTATAAATAAATAATTTCGATAATGGCTGACTAAATTGAGGAAAAAGTCTTTATATATATATATAAAAAATAAAAATAAATAATTAGCAACAGAAGCAGAATATACAGTCGTCGAATTCAATTTTGATAACGGAGCAAAAGTTTGCGTTTAAGAAAAATCAGAGCTTTCAATTTTCCAAATTTTAAAAAGTCTTTTCAGGGCTTTTACCGAAGTTTAGCAAAAATGGCCGAAATGGGTTGGTGGGTGGCGACGGCGGCAGTAAATTCGCCTTGTCTCTTTCGCTCGGCAGCTTCTACTGATTTGGCTTGCCGGGGTATCGATTTTTATGCTTGTCCCAAATTCTCTTGGGAGGTGCGGGATGGACCCGACGTATCGATGCAAATCACATCTTTGACCAATGAGATTACTTCCACCTCCACATTTCGAGATAGGGGCTTGGTTCAATAAATGAGGTAACAATATCGCTTCTGACGTAATTTCTGTTCATCTTTTTCTTCTTGATTCAACTGATTATGTTATCAAATTCAGCCTTTAGTTTGGAAACTTTAATGCCAGTGAGATTTATAATTCGTTTTTATTCTCATAATTAAAACTTTAATCTTTTTAACCTCATCAAAAATTTTTGACAATCTTGTTCTGGCTATCGCTATTTTTCACTTTCACCGGCCGAAAACCCCAAAGCTTCTGATCAACTTTTGAATAAATAATGCAAAAATATCTCTTCAATTTCCAACGAGTTTTTCTGTTTTTCAGATTTTACAAGTTTTTGCAACAAATCAGATTTCATAAGTTTTTGCAACAAATCTTCTGTTAGCTTGACTCACTAGTTGCTTTCACCAACCCAACGCCACCCAAAGTCTCATCAGGTAGTTATTAATGATGGTAATTATTATTAACTAATAATGATGATGAGACATTGTTATTGACTACCAGATGAGACATTGTTCTTTCAGTATCGAAACAAAATATACAATTTTGTAGTAGTTTGTACATGTATATATTATTGTACTTTAGTACAGTAATATATATATAGTGTGTGTGTGTGTGTGTATATATGGGTGTGTGTTCAGCAATATATATATATATATGAGTTGTAAGTATTAATCGTGCATATTAAACATAAAGGGAGATTACTTTTTTGTAATACAAATTCATGATTTATATCATAAAATTAAAATAAAAGATAATTATTAATTACGAATTATAAATTATTAATTATTAACCAGTTTTAGTTAATCTGGATCAACGTATTAAGTAGATAATCATTTTTATGCCTACATGTAACCAGCAATTCATTTCTTTTGTTTAATAAGCTAGGGTTATTTAAGTGTTTAAGAGAACTAATTTCTCAGCAAGAAAATTACATCCATTTCCTTTCCCGTTGTAAGTTTAGCTTTATTTATGATATCTCAGTTGATAACAAAACAAATACTTATGTGCTTATGAAAGTATTTCTGAATGGAATTTAGGAATATAAATATAATGTTACGCTGGTGTTTCTGTTTATTTTTACCTTACTTATTTTCTTTTCTAAATACTCTAAATTTACTTTATGGTTGTTTAGTTTAAAAGCTTTTATATGTTTAATTATTTCTTATTATCACATATTTCTTTATGGCTAGAGTTGTAATTAATCTTACTTGGACTGATTTATGCAAACTATCTAGAATTTTATGATAACTGTTTGATTCTTTACTGATGTATCTATGGTGATATAGATCTTTGGTGTATGGCTTTTAATACTTAGTATTCAAGTTGAAGCTTAATCTATTTTGTATTGGTGTTAGCAATAATATTTAATCGTGACCATTGAAACTTTTATAAGATCTTTTTTCAGCCAGTCTTTATTTCGTGAACTTGTTTTAAGGGAGATAATTCCACTTTCATCTCTGTAAATTCCGGTGTCATTAATATCGAAAATAAATCTTTATTTCTACAACAAGAAGATTGTTTTTTGCCTGCTTTATGATATTTATTTTGCGATTGCTAATAATGCAGTAATTTCTTGCGAAATTTAGAGGATACATTAGCAAATTCTTGGTGATGAACAAGTAAAAGTCACAAATATCAAATTTGATGAATGTAAATTCATTCTTTCTTTTTATATTGGTAAACCATTCTATGGATTTTGCTGTTGTATGCCACTGGTTAATTTCTAGAGCGTCCTTTGTGTACGCCCTTTCAAGGATGTTTTTGCTAGTTTTACTGATATTATTTTGAGTTGGGTTGAGTAATCGGTATTGAGGTTTGCTTAGGAAATTTTCTCTATGATCTTTAACTGTGATGAATGCATGTTGTTTGTGGAATTTGAAGATTCTATCATCAATTTTTAGATCACCGGCTATTTTCATAGCTACAGTATTGATGCTATTTTTCTGCTGACTAAGAAAATAATCCCTGAGGAGTGGAGACAACACAATAATGCCTTCACGAAAATTTGAAGACGGCATAACTCTACTCAGTTAAGTGACAAACTTCTCCAGACTAATCATATATATATATATATATATATATATAATGTTAAGTTATGATAATTTCAGTAGTTTTACTGATAAAATATATTTTGGCAGGGTTTTTTTTATCGTTAAGTGATGGATATCAGGACGGAGGTATAGCGTTGATAGTTTTAGTTCAAATAATTTATCGCTTTAACTGAGCAGGTTAATGCTGACTTCGAAGTTTGGTGAAGACACCGTTACGATGGCCCATTAATCGGGGCTGGGTTTCTTACTGTTGAATCCTGTTTTTTTTTTTTCTATTTTAACGGTCTTCTCACGAAACTTCGAAGCTTAGATGTGGACAGATTCCGAAAGTATGTTCTTGCGAGACAAGCGGGCTAACCATTGCACCATGTCGAGGTGTCACGTTTTATTATGCGTAGCTTAGATGTGGCACAAGGCGGAAAGTGTAGACACCCAGTGAGATTCGAACTCCGTCGTAATTGTTCTATCTAGACGTAATTGTTCTAGCTTGCTAACCATTACACCATGTCGATGTTCCCCGATTTACTAGGTGTATGTGAAACAAGGTCGAATGTTGTAATCAATCAGAATCGAAATCCCTACTCATTACTCAATCGTAATTGTTTTAGTGAGCCCATCTTGCTAACCATTAAACTAAGTTGAGGTACCCCGATTTGACACGAATGTAATGTCGAGTGTATGCAGTGCCCAGTGAAGATTGAACTTACTCCTTCGTCACAATTCATACTAGCAAGACTTGCTTGTTAATCATTACTCCACGTTGAAGTGACCATAATGAATTTCTAAGAGTAGCTGAAATGTGGTACAAGGCCGAATGTGTGGGGCGCACAGTGAGGATCAAACTCACCCTGAGAAGCTACAGCAATTAACGCATATTAAAGAATCTAAAGCAGTGGAGAACTGTTTCTGGTTATGTCCTGAAGTGACATGGAATTTTAAAAATAGAGATTTTCTAAGCTTAGGTATGGCACAAGGCCGAAAGTATGGGATTTTAGAAATGTAGTGCATTATGTTGTTGGCTTATTTTTTTTTTTTACAAAAGACTATTAGCATAAAACGAATAATATGCAACGCTAGTTGGAACAAACTTTCTGATTATAACACCACGTACAAATGCCCACGTACGCGTATGTGTGAGTACACCTGGATTTAGACATACCTGTACGTATATTTGCTAAACTTAGTACAGCATGAGGTAAAGATGAGGAAAAAGATTGTAGAAAGATTCTGCTGCGTTTAATCGTTCAAATAGAAAGAGACAGTTGGCTTTGAAAATTCGCTATTTTTCCTATTTTTAACATAGTCACTGATAAGAAATAGTGATCTCAGCTGACAGGCAGGCAACTGATCTGATTTGAATGTCGTTGTTTAAGTGTTTATACTTAAAAAGAATATTAATGAACGATCAACAAAAATATCCAATGAAGACATTTCTTCAGATCAGAAAGATTTGCAAGAACAATACTTAAAGAATACTTGAATAACTAATTATCAAAGCCATCAATAAAACAATTGTTTATTTATGTACATAGACGCACACACACATGAATGCATTCAGACATATCTGTCTGTATTTCTGAAATGAGGTATCGTTACTATTTACACTATTTTATGTTATTTAGGGTTGAGAGGTGTAATTCATATAAATAATAAATAGAAATTGTAATAAAACTGAAGTCTTTTTCGCTAATGTGGAATGTTTATTGAAATAAAAAATGTATCAATGAATACCGTCGAATGGTTTGTTTTGGGTTCACGATCGCTAGAAATGGTGGCTAATTGTTCTTCATCACATAACAGAAGTCTACTATTAGAAGAGACATTAGTAAAGGGATTCGGGATCCAATCATCCTTTCGCGGCTCACTTAAAAGGATCGAGCGGCATACTAGTGTCTCGTGGTACGATTAAGAATCATTGTCTTGGCTGTTTACTTACCGCCATAATTGTAATATGCGGACGGCTAAGTGCCCCTAGGCAAAATACACCGTCGATTTATTTACTTAAAAATAGGTCCTTCCTATTTCAATGCCTGCTACTTGTTCACTGTTTATATTAATAACAATCTTTCAAGGTCCCAACAGTTTATAATTAACAAACATTCGTATTGGATCGCAGAAAGCACAGTAAATAACATTTTTTCTATTTATTTATTCGGGCAACGAGACTGGTAACAAGGTCTCACCCTCTTACAGATAAATCAAACAAATGCAGCCGACAATTCTACTTCATCAGATTCTTTTCTCGTACTTCCCGCCTGTGGAACTCCCTTCCATATACTAGCTTTCCTGACGGCTACAACGTCCAGGAATTTAAATGCAATATCAATTGATCCACTTGACCCCAGTCCTTTCTACATCACCCCATGTATCTTGTTCTTTTTCCTTTCTCTCTACCTTCACAAAAGTTTTTACACCTGTGTTCCCACCTTTCTCTTGCCCTTTCTCTGACACCCCCTATATCTGGTTCGTCTTTCTCTTCACTCTCCTCCTGCCTAAACTTTTACTATCTTATGTAGCCCCCTGCGCATCAGTGACGGTACCGCCTTGCTTGGGGTGAAACGATTAAAAAAAATAAGCTACTTACACTGTTTGTATGTGCATGTTGGTGCAGGGGATCCGAGAAATCGGAGAACCGAGTTCGAATTTGAGTCGAATTCATTGCATTCACTTATGCGCAAATATCATTGGAAAAGGAATAAATTCGTCTCTTCTCTCTCCAGCTATGGGTTACATAGCAGGACAGATAGGGTTCTATAACTTTGGTTGTCAATTAGTCTACTGTAGAAAGTAATGGCCACGTCAGTCAGTTAAGTGCCATACGTGATACACCCTTGGGCGCTCATGTCTCGAAACATGACTGGGCAGAAGATTATCCCGCAGTAGGTTGCCATTGCTTTCTGCGGTAGTCTGGTTGCTGACCAAGGCTATAGAACCCAATCTGTCCTGTTATTTAACCCATAACTGGAAGGAATAGACGGATTAATACCTTTCCAAAGGGTATTTGCGCGTAAGTGAATGCAATGAATTCAGCTGGAATTCGAACTCGGCTCCCCGATTTCTCGTTCCGAGCCGATATCCAATGCACCACAAAACTGCAGGGAAATCTTTTGCCCAGTCAGTCATGTGGATGCTGCTATTATATTTGTATTATCAACGAGTATGTGACAGAGTATGTGACAGAGTATGTGACAGAGCTCACTGTGTTTGGAATATAAAATATTCATATGACTCTCCATACATACACAAAACAATCGATATTTTCAGTTAAAATTAAATAAAATTAATCCTTGATAAACGCTTGGATAAATAAAACATAATTTTTATATAATTTATGTTCTGAAATGAAAAAAAAAAGATCACATGAAAAATTATATAAAAAATGAATCATAGCACCTTGTCTGTAATTTTAACAAAACTTGACTTGCACACACACACACACACACACACACACACACACACACACACACACATGTATGTATATATATATAATATATGAATTTATATATTAGAAATTATACCTTAAAACAGGTACAAACTACAATCTACTACAAATTTGTACATTTTGTTTCGACATTAAAACAACAATGTCTCATCCGGTAGTTAATAATGATGAGATATTGTTCTTTTAATGTCGAAACAAAATGTACAATTTTGTAGTAGATTGTAGTTTGTACCTGTTCTAAAGTATTAACTGATAATAAATATTCATTGCTCTGTTTTTATATTGAGCATTGTTTTAAATTAATTTTTTGATAGTCATTTACAAAGCAAAAGTACATGACTTAAATGGTCAAAACAAAATATATTTGGGATCAACCAAAGACACTTTTAAGATCAAGTGGTTCAATCACAAGTCTACATTTAAAATAGAAAACATAAAAGATTGTACAAAACTGGCAAGCCACATGTGGAAACTGAAATTAAAATATGGAAAAAACCCAGATATAACGTGGAGTATAGCGAAAACAGCCAAGCCTTACAACGGTGGCAAAATATGTAGACTGTGACAGGAAGAAAAGTTAGCGATTATGCTATTCCCAAACAAAAATTAATTATTGAATGAAAGAACAGAAATTATGACTAAGTGTAACCATATCATAAAATACCTATTAGGTTCATACAACCATGGATGAAAACGTTATAATTTCTTGTAATTTTAAACGTTGCGCGTTCAAAAATTCCCCATTACGTGAGCGTTCAAAAAATCACCGTTATGTGTGCGTTCTTTAAAAAAAAAGGTAGACGATAAAAGTAGTTATAGCAAATCGCCTGAAGACACCACATAGTAGAAACCTAGGTCACGTAATAACTCGTTTACAAATGAAGAATATATATATATATATATATATATATATATATATATATATATATATATATATAACGAATAGAATCCATAAAAAGATCATTAGAGCCCTAAGTTTTCTTGGTTTTAAGGTTGAAGTTTCTTCCAATCTTAAAATAGTTAACTACTTAGATATTACCCTTCACCTAAATGATGACTCCCACCAGCCTTATCTCAAGGAAAATAGTTTACCCTCTTACATTAATATCTCATCTAATCACCCAAAAACTATTTTAAAACAGATACCCAATATCGTAAATACTAGAATTAACCGTTTATCATCAATGAAAATAAAGAAATTTACAACAAGGCCCTTCAGAAGAGCGGATACAATAATAGATTAACGTATGTAAAACCAACTATTAAACCTGAATCATCTAATACCAAACATAAAAATAAAAATAAATGTAGAAAAAGGAAGCTAATATGGTTTAATCCTCCATACTGTAGACTAACTAATATTAATATTATAGGAAAAAATGTTCTCAAGCTAATAAATAAACATTTCAATAGCAACAATCCTCTACATAAAACCTTTAATAGGAACACATTACAAATTAGCTTTTCCTGTACCCTCAATATGAACGATATTATTAATTCACATAATAATCAGATTCTAAAGAATTTATATAATACCGATTCAAAGTCTGGAATTTATAATGATTGTAATTGTATCTGCCCGGTGGAAGGCAAGTGTAAATCCACCCAGGTAATCTACGAAGCTAAAATCTCACCAACCAACAATAGAACAAATTACCAGGTTTATATTGGTATATCCACGGGCGATTTTAAGCAACGTTATTAGAATCATAGGTATTCCTTTTCCAACCCAAATCAGAAATATCAAACAGCTCTTTCACGAAGATTTTGGAAAATTAAGAAAGAAGTGCTAAATCTCAAAGTTAGTTGGAAACTGATAGGCTCAGCCTGTAATTCTAGAAATTTTCACGATAAGTGTAGTCTATGTTTAGAGGAAAAAATACAAATATTAAAGTACCCAAATCAGCATCTACTTTTAAATTTACGGAAAGAATTCATTAGCAAATTCCGCCATAAGTCGAAATTTGTGAATTTTAAATCTTAAGATTTAAGTTTGAAACTTAGTCTATGATTTTAGTAAAATAAATTAATTTTTTTTAAGCTAGTAAATTTGAACCCCACCACCAAATACTTATCCCAGCCTTATAGATAACTTCCTTCTTCCTTTTTCCTATCTAAATATCTACTATTTAACATGTAAGAATCTGTAGACTAACTTTTTAGTCCCCAGTTTTCCGGCACTTTCATATATTTTGTTTTGTTTTTGTGAAAATTCTTGTTTCTATTTTGTTGTTCATAACCATTTTACTCATTTAACTTCTTGTTATAATTGTATATTTATATTTATTTTTAACCCTCTAGGGCCATTCGTATCATATTTGATACAGTATGAAAACAAGCCTTGAAAGAAATATTTTCCTGAAAAATTTTTTAAGAGAAATATTTTATAAATTTCAAATGAAAGCAGTACTGACTGCTCAGTCAATGAATACCAAATGTTTCTTTATAGGGAAATACTGTATCAAATATGATACGAATGGCCCTAGAGGGTTAATGCTAAATCTAATTTACATATTACGCAGAAAGATTAGTTTTGGTTAACTTTTAGCAAGGCCTTTACAATAAAAATATAATAATTTCGTTCCTTTCGTACTAAGCTGCCTTTAATTTAGTTTCTTAAATTTTTCAAAAATAATTAAAATTAAATTTAACTCGTGAATTGCGAATGTCCTTTAGCTTTTTAAGTAAATTATGTTCGGAAAGTGTATTTGTGTGTGTGTGTGTGTGTGTGTGTGTGTGTGTGTGTGTGTGTGTGTGTGTGTGTGTATACTTGTAGTAATGCATTCTTTTGAAATCTACCCTTAAAGTTAATATTTTTATTTTTATTTTAAATCTAAAATTTAAGGTTTATATTTAATTTAGATTTGCATGTCAAAATTTTTTTTTATAAAATTTGTCCCAGTCATTATTTATTTAAAATCGCTTTGGTAAATGTTTTTCAACACTGATGATAGCGTTTCCTTTGTTTCTATGGGAATTTTTTTTCTTTTTTTTCTTTTCTTAGCTTACTTCAATGTCAACCAACCAGTCTTCCCCGGCTTATTCTTTTCCTTTCCTTTTTCATTTTCCTCTTACCTTTCGTCCCCCCCTACCACTTCTATTCCCCCAGACATGGCTAAATTTCAACTTTTAAACTCTCAACTCAGAGAGGGGGTTGGGTGTCTTCTAGTCATAGGTATCTGTCTGCTTCCCAGTTTACTTCTTTAAATTCAAAAATTATTAATCCCACCCCGTTTTATTTTCCTGTGGACAGAAATTTTTTTTTTTTTGACTTCTGCCAGTATAAAATCTTATGTCATTTGAATTTGATTTAATAAATATTTTGTTGCTGAAGACACGAGGAAGTCCTCGTAGAAATGGCTATTCAACGAATTTAAACATCGAAATTTTGTTTTATTTTATATTTGGCTCTGTAATTAGAATATAATAATTGCATTGAGCCCTTCACCTTGATCAATTTGAATATTAATGAAATTAATATTAATTAGTATCGGGTTTTTGGGATTTACCTATCTGATTATCCTTTTGGATTATATATATAAGGTTGATTGGTTTTGTTTAGTGTCATATCAAACTGTATGGATTATTTAATACCAAAATATAAATATTTTAGCTACAGATAAAACATATTGTTGGTCATTTTACTATAAATAGCTATTGTTTGCCATTTTCCTTTTAGAAAGATGTATTACTGGTAATTTTACATTTTCATAATGTTTTGCCTTTGTCTGGGGTACACTATTTTTTCATTGCTAGAACCTTAACAGATACTACCACACTGAACCTGAGACCAACAAGAATATATTTCATCCAAAAGGATAATCAGGTGGGTAAATCCCAAAAACCCGATACTAATTAATATTAATTTCATTAATATTCAAATTGGACAAGGTGGAGGGCTCAATGCAATTATTTTAAAATGAAACAAAATTTCGATGTTTCTTATTAAAGTGACTGATTATTATCTTTCTCTATTGTTTATTGAAACAGGTCTGTGTCAGGAAGAGACAGCTGAAGTTCCTGGGACATGCAATGAGGAAAGAGGGCTTGGAGAACCAGGCCAGATAGAGGGAGAAAAAGACATGGGAAAGCAGTGGATAACATATTTGAAGGACCTAATCAGGTGGATGATGGAACAAGGGTTGCATGGTGTAACAGGAGGAGGTGTACTAAGAACCACCAGGGATAGGGAGACGTGGAAAGCCATCATCATCTATGTCCTGAAAGGACAGGGCACATAGAAGAATAAGAAGAAGAAGAAAAAGAAGAAGAAAAAGAAGAAGAAGAATGATGAATGAGACATGATATATGTAAAAAAAGTAGCTGATAAGAAGATCATGAAGATAAGGATGATATATGGTTTCTGGTTTTCTCTTTTCTAATCTTCTTCCTTTGTTTTTTTTTTTCAATTGGAGTAGATAGACTAAACTATTGCCCGGTTCACACTCCACCCACATCTATTGAACAGGTGAAGAGGCTCATCCCTTATTTCCTGTTTAGGATGCGGTTCCCGGTTTTCTCTTTTCTAATCTTCTTCTCACTTTGTTTTTTTTTTTTCAATTGGAGTAGATAGACTAAACTATCGCCTGGTTCACACTCCACCCACATCTATTGAACAGGTGAAGAGGCTCATCCCTTGTTTCCTGTTTACCTGTTTAGGATGCGGTTTCCGGTTTTCTCTTTTCTAATCTTTTCACTCTTATGTAGCCCCCTGCACATCAGTGGCGTTACTGCCTTGCTTGGGGTGATATGATTAAAAAATAAAACAAAAAAAACTCTAAGTGCATAATGATTTTCTGAACACCCCGTGCTCTTATCTCGTTACGATTATATCATTTGTTTAATTTAATATTAAGAAATTATAGGACATAAACAGGAAAATGTGGAGTGAGATGAAAAGAATATTCCACTCAGTTCTTAACTAGCATTCTTCTTTTATGTGTCGTTTTCTTAAGGATGTTGGTAATCATAGATCTCCACGATTTCCTGACCTTTGTAGCTCTTAATAAAGTTTATCTTTTCGTTATCTCTCTTAAACATTGCTCTACTATCCATTTACTCAGGCTCTTTCTTCTTCTATTTGCTGTGTCCGTTCAGGGTGTTGATGATCATGGTTCTCCACGATTTCCTGTACTTTGTAGCTCTTAATAAATTTTGTCTTTTGGTTATCTCTCTTAAAGCTTGCTCTGCCACTCATTTAATCAAGCTCTTTCTCCTTCTTCTCTGTGCCGTGTCCCTTCATGATGTTGGCGATCTTGGCTTTCCACGATTTCCTGTTCTTTGTAGCTCTTAATAAATTTTGTCTTTTCATTATCTCTCTTAAACCAAGTTCTACCACCCATTTAGTCAACTCATTTTTCTTCTTCTTTGCGCCGTGTCTCTTCGTGATGTTGGCGATCATGGCTCTCCACGATTTCTTGTCTTTTGTAGCTCTTAATAAATTTTCTCTTTCCACTATATCTCTTAAATCTTGTTCTATCACCTACTTATTCAAGCTCTTTCTTTTTCTTCTTCTATGTCTGACCTGTTCAATAGACGTTGGTGGAGTGTGAACCGGGCGATAGTTTAGTCTATCTATTCCACTTAAAAAAAAAAAAGAAAACAGTGAAAAGATTGGAAAAGAGAAAGCCGGAAACCACATCCTAAACAAGGAACAAGGGGTGAGCCTCTTCACCTGTTCAATAGACGTGGGTGGAGTGTGTGCCCAAATCTTCTGCCTAGTCAGTCATGACTCTTTCGAGACATGATCGCCAAAGCGTGTATCATGTATGGCACTTAACTGACTGGCTGATTAAATTTCAATATTCAATTTATCTATTATATAACTTTAAATAAGTTAATTATTTCTTTGCGGCCCGGTAGCAAATCATCCATGGCCCGCTACCGGTCTGCGAGCCGCTGGTTATGGGCCTCTTTTCTATACTATATACCAAGATGAAAAAAATTAAACTGCAACCAAAATTACATATATATTGCATACCCTTCAATGAAACGACGATGGGATCCCAAAAACTGTTATCTTCTCTCTTATAAAATCGCTTGCCTTAAAATGACGAGACTCAATAAAATGACGCCCGTGACACGTATACATAAACAAATGGAGACAGTATATCTTTTATTCGCTCTTCAGGTGACGTGGTTGTGGACTAGGAGGTGGTGTCCGGGGTGTCAGCACACACTCATCGAGCGTGCCAAGGATCACTCTCGTCCGCGGTTTTCGCTGTGACTTTCTCGGTCTGGGTTCCTATCTGAATTCTCATTGACTCGACTTTTACTACTAAACTGTCTCTTACGTAAACGACTACGTTATCTTTTAGCACTTTGTTTACACCCATTTCAAGGCTCACATTATCTGACCATGGCTACGCTGGTTTAAAAACAAATATTTTACTGACATAGGGAATTTTGCTCGAATTCTTTGACACACAATCAAATATTTATCAAAACAATGTCTATTTTTCTTTTAATAGCCAGTTTGCATATTTTTGCTGTTTCATAAAAATGCACTTTTTCCACTAGCTCAGATAATATAGAACAAATGAACTCGACTGGAATTCAAAATTGGCACTCCGATTAGTTGCTTCCAGTTGCTATCCACTACTCCACCGGTCCCACAAATAATAATGTACCCCAATGGAAAATAAAACAATGCAATTTCTTAAGAAAAGGAATTTTACCTTTCCCAGTGATATTAGCACATAAGTGAACGCAATTAATTCGACTGTAATTCGCATTTTCTTTTTCAATTGTACAATCCTCGCTGCTATTCATATTCTACCGTTCCTCCTAATAACAGTATCAGTCAGTTAAGTATCATACGTGATACACGTTTGAGCGATCATGTCTCGAAAGGGACATGACTAACTGGGCCAAAGTTTATCCCGCAGTAGATTGCTATTAGTTTCTGCAGTAGATTAGTTGCCAACCAATACTATAAAACCAAATATGTCCTGTTATTTAACCCATAACTGAAGGGAAGAGATAGATTAATACCTTTCTCATGGGTATTTGTGCGTAAATGAATGCAAGGTATTCAACAGGAATTTGAATTCGGCTCCCTGATTTTTATGCTCACCCAACGTCAAATAAAAAAAAGTATGCAGTTTCGTAAAAGATGGAAACATGCATTACTTAAGTGCATAAGCACATAAATGAATGCAGTAAACTTGACTAGAATTCGAACTCGGCTTTTTGTTTGTTCAGTCCAAACCTTACTCTACCATGTCTCCTTTAGACTCGTATTCATGGAGAAGGAAAGAAGGGAAAAAGCCACTTATCTGAATCTCACTTTCTTTCACAAGAAACTGGTATCTTTTGAGCCGTGAGAGATAAGGAGAAGAACACTCTTCTTGTTAAGTCGTTTCCAAACGGTGCGACGCGCCTAATGCTGGCGGCAGACTAGGGCAGCATGATTGAAAGACAATCAAAGATTTAGAAACATTTTCAAAAGTTCACATGCCAAAAGTAAATATGATTTCAAAATTTAAAATATTATTATAGATTCCATCTAATTGCATGCAGAGGTTCCAGTATAAAAAATATCGACTAATTTTATTATTGTGGTATTTTTGCATTATATCAAGTATTAACAATAATGTAACAATTAACAATATAGGAACTAGGGTCTGCGAATTAGAAGGGAGAGTTATCAATGATAATATTGACTTCGAATTCGTGGTTATCTCTCTTTAACCCTCTTTCTGGATCTTTGTTGCTATAGGGCGGTTTGCGTCTTTTCACCCGGAATTCTCTTTGGTGAATCGTAAGCAGTTATTACTTTCGAAAATGCGGCATTGCTTTACCGACTAATTTAGCAGTCTCTACATTACGTAAAAATGTCTTGAAGAAAATAAATGCAAAAATAGCACACGGTTCTAATAATGGACGTTTATACAGTCAGTTAAGTGCCATACGTGATACACGCTTGGGTGATCATGTCTCGAAAAAGACATGACTGACTTGGCAGAAGATTATCCCGCAGTAGGTTGCCATTGCCATTTCTGGTTGCCGACCAAGGCTATAGAACCCAATCTGTCCTGCTATTTAACACATAACTGGAGGGAAGAGACGGATTAATACCTTTCCCAAGGGTATTTGTGCGTAAGTGAATACAATGGATTCAACTGGAATTCGTTTATACAATTCGTTTATACAATTCATCTCAAATGTAGTCAAGGTGTTTAGAATGGAATGGTATTGCTAGTGTATCATTTCTCTATACACCTTTTATAAGAATTCCATGCCTCTTCAGAACATTTTTAATCATGGCTTTCGATAGCCTTTATTTTTTAATATCTGCATCTGTGTAATACAGTTGTTTTTGGGGAAGGTTATAAAATGTTTTCTCGTTACCTTTTAAATTCAAAGTTAAGGGTCAGTTTATCTTGCGATTTAACTGTATCTTTGAGTTGAATAGAATTGGTATTACTACAAAAGAAACACACGCTATTTCAGCTGAAATTTGCTTTAACATTTATTATTCCATTAACCTACTGTATAGACCATTTCAAAACACATGACGATCAAAATTTAGTGCCTGACTTCTCTACCGATATAATACTAACTTCCTGAAACTCACATATGACCTCAAGTAGAACTTCCATGTACAATTCATCGCTAAAGATGCAGCTAACATGATCAGTTCCTTGTATTTATCTAGTAATTATCATGCTATTTTTTACCTTTATCAAAGCCATATAAGGCCCAAAAGGAAGTACTGCTGCCATATTTGGGCTGGAATTTCCTATGCATCACTTTCCAGTCTTCATAAAGTTTAAAAACATATCTCTGTTAGAGAAAAATTATTTTCCATCTTCCAGCCTCTCTCGCACAGAGGAGCGTGACGAATCTCTCATTGCTCTATTTATTTTTAATCGTTTCACCCCAAGCAAGGCGGTACCGTCACTGATGCGCAGGGAACTACATAAGAGAGTTAAATTTTTAGGCAGGAAGAGAGTGAAGAGAAAGACGAACCAGTTACAGAGGGTGTCAGGGAATAGTCAAGAGAATGATGGGAACACAGGAGTGAAGACAGTTGCGAAGGGAGAGAGAAAGGAAAAGAAAAAGATACACGTGGTAATGTAGAAAGGACTTGAGCCAAGTGGATAAGAGATGGGAATTGACATTGCATTTAAATTCCTGGAGGTTGTAGCTGTCAGGAAAGCAAATATATGGATGGGAGTTCCACAGGCGGGAAGTGCGAGAAAAGAAGCAAAGCTGATGGAGTAGCTATTCTCACCTGCATTCGGTTGATTTAACTGTAAAAGGGTGGAACCTTGTTGCCAGTCTGGTTGCACGAGTAAATTCTTGTGGAAGGGGCACCAGTGACCTACGTTCGTCGGAGCAGAAGCCATACTACCATAGAAAATGCTCGGATTACACACACTCCTTGGTTCTGCCAGGTTTAAACTTCGCGACTAGGACTCACCATGGCATTTACACCGTAGCGAATCACCAATATTCCCTCCATATTCTATCGGCGAGAAGTTCCTTCTCAATCAGCTTATATTCACGAACAACTACCTTGTGGAACAGACTCGCAAGTAGATGTTTTCTCGATCACTACAATCTTAAACTGTTCAAGTCTAGAGCTAAGCGTTATCTTACCCTCTTATCCATAAGCTACCCATTAATTTGTACAGGGTGAAACTTATTGTGAAAAAAAATAAGCATTGTGTAAATTTTTTATAATCGTTTCACCCTCAAGCAATGCACTACTGCTACTGGTCTGTAGGAGTTACATAAGAGGATAGTGAAAAGAAAGAGGAACAAGAAACAGAGGGCGTTGAAGAAAGGATAAGAGAAAGATTGGAATACTGGTATGTTACGTGAGAGTAGAGCGAGAAGCAAAAAGTTCCAAATACAGTGGGTGGCGGGGAAATGATAAGAGAAAGATGAGAATCGGTAGGTCATTCATGTAGAAGAGGGGAGTGATCCAGTGCTTGGCTGAGTTAGGCTGAGACCCTACGGCGACAGCCGGTGATGGAACTGATGATGATGATGATGATGATGATGATTGCTCTTGATGCTAAATCATCTGATAATTGGGATGAATGGTCTCCGCCCTGTTTTCTTTGACCAAGATACGCTATACGTGATGATGATGATGATGATGATGATGATGCTAGACTACTTTATAGTCGAACTTTAACGCATTAATATTTTGCATATTTTAAATTATCAGCAAACCTGATAAATGGGAGTTTGAGTTTGAGGTTGAGTTTTACGGCATATTAACATCTGTGGGTCATTTGATGCCAAAAAGGTGGGGTTTTAAGATATTTTTTAATGTTAAGTTATAGTCTGAATGTTGATTTAGTCAGATTTTAATGAAAATTTTTGTTTTTATTCTTTTTATTTTAGAAAACTGAAAATGTCTTCTAGTTTTGTATTCAAAAACATTTTGCTGAGAATATCTTTTACCTTCAATATCTTTTTACCTGCAATAATCTTTTTACCTGTAATAATCTTTTTACCTGTAATAATCATTTCTTCAAAAATGTATTGTTGGTAGTATTTTTCCTTCAAAAATATATTTTTCTATAAAAGTATATTTTTATGTATATATTACCAAAAAAAGTGTATTTTTCTACTTTCATAGTGTTCTGACCTCAGCTTGGGGGTTAACCACTTGCCCATTGTTGGGACCCCAACAGGTGCCACCACTCCGGGTCAGAGTTAACCTGAGAACAACAGAGATTAAGATGTGGTTCCATGCTCCTCACAACCTCCCAATCAGAGGCCTTGCTGCCGGATGCAGTTTACCGTCATGCCTAGGACCGCTGATAAAGGGGAAGGATGAGCTGCGCCAGGTATGCTTTGCTACAGACGCCCTACACACGACGATGATGATGATAATAAAGGTAATTGATCTTTATGCTAAAATACTTTATAGCCGAGCGTTAACGTATAATGATTTTGCATGTTTGCTTTCAATTATTTGATAACTCATCGGATATTGGATTTCGTTTTGCAAAATTTAGTCTTTTACAAAGGAATTTTCGTAACAAAACCGATTTACTGCTCGATGCAACCAGCCATGGCGGCAGGTTTTAAGGTTTATTTTTTTCAAGTTTTTTGTTTGTTTGCTGCTGTAGTATAAATAAATCCGAGCTCTGAGTGTGGATTTTTTTTTTCTTCTTTTTCAGATTCATAGATTGTTTTGCACATCAGGCATCTACATCTGCAGCTAATAGAAGGAGCAAATAACGAAAAATTAAAAAAATATATATATATAAGTAGAATCAAAAATGAAGGCGAGGCTAAATTGAATGGTAATGTCTAAGTGGGGTCTGAAATCGTCCCTGGGGTGGTGCCGGGTACTGGTGTGGGTCGTGGCACTAGCATGTGGTAAGTAATTAATGTTTGAACACGGATGTTTTTATTTTAAGAGAGACGAGAGGCGAATGAGAATGGGATGAGGAAGAAAAGAGAAGATGGCTCTACTTATCTTTTTAGCGCATGCGTGAGAATGTTTTTAACGCAGTCGGAATATCGAAGATTAGAAGGAGAAAGGAAACGTTTTCTGGGAGAACAAAAGAGAGGGGACCCGACCAGAACAGGAAGGAACTTTATCTTTTGCGTAGGTTTTCGATGTTGAAGATAATAGGGCGTTGGAATCTTTTCGTGTTTGGTTGTATGCACGCATGTAAGGGTCGGTCATGGGTTTTCATAAATCTGTATGCACCGATATGCGTCTGTAAGTAAATTTTATGTTTGTAAAAATATGGTCATGCTATTAATATATACATATACAATATTTTTATGTATCTGAGTCCGTGCTTGTTAATTTTTGAGTTTTTTTATGCATTTTTCTTGATGCAAAAGTTTCCAGAATTTTTTTTCAAAATATTTTAGTCACATAAAAGTCATACCATCGTTACTCAGTAATTAATGCGCCTTTGCTGGTCTTCTGTGATCTTGCAACCCATTTCAGTATTTCAATGTTCATTCCATAAAAAAACAAACAAAAAAAAAAACAACGTTGTATATGCGCTGTGGTGCAATGGATATCAACACGGAATGAGAAATCGTAGATCCGAGTTCGAATTTCAGTTGAATTCGTTGCATTCACATGGGCGCATGTTGCCTTAGGAAAGGTATTAACCCATCTCTTCTTCCTCCAGATATAGATTAAATAGCAGGATAGATTGGATTCCATTGGGTGGCAACCAGTCTACCGCAGAAAGAAATGGCACCTACTGAAGGAAAATCTTCTGACTAGTCATTCGTGTCTCTTTCGGGACATGATAGCTCAACCGTGTATCACGTATGGTACTTAACTGACTGATAAAAGAATGATTCTAGTTTTGATTCAGTGGATTTATTTCGTATAAAACTGATAAATCAATAGAATTTTTTTTGTTTTATTCTTTTAATCGTTTCACCCCAAGCAGGGCGAGACCGCTAGTAGTGCGTAGTTGCTTACACCGAGAGAAAAAACAGGACACTGGACGTTTCGAAAAAAGAATTAAAGATGAATTATATTAAAGAGTTAGATGGTAATTGATGCTTCATTTAAACTTTTGGAGATTGTAGCTATCGAGGAAGCAAGTAAACGAAAGGCGGGAGGTGCGAAAAAAGAAACAATTAAAGTAGAAGAGGCGCTTACATTTAACTATTTCAACGGTAAACGGGTGGTACCTAGATGCCAGTCTAGTCAGTCAGTCAGTTAAGTGCCATACGTGATACACACTTGGGCGATCATGTCTCGAAAGACTGGGCAGAAGATTATCCCGCAGTAAGTTGCCATTATTTTCTGCGGTAGCATTGTTGACCACCCAGACTGTAGAACTCAATCTTTCCTGTTATTTAACTCATAACTGGAGGGAAGAGACGGGTTAATACCTTTCCCAAGGGTATTTGTGCGTAAATGAACGCAAGGGATTCTACTGGAATTAGTTGCACGAGTAAATTCATTTAGTAGGGGCACCTGGAAAAAAGGCTTGTCAGAGCAGTTGCAATGAAAGTATTTGTAGAAAAGACAAAGGAAAACTACATTACGTCTGTGAGAAAGTGACTGATGTTGAGATGCCATTGATTATATTGATTACACTGCAGATTCTTCTTTGGATTTTGTCAAGAATCTCAACATGAATAGCAAGAGCACCCGACCAGATATGGCAACAATATTCCATGCATTGACGAATTGGCAAATTTATAAATGTGCAAGATAGAATCTGACGAGAAAACTTTATGGTCTAACCCGTGATTCAACCTTCCGAGAAGTAAATGCAGCTTTTAATAGCGTGTCCTTTATATTTTTTATCTAATTTGCTCATTTTACCGAATCTTAATTGATACAGGTTTTTTTTTTTGCAAAAACTCTCAAATTCTTCAAGGAATTTTCGATATCTTGAGGTTGGTTGAACCATTAAGTAGACAAGCAGTGAAATAAATGAAAGTCTAAAGATGGCGTTTCCAGATAATAGAAGAACTTCCCATTCCCTTAGCTCAGTGTTTCTTAACGTTTTTAAGCAACGGTACATTTAGGAGCAAATGACAATATCACGGCACGCTTAGGAAAACCTTTAAATATTATTGAATAAAACCATGGATTTAAAAAAATACACTAATAAATATTGTTGTGGATTCTTATTGAGAAACCACACAAAATAATAAATAACAAAAACAAATATGGAGATAGAAAATGTAAGTTATATTGAACGGAAATATACAAACTGGAACACGGGTTAGTCAATTCAGGAATACTAAGAATACTGTTAGTAGGAATCAAACTCAATTTTGTAGTGAAGCAGTATGTCCGGGTAATGAGTATTTATATCCTTACTGACCAACTAGCGCCGAAACAATTACTCAACTCCACAACTGTCCTTTACAAGTACAATTTACTAAGCGCAGCTTAGATGTGGCACAAGGCCGAAAGTATAGGGCACCCAGTGAGGATCGAACTCACTACTTAATTGCAATAGTGCTAGCAAGACAAGCTTGCTAACCATTACACCACCTTAGGTGCCCTCCGTTACAAGTACTACTGTTCTTTGTATAGGCAGGATTATATGTACACATCAGGCGAGTCCATTCTTGTGTGTAAAAAGGGGTATTCCACAACAAATGTGAACTTACTTTATTTCAGTGTTTCTATTCAACTATTTGTGCAGCTTGTTTAACTTCTGAAATCTGTGTCTATTTTCTTTATTTCGCGATTTCTTCACTGTTTGGTCGAATGTGCAATAAGCAGATCGTCATTTCTTCTAAAGTTGAGCGTAGTCTTTCTGGCTTTTTATTTCTTATGGCTTTTTAGAGTTGAGAAGCCAAAATTCACATAATTAAACAGTGGAAAATTGCAATAAAACAGATAAAGACTTTTTAGTTAACGTGGAATATTCCTTTTGTATTGAAATCTAAAATTTATCACTGGGTAATGTGGAATGTTATATTTTGAGCTTTCAACCACGAAAAATGGTGGCCAATTCTTTTTTACATAATTAAAGTCAAATATTGGAAAAAACATTTATGAAAGGATTTCGAACCCAGTTATACTTGCGCGGCACAATTAAGACGATCCTGCGACACACTAGTGTGTCTCGGCACGGTGATTGAGAATCACTATCTTAGCTGCTTGCTTACGTTGCAGTTGTAATATGCGGACGGGTAGTGTCATAAAGCAATATACACAGTCGATTTATTTACCTAAAAATAATGTTTATTATTAATAGCTAAAAAGAATATTAATGAATGATCAACAAAAAAATATAAACCCACCAAAAACATTTCTTCAGATCAGCAAGATTTGTAAGAACAACACTTAAAGATGTTTGAATAACTAATTATCAAAGCCATCAATAAAACAATTGCTTATTTATGCACATAGACGCATACACACATAAATACATTAGACATATCTCTCTATATTTCTAAAATGAGGTAACGTAACTATTTACACTATTTTATGTTATTTAGAGTTGAGAGGTGTAATTCATATAAATAAGAAGTAGAAATTGTAATAAAACTGATGAAGTCTTTTTAGCTAATGTGGTATTCTCTTTATATTGGGTCCGGGGTATGACGGTAAACTGCATCCGGTAGCAAGGCCTCTGATTAGGAGGCTGTGAGAAGTATGGAACCACCTCTTAATTGCTGTTGATCCCAGCTCCACCCTGACCCGGAGTGGTAGCACCTGTTAGGGTCCTAGCTATGGGCAAATAGTAAACCCCGACACTGGGGTCAAAACACTATAAAATAATGAAGACTTTTATAGAAATATGTGCATAAAAATAGACTTTTACACAAAAATATACATTTTTCAAGAAAAAAATCATAAAATATTTTGAAAGAAAAATATTCTTGCCATAATACATTTTTGAAGGAAAAAAATTATTACCAGCAATACATTTTTGAATACAAAACTAGAAGACATCTTCAGTTTTCTAAAATAAAAAGAATAAAAACAAAAAAACTTTCATTAAAATCTAAATCAACCTTCTCTCTATAACTGAACATTAAAAAAAAATCTTAAAATCCCACTTTTTTGGCATTAGATAACCCACAGAGGTTGATATATCGTTAAACAAAACTCAAACTCCTTATATTGATATCCAACATGTATCAATGAGTACCGTGGAAATGGAGGCCAGTTCTTCACTTAACTAAAGTCCAATATTACAAGGTACATTTATGAAGAGTTTTATGCTCAATGATGGAAAACAAGTCTTTCTTGCTTCTTATTTTAACGTTATTTAGAGTCTAGAAGCCAAAAATTCCATAAAAATCCAGTAGATAATTGCAATAAAACAACGCCTTTTTAGCTAATATGGGATTTTCATTCTTGTAATCGCCAAATGCTTTATTTTGAGCCATTAATCCAATTTTTCATATTCCTGAAGTCCAATATTAAAAGAAACATTTATGAAGGGATTTCGAATTCAATCATAATTTCACGGCACACTTAAACAGATCGAGTGGCACACTAGTGTTTCTCGGCACGATGGTTGAGAATCACTGCATTAGCTGCTTGCTTACGTCGCAAGTGTAATATGCGGACGAGTAGTGTCATGCAGCAAAATACACAGTCGACTTGTTTGCTTTTAAATAAGCCCTGCCTGCTTCAGTGCAAGCGAATTGATCACTGTAACATTGTACATTAATAAGTCTCGCAATGTCTTGATAATTTATGATTTACAAACAATAGCTTTGAATCGCAGCTAACATAGAGAATATTTTTTTCTTCTATTTGCAGTATTTACATTGTTTGGACTGTTGTCACCATCTTTATTGCCATATTCACGACATTTAGGCCGTTTTACGCCCCGGCTTTCTTCAGGTGATATATGTTGGAATTCCGAATCCTTTATTTAGTCCACGTGGGTAAATTGTTCTTGTTCCATGTGCCATGCTTTTTCTGGATATCTTAGTTTTCAGTTATTTAGTAACTCAACTCTCCAAGTTTTTTTTTTCACCTCTCCTGTGGCCAGGTATGAACTCACTTTTTGGGTCAAGTCACTAGATTACTTCAACGTTTTTATTCAATTTGGGGAGATCAATGAATTCATTTTGGGGATTTTAAACGTAATGTATCAGTAATCATTTTTTACCATAGCTCATATTAAAATATTTTTTTTTCTCAAGCAATTTGTATTTCTGGATTTCATATAGAATGGATGGCCAGCTTAAGAGACTTTTCTCTTAATAATGTCCGTTTGTTTGAATTACTGAAGATTATTCTAGATGTGATCACGAATTTAATCATTTTGGATTTTTGTAATACAGTCATTCTATATAGCGATGTAAGTATGGAGCCAGAAAATAAATTTGAGTGGTCAGATTTTAAGACGGAGGTGGAGTAAATCAGATATTGAGTTTTACTGACTACGTACTTCTTTAATTGAATTTTATAAAAGCATTATTGTTATTTTGTATTTGTTATTAAATGTTACAGAATGTGAAAGGCAGGACCAGAACAGTCAGCAATTGGCTGGTTGAAAGGCTATTCTGACAGTGATGAGTTGAATATAAGTCCAAAACGGCTCGAATTTCACAGAGAGTCTTTACAATTCTGAAACGTCAATACGCCTCCCACACTCAGGTTTGCTACCGCCTAAGACTACCCGCTAAGGACTATGAGCAAATGTGCGACATGCGTTCCTGTGAGGTATTTTCCTCCCACTACCTCTTAGGATCCAAGCTACGTCTCTTTATAAGACGAATAACAAAAAAGAAATGGTCATTTTCGTTGATACCGTTTTATGTCGAAGCATGGGTATCCAGAGATAATTCAGAACGCAACATCTATTGAAAAAAAATTATCTTGTAGTGAAACGTCACGAATTTGTTTTTTTTTTTATTTTCTAGAATGAAATATGAATCTTTTCTACAAAAAGCTTTTTATCTATCTATCTATCTATCTATCTATCTATCTATCTATCTATCTGAAGAGTTCTAATTTATTTTGACAATGTCAGTAAGTCAGTTAAGTGCCATACATGATACACGCTTGGGCGATCATGTCTCTTTCGAAACATGACTGACTAGGCAGAAGATTTTCCCACCGTAGTTTGCCATTACTATTTTCGGTAGACCGGTTTCCAACTAAGGCTATAAAACCTAATCTGTCTTGCTATTCAACCCATAGCTGCAGGGAAAAAGATAGGTTAATACCTTTACCAAGCGTATTTGTGCGTAAGTGAATGTAACGAATTCGACTGGAATTCGAACTCAGTTCTCCAATTTCTTATTCCGATTTGATATCTATTACACCACAACACTTATTTAAAAAGTACAAAGACAAAATACTTCAGTTCAACTCAATATTTTTTTTGTGGGTGATCGTAGCTCTCCACGAACTTATATCCCTTCGAGCCCGAAGCAATGCTTGACTCTTACTTTTCCAGGTTCTGCTATCCATTTACACAAACTCATTAGCTAAATTGCTAATTGTTTTCCTCTGTTCCTCTTCTCTTCAACGTCCAGCGTGTATCGGATTCTTATAAACCCCTTTCCTCATTATGCACCCAAAAAATTTCAACTATCGTTTTATAAACCTCAGAAAAAAAGGCGATTTGTTTCCATTAACTTTACAACGTCTGCGTTACTCACATGTTCTATCCGTGTTATTCTCAACATCCTTCTGTACTACATCTCTGCTGCCTCATGTTTTCTCTTCATCTGTGAGGGGGAATTGTCAATCATTCACTCTCATATACGAGGACTGATATTAAATCGTAATTCAGCACTCCTTCCTTCGGCTCTGAGAAATTTTTCCTGTTTATTAATACTTTTCTTAGATTTAGGAAGGCACATTTTGCTATTCTAATGAACCTTCAGATTTGTTGACAAATTTATTTGTCCTCTATTAAAACAATTCCCAGACATTTCAATTTCGATACTTACTTTTTCATATATTTTCATACGAGAAAGCACGTTATCTTGCGTGAACAACAGTCTGAACAAAGCCAGAACGCTCAAACCCTCGGTCAAGATGACTGGGGTCAACCAATGGTTTGTTTTTCAGACACTTTCCAAAAAGGCCACATGCTGGAATCGCCTCCTCCAGACCGATAATATCAAGAAGTCACCTTACTGACAAATCGACCATGGTGAGATTCGAACCCAGGCGTCATGGTCAGAAAGCAAACGTTCTAACAGCTCAGCCACGCGCATATAAGATACATACATACATACATGCATGCATCTATACATACATAAGAATACAGAGATATCCAATTATAGGGTAGGAATGGATGGAATAAAATTCCGTATCCAAAGAAACAAATTCTAAGTAAAATAAAATGAATAGATAGATAGATAGATAGATTCTGTGCTGGTTTAGTTGCATTTCTTTTATTATGTTTTCCATGAGATTCCTTTTGAGGAGAGAGAGAAAAGACCACCGTAATTGTAACTGTCTGTCGTCAGTGATAATGCAAACCAGCCAGAGCATAGCTGAGAAAAGAGCATAGTGTGGCCTCAGGATTGCTCACCGGAAATACATGCAGGGACACTTACCCATGCGCGACATGTCGGTACAAGTATCCCAAGTATCCTCTCTAAGCTCTACCAAAAAGATAGGGCTCCTAATAATCAGTTGAACTGCCAATTCGATACCCACACAATGAAAAGTCACAGCTACAGGTTAGTCTGATCACCAAGAAGTTAATACACTTAAGTCATTGTGGCCTTGCTAGAAGAAAGAAAGAGAGACAGTAAACAATTATCCTGAACAGGGAACAAGGGATGAATCTTTACACCTGTTTAATAGACATAGAAGGAGTGCGGTCCGGACGCAAGGCCAGCTTCTCTTCTCTTATTAATCTGTAAAGAAAAAAAGCCCATGAAATACAAAAGAATTCATACTAAGTAATGACTGATGTCACCACTAACTAAACAAATCGGGATGATAAAACTAAGTTCAATCTTGTCTCGTCAATTTCTCAGCATTGCTAAGCAACAGTAGATAAACATATTCTAAATTAAACAAGTTGAGTAGGAAAGAGCTGAAGTAAAATGTTAATAGTAATGTAGGGAATAAAATACACGACAGAAGTGAAAAAAATCAGAAACAAAAGCAACAAAAAATTTAAAAATATTAAAACTTAAAAAATAATACAAGTATTTAAAACTGCAACAACAACAAGGCACAAAGCACTGTTACTTATTTTTAAAAGACATTACAAATGCTTCATGCCAATCTTTAAATTTGACCTTTTTATGAAGAGAGTTGGCGGACATTTTCAATAGTGGTTTGGTGAAAATTAAGCTGCCTTAGAAATGGATCTCAAGTTTCCACAGCCAAAGTCACACATTCGATATTGGTGGTGAAAGTGGTACCAAGGTGGAGTATCTTTTACACGTCAAGTTTAGTGGGTGAATGTTCATTCAACTGGTGGTCTGCATTTCCTTTTTGATTTTTTCTTATTCGGCCTTTACCAAAGAATTAGAGTAATCCGCCAATCACAAGTTATTCAAAAACAATAACACACACACACACACACACACACACACACACACACACACACACACACACACACACACATATATATATATATAGTTATGTGCATTAATAAATTTACATATGGGAATAGCACATGCATAAAAGCATTCTTTTGGTGTCAATAAAATAGTGCTCAATATACTATAAACAGAGTTATTACGAACTTTTCGTAATATATACCTGATGATTGTGTAACGCATGAAACTTCGAGTCATGCCCTTGATGTAGGATAAAATAGATAGATAGATAGATAGATAGATAGATTACGTTAATTTTTTCTAAATAAAATATCGATTAAAATATAGTTCTTCAAATTCTTCTATGTGTTTTGTTCTTTCAAGACGTAGGCGATCATGGCCTTCTACATCTCCGTATCCCTTGTGGCTCTTAGCATGCTTTCTCCTTTTACACTACGCAACCCCCGTTCTGTCATCCATCTGCTCAGGCCCGTCAAATATGTTATCCGCTGCTTTCCCCTGTCTCTTTTTCCTTCTATCTGGTCTGTTAGTATCAGGTTCTCCAAGTCCTCCTTCCTCATTGCATGTCCCAGGAATTTTAGTTGTCTCTTCCTGATTCTTAATATTAATTTCCTTTTAGTTTCCATCCTTTCAAAACCTCATCATTGCTCACGTGCTCGATCCACGATATCAGCAGCATCCTTCTGTAGAACTACATTTCAGTTGCTTCTAGTTTTTCCTTCATCCAACATTCACTGTCATATTTAAGTACTGATAGTAGCATTTGTTTTTAGTGAAAGTTTCCTTTCTCTTACTACTTTACTCACCTCCTGGAATGCGTTCTTCGCCATGCTAATTCGCCTTCGGATCTCTGATAGTTCTTCTTCTTCTTCTTCTATGTGCCCTGTCCCTTCAGGACGTAGACGATCATGGTTCTCCACGTCTCCCTATCCCTTGTGGCTCTTAGTATGTTTGCTCCTGTTGCTCCTGGCAACTCCCATTCCGTCATCCACCTGATCAGACCCTGCAAATATGTTATCCACTGCCTTCCTATGTCTCTCCTTCCTTCTATCTGACCAGTCAGTATCAGGTTCTCCAGGCTCTCCTTCTTCATTGCATGTCCCAGGAACTTTAGTTGTCTCTTCCTGATGCTCAGCATCAATTTTCTTTTTGTTGCCATTCTTTCCAACACTTCATCGTTGCTTGCATGCTCAGTCCACGATATCCGTAGCATCCTTCTGTAGAACCACATTTCGGCCACTTCCAGTTTTATGACTGATTTCTCAAGGGGAATATTTGTTAGTTGTTTTCAGAGAATATGTAAGCGGTTTGGGAAAATTGCTAAATGTCTTCTTCTAACACGTGTTTGTAATGTTTGATAGTTGTTACCTGCCAAAAGTGCTGTATCTGTTGTGCTCTAGACAATTTTGTTGAAAAAAAATTATACCTATGTCGTTTCTCTGCTTAGGATTTGTTTCAATACGGCAGTTATTGCATCTACTGATGCATCTAATGCAACTTAAAATTTTGGCTCGGGATCGATGTACTACAATTTGGAGCAATTCTGTAATTCCTCTTTAGCTTTGTCGCGTACTAGTTTCACTTTATTCTCCCAATTCATTTATCAATGTTCTATAAGTGTTGTTATCAGTTAGTGCTGGTCTGATTTACGTGGAAGGGGTATTCGTTGATGAACAATTAGTGAATAGAGACGTTAAGACGGTACATTCTTTGGGTCGTGTTTTTTCCAACAGTGTCGTCAGTGGTGCGAGTAACTGTGAATAGTGCGGTAGGAAGCATCGGTAGCAGAACAGAATTCCAACAAATCACTTTAATTTGTAGTTTGGCATCGAAAAAGAACACATGGCGTCTACTTTCTCAGGCAAAGGTCTTATAATTGTGTTGTCTATCTTGAGACCTAGAAAAGATAAAGATGAAATATCTAAATGCCTTTAAATTTTAATGCGTAACATTGCAAATGTTGTAAAAATTGGTCGGATGTGAGACCCGGGTTCTGTTGTGTCGGTAAAACTCTGAAATCGTTGTGCTGCTTTTATTTTTTTTTAGATCAAAAGGAATTTTTAAATATTTGGAAAGTCCAAATGGTGTTGTTATGATGTTGTTTTCGATGTCTTCTTCCGCAGCAGACGTTTGTTTGTATGCTTGGATCAGATCTATTTTAGAGAATACTGTTTTCTGTAGTAATGCTATCATCCCTTCTCGGAAATACCAGTTGAAACCTCAGCCTTCACATCTATCTACCTACCTATCTCAGTTTTCATATCTATCTATCTATCTATCTATCTATCTATCTATCTATCTATCTATCTTACACATACATACAGACACACATATGCATAAATATCCAACGAAATACAAAATCATCGCAACATTTCGCTACATTACATAACTACATTTCAATGACATAGAGAAATGACATCTACAGACATTTTCTATCAGAGTGGAGTCCGTTCGCCTGTGTTTCGTGATTCATATCTCTCCTGAACGAGTTGTTTAATATTCAGGGTCGTTTTAAAAATTGTTTCCTCCAACCTGTCCATGTTTGATTTTCAGGGCCTTGTTGAAGTGTTCTGTAGATGTTGGACGAGATATCTACTCGGTGTTGTTATTCTGTTCAGCGCTCGGTAATTTCCACAGGGTCTCCAATCTGGGCTGCTTTTCTTTGGCACTATGTCTAACAGCAACTCCCAAGGACTATTGGACCAACGGACTATATATAAATAAACCATCCGTTGGAATTTCCGCTTTGGCGATTTTAATTTTATCCGGTGATAACCGCCGTGGAGCTGCTTGTATCGTTTGTCCAGTGGTGATTATTCGATGCACCGAATTATGTTTTGCATTTTCATTCTGTGTCAGTATTGTGGAGTAGTTTTCGCACTGAAGGTTATAATCGTGCTATGTCGGTTGCTAATCGACTTAACGCACCCATAATGTTAGGAACTTAGCAATCTTCCACTGAAAGCTGACTCCTTAGTATTCGGCTTACTGCCGACTAATACCAACTGCCTAGTAGTTCAACTGAACTTCAATAGAACTCTAAAGAACTCCGATGAACTTCCCAAGAACTTCTCAAGAATTTCCTGTTAACTCTTATTAATGTAAGAGGGAGAGTCCATTATCTGAGGAATAGGTGTGTTTCCCCATAACAGTCATTGAGTTGGTTATGTCTCTGAATTCATTTACCGATGTTCTATAAGTGTTGTTATTAGTTAGTGCGGGTTCAATTTCCGCGGAAGGGGTATTCGTTGATGAACCATTAGTGAATAGAGATGTTAGCTGTCCACTAAACGTTGCCTTTTAAGGTCGACGAAAATACCATAATGGCACAAAAAATCTGCGCCTAAAATTGGCGTGAGGCATATTTGATGGGCCTAAGGAAATGGTTGGTGCAGTGTGGATTGGAAGACATACCAAAAGAAAAAATGAGAGCAACAAGAGAGAGAGAGAGGCAAATGGAAGTCCATGATCGCCTACGTCCTGAAGGGACACGGCACATGAAGAAGAAGAAGCTTGTTTTTTATCTGTTTCGGCTTGTTTGTTTTCTGTGGAGTCCGTTCTCTTTGTATATTTGCAAGAGGTCATTTTCGTAGCCTAATAGTTGGACGGGCATTCAGCCGTGCTCTCTCGTAACCTCTGTGATCAGCGAGTGTGTCAAGTGTCTGTCCCTGTGTGTGTGTGTCATAGCTTATATAAGGGAAACGCACGGACGTAGTTGTAGAAACATATGACAAGCGAGAGTCATGTCGATAATAGCCAGCATGATTTAAATTTTTTTTTTTAAGTATAGTGCGACGTGTGTGTGTGACTTAATTTAAACGAATGTAGTTAGATATATGTTCTTTCTAAAAATCGCTTTAGTTTGGCTTTACCTGTTAGCTCTATGCGTAAATTGTGTTTTAGTGAATTATCTTGTTTTGTGTTACAAGATAGATAGATAGATAGATAGATAGATAGATAGATAATGAACTGGTTGAGATAGATAGATAGATAGATAGATAGATAGATAGATAGATAGATAGATAGATAGATAATGAACTGGTTGAGATAGATAGATAGATAGATAGATAGATAGATAGATAGATAGATAGATAGATAGATAGATAGATAGATAAAACTGAAATACATTGATATCTCATCACTGATATAGCTAGACAGACACGAAAACTGAGATAGTTGGTTTTCTAAGCGGGTCTTCGATGTGGCAGAAGGCCAAAAGTATAGCGTACCTATTGCAGAATGAACTCATTCCTCGGTTGCAATAGGTTCTAGTGAGACAAGCTTGCGAACCATTACATTACGTTGGGGCATATGAAGACTGAACTAGATAAATAAGAACACATAAAAAAAGATATGTAGACTTAGATAGATAGATAGATAGATAGATAGATAGATAGATAGATAGATAGATAGATAGATATTGTCTGAGATTCATAGGTAAATATGAAGTCTAAACAGATAGATATGAAATCATAGATAGATAGATAGATAGATAGATAGATAGATATTGTCTGAGATTCATAGGTAAATATGAAGTCTAAACAGATAGATATGAAATCATAGATAGATAGATAGATAGATAGATAGATAGATAGATAGATAGATAGATATTAAGCCTGAGATTGATAGATAAATATGAGGTCTAACATAGATAGATATGAAATCTGAAATAGATAAAGAGATACGGACAAACTTAGGTGTTTATGTCTATCGATCAAGTGAGATTTGAACAGAATTACTGAGAGAGAGATGAGCAGATTTAGATAAATCAAAAGTGACTCAGTGCTTGGCAGAATTAAATAGATAGATAGATAGATAGATAGATAGATAGATAGATAGATAGATAGATAGATAGATAGATACTTCCTGTGTATCATATCGTGTATAATAAGTTTTCTTATTTCTAATTGTTATTTTAGCAAACACAGGTCAGTTTTATTTTTGAAGCATTTCGTCTCAAGTAAGGCGATAAAAAGCATTATGACTTTACTGCGAATAAAATAAACAGAAAATGCACTCAAAGAACAGGATTCAAGGAGACAGAAGATGGTAAATGATGTTGCAAATAAATTTTTGACAGGAAGCAAGAAGACAGAAGAGAGTTACACATGCAAAGAATGACGGATAAGAAATTATTAGCATTACGTTTATATCTAGCAATTTCAACTGCGAAATCTATTCTTTTTTTCTTCTTTCTCAGCGTCATCCATTTTTTATCTTTTCCTCCTTCTCCGTTTCTTTTTCTTTTACTTCTCCTCCTCCCCTTTTATTCTTCTCTTTTATCTTTTTCTTTTCTTCTTTATCTCCTCCTCTCCTTTTTTTTCTTCTGCTTCTCTCTTTTTTCTTCTTTGTTTTCTCTTCATTCTTTTTCTCTTCATTCTTTTTCTCTTCATTCTTCTTCTCCCCATCCTTATCCTCCTCCATGTTCCGTTTTCTTCCTCTTTTACATTTTCTTTTTCTTCTTCTCCCTTTTCTTCTTTTTTTCTCTTTCTTTATCTCCTCTTTCTCCCCTCCTTTATTTTCTTTTTCATCTTTTTTCTTTATTTTTTTTCTCCTTATTTTTGTTTCACTTTTTCTTCTCTTTCCTTATCTTCTTCTTCTTCTATGTGATGTGTTCCTTCAGGTTGTGGACCATCACGGCTCTCCCCAAGTTTTCCTTTGTAGCTCTTAGGTCTGTCTTTTTACCATCTCTTCTAAATTCAAAAAGTCGAGGTTTAGTCGTTGCTTTTTGTCTCAATGTTATATCCATGATGTCATCTATTATGTGCTATAAGTTGATATGCTTTGGGGCAGTACAAGTCTCTGCTTTCGGGTGTTTTACTAAAATATTCCATTTGATATTAAAATTTGTTAGTGGTATACTGAACTGAATAAAAAATCCATTGCTTGTATTTTTAGTTTTAAAATATATTTTTATAATTTCATTTGCAATTAAGTGGTGGTGTCATGTTTCTCAAAACTTCTAATCTACCATTGCTGCTGGATGTAGTTTATCGTCATACTCAGGACAAGGAAAAACAATGGTCTTTATCAGGTTTACTCAAACAGATATGTAGTGGAACTGGTCAGCTGATCAACTTTGCAGTTATTACCGGCACACTGAGTCAGGGGATTGATGATGATGATGATGATGATGATGATGATGATGATTTTGACTGAACGATAGTTATTTTGTTTTTGTTTTTTTGCACTTTTAAAAAAATTTTGTTGTTGACAGTTGATTTTCTAAGCGCCGCTTAGATGTGGTTCAAGGCTGAAAATATGGAGTACCCAGTGAGGATCGAGTTCACTACTCAGTTGTAATAGTTTCTAGCAAGACAAGCTTGCTGACTATCAGACCACGCCGAGGTGCCCATAGGGTCTCTTGAGAGATTGCTCACCAAGGCTAAAGATGTTCGATTTTACCATTCGGTGAGGACTTATGACTATGTATGAGCAAAATAACTGATAGTTTAGACTACCTAATTTCGCCTTCAAGGTTTAGGTTTAAGCAGTGATATAGTTTTCAGTTTCTTTCGAACAGTGCAGAATGCTGGGATCGTCATTTCGAACCGATTATAAAAAATAAGTTACTTCCTTTTACTAATCGACCTTGGTCAGATTCAAAACCCGATATTGGGGTCGGAATGCTAACATTTGAAACATTGATCCTCGAGATCATTATTGGTCACATTATCTGTGAAATGGCGTGCGAGACTAGATTTATAAGTACCGAACTCTAGTGAGTGTTCTGTCTATATTACTAAGATGAGATATTGTAACTATTTGCACTATTTACATTGTTCAGACTGTTGTGCACACTATTACCATGTTCACGATGTTTCGGCCTTCTCATGTTATATACGTTGAAATTTTGAACTGAATCATATGTGTATATTTCTGAGATGAGGTATTATAACTATTTACACTATTTACATTGTTCTGGCTGTTGTCCACATCTTTATTGTCCTTTTTACTATGTTTAGGCCATTCTACGCTTCGTGTCTCCAAGGACACTTAACCCAGTGGATAAAATTGTTGGTTGAAGTAATCCAAAAGAGTTTTGAGTTCAGTCCTTGGTCACAGCAGAGGTGAAATAAAATTTGGAAAGTTTAGTGAGGGAAAATATCTGAAACTGAGATACCCAGAAATTGCATGGCACGTGGATCTAGAAGAATCTACCCCTATGTACTAAATAAAGGGTAGAATTCGAAATTCCAACGGATAACACCTGAAGAAGTCAAGAGCGTACAACAGCCGAAACGCCGTGAATATTACAATAAAGATGAGAACGGTTTGAAGAATGTAAATCTAGTGAGTTTTGTAAGTAAAAAATAAAATAAAATAAAATATTAACAAAAATTATTCAATTTTTGTTAATATTTTATTTTATTTTTTCAAATAAAAAGAATAGATAAAATAGATAAAAAAAAAGAGCTTAAAAACCTAAATGGCAAAAACTTTAGAATACAGAAAAAAATAACAGAAAGACTTGCTACCCAGAATTGAAAAAGTCGGTTTCAAAAGAGGAGCGATCAAGTGTTATTGTTCAGCTGAACAATGCACTCTTCATAGACGGGAAAAAAAAACATTCCAAAATTGGTTTGCGAATTAAGTCTATCAGGTTCATGTTTAGGCCTGGTCAGAGTCAAGAGTTGAACCCTACACAAAATATTTGATCTCGTGTTGCATATAAACTAACCGGAGAAACATTTTTTCAACTATTCATCAACTGTTTGAAGCCGTCAAATCTTTGAATGGAACAACATTGACTCTTCATTCTGCAAATAGCTGCCCGCGGTTTTATAAACAAGACTTAAAAACGTTTAAAAGAAATCAAAGGGAAGAGATATCCAATACTAAGTTACTTCATCTATTTGTTTAATTTTTATTTATTTCCAGACCAATGCTTTGTTGAAAAGACCACTAAAGCTTAATATTTCGCCATTTTGGGCTGGACATATATTCCCTTCAGGAATGTATATTTGATGCTATCACTATATTTTTATGTATGATTTTATGTACATGTGATTATAGCTCTTAGTGTACAGTGGTGTTTTGTCTATCCACATGTATCTTATGTGGGTGTGTATGTATTAATTTCATATATGCAAGAATTTGCACATGCCCGTGTGTTTTTCTATGCGTATGACTCTCTAGTGAGTGTGCATTTATATTTTATATGTGTGTGAACTTTGTGCTCATCTCTAAGTGCTTTGTATTGTCTGCGTGTGTGTGGATGTGTGAACATACAAGTCCTCTAGTCGCCATGCCTGTCTGTACCCCTTCCTTGCATACGTGTGTGTGCATATTTAATGCCGAGGACCGAATACAAGAAACGGAAGAGCGAATAATCATTTGTCCGTTTTGTGTTCTGTTTTCTCTTTCTTTTTCTTCAGTGTTGTTGCTTTTTCCGACAATTCGGAGAACAAAGATGTCTGCCCACGGTTACATGAAAGGTTTTTGATGTCATAAGCGAATCCTGAAAATGTGTGCACACTATTGGTTGATTAGGTGAGTAGAGGGAGAATAGCTGGAAGAAAGGATTCTGTTTCGTGTTGGAAATTAGAAAAAAAAAAGGAAGGAAGGAAGGAAGGAAGGAAGGAAGGAAGGAAGGAAGGAAAAAAGAAAACAGAAACAAAACAAGAAAAAGAAAGAATGAAAATAGAAAACAAAAGAAAAGAAAGAAAAAGAAAGGGAGAAGAAAGAAAACAAAGGAAAGAAAGAGAAAGAAAAGGAAAAAAAGGAAAACAAGACAAGAAAGGAAATGAAAGAAAACAAAGGAAAAGAAAGAAAGAAAACAAATGAAAAGAAAGTAAGAAAATGAAAAAGAAAGAAAGAAAGAAAGAAAACAAAAGAAAAGAAAGAAAGCAAGCAAAGGAAAAAAGAAAGAAAAAATAAAACAAAGGAAAACAAAGAAAGCAAGTAAAAGAAAAAAAGAAAGAAAGAAAGCAAACAAAGGAAAAGAACGTAAGCAAAGGAAAAGAAAGAAAGAAAGAAAGAAAGAAAGAAAAAGAAAGAAAGAAAGAAAGCAAACAAAGAAAAAGAAAAAAAGAAAACTATGGTAAAGAAAGAAAACACTGCAAAAGAAAGAAAAACAGAAAGAAAATTTAAGAAAAGTAAGAAAAAACAAAAAAAAAAGGAATAAAACAAAAGAAACAAAGAAAGAAAGAAAATAAAAGCAAAGAAAGAAAAAGAAAGAAACCAAGAAAACAAAACAAATATTTAAAACAAGAAAAAAGAAAGACAAACAAAGAAAAAGAAGGAAACAATGAGACAAATTAAACAAACGCAAAAAGCCAGTGGGAGATAAATAAAATGATAACAAGAAAATATCAGGAGAAAATTGCTGGGAAGGAGATAAAAAGAAAAATGAAGTAAAGGGAATAAAAGAAGAAATGAGGAAGGAAAACCAAAAGAAAGAAGTTCGAAATCAAAGAAAAGGAGTAAAGTATGAACATATTAAACCGTTAAAAAGAAAATAGCAAAAGAAAATCATTGAAAAGATGTTACAAAACCACACTTTCACTCCTGACATATATACGTAAACGTGTGTATCCATGTATTTGTGAATGCATATAAAATTAGAAAGAAAGTATAAATAAGTGCATATCGATGTTTGTGTATATTGCTTAAGTATATATCTACAATTTTAAGCCTTTACTTGACGTGGTAGACTTTTTATACTGCTAGGAGAGTACCAAAGATAAAGACATATATATTGATAATGGCGGAGTATTTACCCAAGAACAATATGGAGTCATCGTGTATTTCCCTCTGCGCAAGATGAGAGGGAGGGAGGGGGTTGTGTAAGGATATAAATTCACAAACGGAAAGAGCTACAGAGATTAGTTAAGGTTCTAAAAGGAAGAGAAAAATGAATTGCAAGCTGAGTTTGAGGAAAAGAAAGAAAGAAAGAAAGAAAGAAAGAAATCGAAAGGAAGAAAGAAAGAAATCGAAAGGAAGAATGTTAGAAACGAAAGATTTCAAGAAAACAAAAGATTACCGGATGTTAATGAGAGGCAGAAGCCAATGAAGGAAAAAGAGGAACAGGCTGTTGGCAGCTGTAAAAGAATAGAGACGAATCTTTTACTTTTATAAATACCATTCAGCGCAAGGACCTGTATTTAAAGAAATACCGATCAACAATTTCCGCTGTTGCCTCAATTACAAGCGCAATCTTTAATCACTGAGTCTTTCCAGAAAAAAAGATTTCCGTCTGAGCCCATCTTGCACATTTAGAAATCTACCATTCGTCCGTGCATTAAATACTTCTGCCCTATCTGGTGTGGTGCTCCTGCTATTCATTTAGAAGTTCTTGACAACATCCAAAGAGGAATCTAGTAATGTAATCGATCCTGACTTCGACTTCAGTCCCTTTCTCACCGAAGTGACATGGCACCCCTTTGTCTTTTCTACAAATATTTTCATGACAACTGCTCAAACGAGATTTTTTCCCCTAGTATCCCGGCTGCATGAATTGAAGTGTACCACTAGATTGGCATACAGTTAAATGCAGCTGACACTTATACTCCGACAGTTTCGTTACTTTCACTTTTCGCCTGTGGAACTCCCTTCCGTTTCTTTGCTTCCCTGATAACTACAATCTTCAAAAATTTAAATGCAACATCACTCACCAGCTTCTGCCTTTTTGAATCCCACTCATATTTCGTCTTTCCTTCAATTTTTCTTATTTTCAGCTTTCTCTTTTACTTTCGGGACGTGCGTTGTGGTGCAGTGGATATCGGCTCAGAACGACAAATCGGGGAGCAGAGTTCGAATTCCAGCTGAATTCCTTGCATTAACTTAAGCACAAAAACCCTTTGGAAAGGTATTAATCCCTCTCTTCTCTCCAATTATGGGTTAAATAATAAGACAGACTGAGTTCTATAGCCTTGGCTGGCAACCAGTCTCCCGCAGAAAGCAATGGCAACCTACTGCAGGATAAACTTCTACCCAGTCAGTCATGTCTTTTTCGAGACATGATCGCCCAAAGCGTGTATTACGTATAGCACTTAACTAACTGACTGACTTTCAGATTCATTTCCTGTGTACCAGTGTCATTCCCGCCTTACTTAATGATTAAAAAAATCTATTAGCCGTCACCAAAAATGTTTTTTATTGGAATAGGTTTAGAAATGAGAATGTATTATTCTTTTTCAGTTTTTGCTTTACTTCGGGTGAAATGATTAAAAAAAAGAAAATGAAAACAATTGTAAGCCCTTAACCATAAATAACAATAGTTCCCCACTCCGTTAAATGTTTAAATAACTAAATGCAACCACCACTTCTACCCAAAAGTTTCTTTTCTCACACTTCCCGTTGCCTGTGGAATTTCTTTCTGTTTACTTGCTTCCCTGATAACTACAACTTCAAAAATTTAAATGCAACATCAATCGCCATCTATCTTCTTGAATCCCATCCAATTTTTGTCCTTTTCTCAATCCTCGCTTAGTCTTTTCTCTCACTTTTATGCTCGTTAAAGTTTGTAGTTTCCTTTTTCGTAATTCCTACCTGTGGAACTCCCTTCAATTTCCTTACTTTCCTGATAACTACAATCTTTTAAAATTTAAATACAACATCACTTGCCAGCTTCTGTCTTTTAATCCCATTCATCTTTCGTCTTTTCCTGAATTTTCCTTATTTTCATTCTTCTCTTTCACTTTCACTTCCCGTACGCCAGTGGCATTCCCGCCATACTTGGGGTAAAATGATAAAAAAAAAAAAATTACCATCATCAAAAATGTTTTTTTAACGGAATAGTTTTAGGAATGGAAATGTACAATTTTTAAAAAATTTTCTTTACTTGGGGTGAAATGATTAAAAAAGAAAAAGAAAATGATTGCAAACCCTTTACCATAAATAACAATAGCCCCACCCATTAAATGTTTAAATAGGTAAATATAACCACCACTTCTATCCCAACAGTCTCTTTTATCACACTTCCTGCCGCTTGTGGAACTCCCTTCTATTTACTTGCTTCTCTGATAACTACAAACTTCAAAAATTGAAATTCAACCTCAATCGCCGTCTTCTGTCTTCTTAAAACCCGTTCATTTTCTGTTCTTTCCTCAATCCTCCATAGTCTTTTCTCTCACTTTTACGTCCTGTAACTCACAGCATCGAAAATGAGGAAAAAACTGGAAGCGGCCGAAATGTGGTTCTACAGAAGGATGCTACGGATATCGTGGACTGAGCATGCAAGCAACGACGAGGTGTTGGAAAGAATGGCAACAAAAAGGAAATTGATGCTGAGCATCAGGAAGAGACAACTGAAGTTCCTGGGACATGCAATGAGGAAGGAGAGCTTGGAGAACCTGATACTGACTGGACAGATAGAAGGAAGGAGAGACAGAGGAAGGCAGCGGATAACATATTTGCAGGGTCTGATCAGGTGGATGACGGAACGGTGGTTGCCAGGAGCAACAGGAGCAAACATACTAAGAGCCACAAGGGATAGGGAGACGTGGAGATCCATGATCGCCTACGTCCTGAAGGGACAGGGCACATAGAAGAAGAAGAACTCACAGCATACTTGTGGCATTCTCACCTTGCTTGGGGTGAAAGGATTTTAAAAAAGTCACGACAGTAGGAAAAATTCAACTTATACAATAAGTTTAAATAAATGTTGCGTCGAAAAATGTTATGTAGTAAACACTAGTGGAACACAATAAACGTGTCGCCAAGAAAATTAGTTGAAAGATGATAATAATAAGCCGGGAGCGGAATCGAAAGAAATAATTTAACTTTGCCTGAAGTCGTATTTGATACACGATACGATATACAAAGATATTTGTGGGTTAATTTCTGGGTTTATCATTATTTATTCTATTGACATAAAGACTGTTGTCTTTCTCCTTGTTTTTGTTATCACAACATTGCGCTTGAAAAAAGAATAACAACATCGGGAACATAACACCTTTGAGAATGGCTAGTGATGTCGTTGAAAGAGCTTGGAAAAATAATAATTACGGAACATTTTTACATTCCTTATCAGCAGCAAAAAGGAAAGATGTACGAATACTGGAAAAATTAAATAACAAATGAATCAAATCTTCCTTGTTGGTCGTTTTCAACGAAACACACACACACACACACACACGCACACACACACACACACACACACACACACACACACACATATATATATAAGTGTGTGTGTGTGTTTTGTTGAATATATATATATATATATATATATATATATATATATATAAGTGAACATTGAAGTCAACACTCAGAGGCAACAGACTGTTTCATGCTAAGCGCAATCATCGGATTTCATGAGTTTAGTTTTTTCAGGTATTTTTATATATGGGTCAGTGGTGCATTGTGGGTAATCCTTCTAACAGTGTTTTTTTTTTTTTTGCCGGAGTGGTTTATTTGTTTATTTAGATAAATTTATTTTACTTGTTTTTATTTTTGTATTTATTTATTCTTTTTGGTCTTGGATGTTTTCAATTTTTTATTTATTTAATTTCTTTATTATTTATTTTAATTTTATTTTAATTTTATCTATTCTAATGGTTTAATGGCGGCAGTGGTTTGTTGATTTGTTTATTATTTACTTGGATTAAGTTATTTGTTCTTTCTTATTATTGATTTTTACTTTTCAGTCTTTGATCTTTAAGTAACGTAGTAAAAGATTTGTTTTCATGTCTGCATTTTGAGATGAGTTCAGATCGTTTTTTAGTAGTTTGTTTGGAAGGTAATAATAGCTATTTTTCCTCCAAGCAAAGTCTGGAGGTTTTGGATTAGTTATTGTAGGCTGATGTTCTTTTCCGTATTTTCCATATTTTTGATGTGATTTGGGTTTTGTTTTCAATTTCCCATATATACTTAGAAAGTATCGTGCTGTTCGCGTAATTACTTTTTTTTTAAGTATGTTTTGTGTGCGTAGTTTCTATGTTTCCAAGGTCATTCTGTTATTCCTATGCGCGTTTTTTCTTCATTATCTGGTGATTTTACAGTCACTTGGTATATTACGATGTTTTGTTTACCGTTTAAGGGACATTCATGCCTTATTCTGCAGTTACACGGGGGTTTCATTTGTTCAGATTCTTTGTTGATAGTTTTTTTTCTGTTGTGCATTTTTATTATTTGTGTCATGTTCTCGGCGCAACTGTAGCTGATTTTCACCGTGGTTTTGCTGAATATTTGTTGAGAGTGCTTGATTCCGGGAAATATTTATGTAAGAGTTTGAAGAATATTTTTTCTGTGTTTGTTTTTACGTTTTTACTATAGGGTGAGTTGGACCAAATGATATTTCTCTTCCTGTTAGTATTTTTTGTGCTCTGTGGTGAGTATGATAGTGTTGCTAGAAATCCATTATTCTTTAGGGCTGTTTCATAAGTTCTTTTTTAACTTCGTTAAATATCGTTTGATTGGAAGAGTTCTCGGTAATGAATTGAACGCAGGCTTTTCGACAACTCTTCTAAGCTATATTTTTTCCTCACACACACACACACGCACACACACACACACACACACACACACACACACACACACATATATATAGTGTATCAAGGCAGCAGATATTTTTTAAAACATGTATTAGTAATTACAAAAGACAATGAATGTTTAATCTTGAGCCGTTCTAAGCATCGTATTTTGGCTTTAATTTCTGGTGAAAATAAAGACAAACATTATCCAACATTTGTAGTTCTTTTATGCTGGTTTAAGCTTTCGGCTAACATGAGCCATCTTCAAAGAGGGTACAGGAACGTTAACATAAAGACATCCGCCATTAAAGATGATATCTTGTGCTGACATAAAACATTGCTATGCAACGATAACAGTCACTGAATAGCAGACGCAGGTCGTAACTTTGTAATGCGGTTCTATGACGTCACACCACAAAACATAGCCACGTATGTAATATTAGACAGATTTTAGTCGATAACACAATAATACTCACACATACACAGCAAAAAGGACCTTCAGATATTGGAGGCCATTTACATTAAATCACAGCAACACATACGCAATAAAATCAAATTTCAATCTGCTCCCACATTGCATTTAAACATATGGTCCTGTTGTTAATATTTCGATCTCTCACGTGATATGAATCGATAAAACACAAGTGGTGTCGAAACTTTAATTAAATTTTTTAGTGATATTATAACATATTTTATAAATTTTAAATAAATATTATTCGCTCTAGTTAGTATTGAGCACTTTTTTATGAATAGTGTTTCTTTGGATACGGAATTTAATTCCATCTATACCTGCCCTATATATATATATATATATATATATATATATATATATATATATCCATCCAGGTATGGGTGGAATAATCTTCCTTGTCCAAAGAAACACTATTTTTAAAAAAGTGCTCAATACAAAATATAGCTACTAATCACATCACTTGACAAGACACAAGAAGTGTCGAAACAAAATAGCTACTTTTGTAGTGATATTGTAACATATCCATGTTATAATTTCTGAAGAAATATATATATATATATATATATATATATAATCTCAGTAGTAGTAAGAACTAATGGAATGACATTCCACAGTTCTTAGCATTTTACTTTTTAACAGTGCTCGATGCGTAGTAAAGCAATATTTATAGTAATATTCTTATTATTTATAATAATAACATCTTTTGCTAAACAAGAGCTGTCGTGTTTCAGTGCTTTATTTAGCAACTTATAAGGCGATATATTGATGAAATGCTGAATATAGCACTGAAACACGACAGCTCCCATGTAGCGAAAAAATGTTTTTATTAGAAATAATATGAATATTACTATATATATATATATATATATATATGAATTGTTTGAACAATATTTTTTTATCGATACTCGTATTTAAGTAGATATTCTGTTTTTTAATTAAACAGCATTATATATTTATATCTACTGGCCTGATTATTTACGATAAATTTTTATTACGAAAATGTAGATAGGGGTCGCAGGTTCGAATCCTGCCGAATGACACACATTTTCGTAATAAAAATTTATCGTAAATAATCAGGCCCGTAGATATAAATATATAATACTGATTAATTAAAAAACAGAATATCTACTTAAATACGAGTATCGATAAAAAGATATTGTTCAAACAATTCATTTCAAATTGTCGGTTGTTTATAACCAAGTTTCGTTAAAATTCGTTCATTTCCTTAATATATATATATATATATATATATATATATATATATGTATATATATATATATAACCCGTGTTACATGAGCGTTCTTAAAAAACGGTAAAATCAGTTATTGCAAATCAGCTGAAGACACCACATGATAGAAACCTAGGTCGCGTAATAACTCGTTTACAAATGAAGAATATATATATATATATATATATATATATATATATATATATATATATATATAAGCGTGTAAAAAATACTAACGTGTGTAACTATTAGGATAGAGCGGATCAAACAGTATCAATTACGAGCAGCAGCAGAAGAAAAAATAAAAATCATATCTTACCCATAACATTTCTCATATTCTCTTACTTTTCGCGCCATTTATTTCCATTTTCCCGCACATTTCGCTTAGCTTGTTTTGCATCAACTCTTTCCTGATAACGAGCGTTCTTATTATTTTGTTTTCCAATATTTTCTTTTCTTTTTTATTTATTTATTTATTTACATTTTTGTGTTATTCTCCTTTGTTTTCTTTCACAACAGATTTCACTTTTTACTTTACAAACCTCCAGTAACTTGTTGTTTTCGCTGGAGTCCAAGCGAGTCCATGTCTCTTTCATACTCTTTTGTGTCTAGTCAGGAATTTTTTCAGCTCTATAATTTTAAACGTGGAACTGAATAGAAAAAACATTTTTGAAGAAAAATAAGTGTTCTTTATAAGATAAGCACTATTCGCGGTGGATGGAGATAAAAAATAATTTAAAGATACCAGCACGTATTTGGTACAATAGGATTCTCTGAGATTAGCCTCAGTATTTTAATGGAGTTTAATAGCCTTGTCGTTAGTATTGCCTCAGTTTTTTCCCTCGTCAGTAAAACTTCTTCGCACTTTCTACGTGTCTGTTCCCAGTGCTCAGATGATAATTGGTACGATTGTCTCTTAATCGTTCCACAGCTTCTTCAGCTCACTGGCAAGGTCGAGATATGTGATTTGTCTTTTCAATTTTGCTTTAGATTCTTTTTCATCTAAACGCTTTTCTCTTTTTTACTTTCGGTTTTTATATCGGCACTGTCTCCTATTTGTCTCTTTATACTTTCTAGTTCTTTTATTTATTTATATTTTGTCTTCTTTTTCTCCACGTCTCCGGCCATCATTTTTCAGAAAGGCAATTTTCGATAAGCCATCTTCATTTGTGTCTCATTTATTTTGTTTGAAAATGTCTTTGAAAAATGTGTGTTACTCTTTCTTTCAAAAGCCCTTATCCGTTTCTTTTTTCCCTCCTTGACGTTTTCATTTTCTTCTTTTCTTCTTATCCTTTCTTTCTTCACATCGACCTTTTCTCTTCTTTCATTTTCTCTTCTATTCTTTTTTCACCAAAACAAATGTCATTCAATCATTTTTTATTTCTTTCTTTCAAAATGTATATCTGTGAAAAAAATCTCTTTCTCTCTCTCTCTCTCTCTCTCTCTTCTTTCTTTCTATATATAATGGCTGGCCACTCGTTTTGTCTGCCAGGGCGGGTAGCTAATGTAGGCGCTTGCTCAGGCACACTTGTGATTTATACTGAAACTGAGTTTCGCGTTATCTATCGTGAACAACATGGCCAGGACGCTCAAACCTTTGGTCACGATGACTTCGAGCTAGCTCAACTATCGACGATTCCACAGAGAGAGCCGTCTACCTAATTTCACTGACAAGGCTTGGTTCAACCCGTGGTATGGTTTTCAGGAACTTTCCAAAGGTGCCGCACGCTGGGATCACCTTCTATAACATCCAGACCGATAACATCAAGACGTCACCTTCCTGACAAATCGACCACGGTGAAAATTTGAACCCGAGCTTCATGGTCAGAAAGCGAACGTTCTAACTCAGCCACGCGCCTATATATATATATATATATATATATATATATATATATATATTAAAATAATGTATATTAAAATTTCTTCGTTAACTTTACGCCTGTCTACCCCATATATAGTCTTTAGTATACAACAAACAGTCACCTCTGACTTAAATGTCTACTTTATATTTACATATATATAATAGCACCATCCACATGTAAAATGTCTGAAAGTAGTGGAAGCATTATTAATTAAAAAAAAAAGCCAGCACTAATAATATCAACTATGAACACGGCTACAATGTGCTAACCATGTTTGGAAAATTAAAAATTCCTATAACGCTAGATACATTAATAAAACATACTTTCATTTAAAATAAAATTCTTCCTTGATAATGGCCAAAAGTATAGCCGAAAACGCTTGGACATATAAAACATTTTTTTAAAATCATATCACCCCAAGCAAGGCGAAAACGCCACAGATGCGCAGGGGGCTACGTAAGAGTGAAAAGATTGGAAAAGAGAAAGCCGGAAACCACATCCTAAACAGGAAACAAGGGATGAGCCTCTTCACCTGTTCAATAGACGTGGGTGGAGTGTGAACCGGGCGATAGTTTAGTCTATCTACTCCAATTAAGTCTATCTACTCCAATTAATTCACTTTATAATATAAACCCAACAGCTACCGATAATATTTTTATCATCCAGGGCCTTTTTCAATTCAAAAGTATCATTTGATACTAGGGATTCCGTTTGTTTTTGCATGGCAGCTATTCATTGCTTGGAATTTTCAGAATTTATGGCTTCTTGATAGTTCTTCGGGATAGCAACAGTCAATGTCAGAGATATTACATTGACCCATTCCAAAATAGTCTGGTTTTCTTCTATTTCTTGTCGGATAATGCAGAATTTGCCCCTCCTTTTTGGTTGTATCTTTTAACTCAAGGCTTGCGTCTGATTTTTCATTGCTTATATCATCTGGTATAACACCTTCCTTTAACTGTGGATTTTGAACGGGTTTTTTATTTATATGCCCTATCTCATAATTAGGCCATACTAGCTTGTTTGGAGAATTTTTATATAATTTACATCAAGAAAAGAAAAAAGTTATAAAAACACGTGAAAATATATTATATAAAATAAACTTAACCACAATATCTTGTCAGTCGTTCTTAATGAAACTTGCATAAAAAATGTTTGCTGCCCAAATATACATTTATATATACAGGGTATGTCGCCATCTTATATTTTTTTTTATTTTGCGCATGCGCGTTTTATTTTTTTAGTTTATCGACTGCAGAGTATAGTAGAGCCAGTTGGGCAACGCCTGTGTGAAAAACAGTACCATAGCCCAATTCACTCCGCCAGAAATTTGGAAAAAGTATGCTGTACTGTTTGGCATTCACTCCGGAAGCTTTAATACGAACATTTCGGGGTCTTTGGCTGTTAATCTGGGGACAGTGCAGAGGAGTTATATGTTGACTTGATATATCAAGTCAACATCATGGTGTTTGGAGTGATCAGTTGCAGTAGTTATGCCTGCATTCATCTTCCCACAGGGCCTCAGACTCAACATGGAGGCCTATATCAAGTGCCCTGAAGAGGTAGTGCTGCTCTGGGTCAAGAGGGTGGCTGCTGAAGGAACCTATGTATGACAACAAAGTTCTGCAACATGCCACTCAAGCAGGAAAACCCAGTCGTGGCTTTCAGACAATTTCTGCGATTACATCACACCTTACATCATGACACCTAGACTGTAACCCACTTGATTATTATGTGTGAGTTACAGTCGAGCGTAGAATCAACCAAACTCCTTGTAATACCAAAGATTAACTGAAGGCAAGGATTATGGCAGCATTCACCGATGTTAATCAAGGAAACCGCCCAGAAGAGTTGCAAGAGATTCTTAAGTCGTTTGGATGCTGTGGTTAAAGCTAATAGCAATTTTACTGAATTAATTAACTCCTTAGTATTTCAAGATATTTTTGTGTAATTTTGGTAAACATATCTTTTATATGAGATGTTAGTGTTATTTTCATTTTTTTGTTGTTGTTGTTGGGTGGGAATTTATACAACAATTCATCCATCGCACCCTACATATAACCCTAACGGGCCTTTATAGTATTAGATTCATAATTAAATTGCAAAATTCTCTATTTTTTCTCCAATCACGTTTTTAGTATCCTATTCCATTTTTAGATTTCGCTATTAACCTAACTTGACTATACATTTAATAAATTAAAAATATTAGTACATCAACGAACTTTAAGAAAGAAACGCTAATAATTCAAATCGAAAAAAGACTTCTTTTACTTCCGTGTGTGTGTGTGTGTGTGTGTGTGTGTGTGTGTGTGTGTGTGTGTGTGTGTGTGTGTGTGTAAGTAAAAAAGTATATATGTGTGTATATGCGTAATACACATCAATATATATATATATATATATATATATATATATATATATATATATGTAAGTCATCAACAAACAGGCCTGTTTCGTTGTATCACAGCTCATCAAAGTGGATAGACATCCAATTGCTTCCAGCCGGGATCGAAGCTCGACTGAGTTGCTGTTAGACGAGGCGCCTACTCCTTAAGCTATCGGCGCATGGTTGAGAGAGGACATTTTAGCATGTTATATATATGAAGTATAGACACACGCCAGCTACCAGGAGAACTCAATTCATTACTGATGAGTAATATATATATATATATATGAGATAACGATATCAATGAGAATATTAGGGAATAATGCATGAAGAAGTAAAAAAGGTTTGGTGTGAGCCGTTTCCTCCTTTCCTCTCTCTCTCTCTCTCTCTCTCTCTCTCTCGATCTCTCTGTCTCTCTGTCTGATTCTTTCTTTGTCGTCATCTATCGTCAATTTTTTTACTGTTTCTATTATTACTGTATTTTTATTGTTTTCTTTCCTCTCATTCGTATTTTTCTCTCGTTTTTGTTTAATCGGTGGAGCATAATAAACTTTAAGCAGGAACCTTAAAGACCAGCGCTCTTAGTCAATCTATACCTCTGATTCGATCTATTATCCTATCTTTCTAAAATTTTTTCTCTCTCTCTTTCTCTCTCTCTCTCTCTTTCTCTCTCACTCTTTCTGTAAGTGTGTGCGTGTGTGTGTCCATCCGTCTGTTATCGGTCGTGCAATGTGAGCAGTGAATATGTTTCCAGTATCTGATAACAACTACATTAGCCACGATAAAGGTAAAAGTGTTTAATGGCCAGCTAATAAATGGTCCTAAAAGCCCCCAAACATAAGCAGACCGACAATGGCAACCGAGCCTCATTTCCTTGGAGGCTTGTTAATGAAAAAGTCGACAGTTTGACACGGGAGTGGGGAAAACAATGGCGTCGAGGAACGTCATACTGGTAAGGGCCAGGGCGACTGCCGTGATGGTGTCCATTGTAATGGTCGTCGTGATAGGAAATGAAAAATGGTTTATCGGACAGGACAGTCAGAAAAATCGAACAGACCAAACAATTTCAAATTCTGGTTTCTGATCGCGAATGTCAGTTCGTGCAGATACATTAAAAGACATGATGGTTAATTTTCTGTGATTCATTTATTTGTTTTCATTATGACTTTAAATTCTTGAGTAACCACAACTGGTAATGGTAAGGTCATTGGTAAAATTAACCGTTTTTACACAGGAAACATTCAGTTTAGATGAACCCAAATGTAAGTAGCACTATCGATTGAAATATATGATATATTTTTCTTAAAACAATTATGTTTCCAAAAATTAGACATTTGAAGTCTATAGTTATTGCTTGTTCTATTATTGATGGGAGTTTCCTTTTAATTCTTATGTTTTGCAGATTGAGAACAGCTAACAGCTTGGTTATATCATTATATTCTCTTCTAGTTCCATGGATTATCTATTCTAATTGTTGAGGCTGTTGGAATTCTTCAAGTAATATGTTTTTTATTATTTGGTAATGTTTTTGTGATTCTATAGTATCAGATTATAGCGTCTGATGAAGGGAAATCTCCTTTAAGATTTATTGGATTTATTCCTCTGAAGCCATTTTAATCTTTGATCTGAGAAAACGGTTGTATAGAGATGATTGTTTAGATCCAATGAGTTAGATGTCATGCATGACATCCGCATGAGAGTCAAGATCTGATGACGCTATTTAAGAAGATAACATGAATTGGTTGTATAGAGATGATAGTTTAAACATTTCTGAATGAAATAGATACCTTGCATGACATCCATATGACTGTCTAGATCTGATGAGGCTATTTAAGAAGAGAACTTAAACTGGTTGTATAGAGATGATAGTTTAGACATTGAATGAGTTGGATGCCATGCATGACATCCTCATAAGAGTCTAGATCTGATGAGGCTATTTAAGAAAATAACTTGAATTAGGTATACAGAGATGAAAGTTTAAAGATTTCTGAATCTGTTGGATCCCATGCATGACATCTGAATGTGAGTTTTGCTTTGATGTGGTTATTTTAAGAACACAATTTGAATTGGTCGTACAGAGGTGAGAGTTTAGACATTTTTGAACAAGTTTGATGCTATGGACGACCCTCCTATGGGAGTGTAGATATGACGAGGCTATATGACTAGTTTTCTGGTCAATATTTTCATTTCATAGCATCATACTGTGTTAGACTAAAAGACCACTCGCACACACACTCCTATGTTTTTCTCAAGGAGTGAATAAAAAGAAAACTGCGTTAGTTACCGCAATCATAATACCAGACAGGAACATATTATTTTTTTCTACTCAGGCGTTCATATCAGCATGCGTTTTAGGGACAAGCCAAAATATTAAAAGATATAAAAATTATCAAAAAATGAAGAAAAATATAGCTCAATAGCTATGTGGCATCTCTGATATTTGTTCAATATTCACTGCCATATGCCAGTGAATATTGAGCACGTATCACGGATTAAGACAACTAAGATTAAGAAACTTATGATTAATAAATTTATAATTAAAATAACTATAATTAAGTTATTGAAGTGATCAAAGAAGGATGTTTAAAATCCCATGGCCAGAGAAGGGAATGAGTATTAATACCGAGTGATATCCTGAATTAAAGTGACGATGATGTTTATTACAAAATATTGCATTAGAATTTGCCATATTTATAACTTACTTACTTTCGTTGCACCCGGCGTTGCTCGGGTGCAACGAAAGCTTTAAAACTAATCCATGGTCCTGGAGCTCAGACTCTTTGGACGTTGGTACGAAAGAATAAAAAGCAATAGTTGTTTCCAGTTAAAGCGAAACCGTAGACTGAAAGAAAAATGAATGGATGTAAGTCAAATTTTGATTTCTTGGTATAGTTATCAAATAAGTTTTTTTCGTCGTAAACTGAATTTTGAAGGCTAAATAAGTCCTCTGAGTAAATGGTATCATGGCTTAGACTAAGAACTACAATTATACATATTAGAGCCAAACCCGAAGCAAAAACTAAAACAAAAGGGCTGAAAAAAATACAGACATATTAATACTAAAATGAATCTAAATGAATCTGTGATCGCAGACCTAATAAAAAAAACAAGTTTTACGTCCTGAAGAGGTAAGAATTTTTGTTTCTTTTAGTAATTGATTAATTTCGCTGGAGTTCAAGTGACAACAAGCTTTTTAACACTATTGAGATCCGTTTGGGTATGTACAGGTGGTGTAATTGTTATCGACCTGGAAATTGGAACCGGTCAGCCGATTTCAAATTTCAGCCGCAAATGCCATGAAACTATTTATTTTCTCTATCCAGCTATGGGTTAAATAGTGTTGTAGATTGGGGTTCTCTATTATTTTAACTTTTTATTTATTTTGATTCGTATAAATTATTCGATGGAATTACCAAATTTACTTTTTTTTTTTTTTGCAAGCCTCTTCTGGGCTATTACGTCCTGGGTATGACAGTCCGGCAGCAGAGACTCTGATTAGAGGTTTTGAGGGGCATGAAACCACCTCTTATTTGCTGTTGTTTCCAGGTCCGCCCCGAACCGTAGTGGTAGCACTTATGGGAAAATAGTGAAACTCCCAAGCTCAGACAAAAAACGAAAAAAGTATCAAAATACGAGCAATGACTACGTTGGTAAAATCAACAACAATGCGTACTTTGGGTAAAATTACGAATAATAAGTACAATTGTAAAATTAACAACAAGGACTACTTTTGGTAAATTGATCAACAATAACAACTTTTGGTAAAATTGCGATCAATGACTATTTTGGTGAGGTTACCAACACTTTGTACTTTTCGTAAAATTGCCAGTAATGCGTACTTTTGTTTAAATTACCTACAATTACTACTTTTGGGTAAATTACTAACAATGCGTGCTTTTCTTAAAATTAGCAAAAACCAAATTTGGGCTTAGCAAGCCTTGATTAGGCTTCGTTTATACTATGAAGTCATTCGTGGGCGAGCGGTCAAACACGCGTCAGATCAATTGATGGCTTCTCCTATATTGTTAGGATTCGCAGTTTCGAATCCCACCGAATTGCACATATTTTCCTCACAAAATTTCTTAAGAATATTTAGGCCGGTAGATATGTATTATCAGCCTTTTCATAGTAATATATATAAATATCAGTTTGTTCATTTCATACTAATATATACATATATATATGTGTGTATAAATTGATATCAGTCTGTTCATACGAATATATATATTAATATCAGACTGTTCATAATAATAATAATAATAATAATAATAATATATATATATATATATATTAATATCAGTTTTCCATACTAATACATATTATTATCAGTCTTTTCATACTAATATATATATATATATATATATATATATATATATATATATAATATGAATATTTTCATACTAGCATATATAAATATTAATATGTGTCTGTTCATACTAATATATATTAATATCAGTGTCTGTTCATACTTTATATAGAATAATATCGTTCATTCCGTGCTTGAGTGCCGGTTGAATTCGGGAGAGCATGTTTCTATTAATTAAAAGAAATAAATAAATAAATTTTCAACATACATTTCTGCCATTGAATAAAATTATATTTCTACTGAGAGCAAGATATAATATATAAAGATCAGTCAGTTGAGTTCCATGCGTGATGCACGCTTGGGCGATCATGTCTCGAAATAAACATGACTGACTGGGCAGAAGATTATCCCGCAGTAGGATGCAATTGCTTTCTGCGGTAGATTGGTTGCTAGCCAAGGCTGTAGAACCTAATCTGTCCTATTATTTAACCCATAACTAGAGGGAAGAGATGAATTAATACCTTTCCTAAGGATACTTGTGCGTAAGTGAATGCAAGGAATTGAATTGAAATTCGAACTCGGCTCCCCGATTTGTCGTTTCGAGTCGATATCTACTGCACCACAACGCACATCCGTTATATATATATATATATATATATATATATATATATATAAAGAACGTTGGAAAACCTAAATAAAAATGTAATCAAATTAATCTGAGATAATAATTAAGAGAGGTAATTAAAAGAAATAATAATAATAATAATAATAATAATAATATTAAATGACCAGGTGAAGACGAAACGATTAAAAAGTAGGCATCATCTTTGCTTTCACCAACAAAAAGGAACTTTTCCATTTCCTTGTAAGATAAAACACAACCATCAGTCGGTCAATTGGAAAGACAGGATGACGAAAGTCATAAATAATCTATGAGACTTAGGAAACTTGCGACAAGGCACTATTAAAGATGGAAAAAGTAGCAAGTAAAAACTACGTCTTCAGCGATAGATAAGGAGATGAATTAGTGCGTCTGTCGACATATTTATGCGTCATGAGACATCGTTCATAACTTTATTTTCCTTTTTTATCTGGTTGAGGTATATATATATATATATATATATATATAGGTAAGGAGGTAAATAAGTATATAGATGCGTCTATGCATGTATATATTTATATTTACCGCCTTAGAACTAACGGGCCCTTTTTATTTTATTTATATTCTTAATTTAATTGTAAATCTGTTTTTTCTCTCACCATGTTTTTAGTATCCTATTCCATTTTAAGGTTTCATTATAAACTAAACTTGATTATATATTTAATAAATATAAAAATATTAGTACATGAGATTTTATGACCATAACAGACATTACGTTAAGACAGGAACGCTAATCAATAATTCAAACAAATAAATCAGTAACGATCGAAAACAAAAATTTTGGTTTTCGATTGTTGCTGGTGAAGCGAAAATTTTCTCGCTGAAATGGTCATTCGACGAAATTAAATTTCGGAAACTTTTTACTTACTTTATATATATATTATTTGTGTGGCCGTTTCGTATGGTCTACTCGAACGAATGTACACACACACACACACACACACACACACACACACACACACACACACACACACACACACCAGATGGTGGTGAGATATTCTCAGCCAAAAAAACGGGATTAAAATAAGACTGGATATTTATTCATTAAGTCAGATTTTGGGAGAATGGTTTGAACTGAGATCTTTTTATTACAAACTAAGAACTTATATAAAATTCGATACAGCAGCTGGTCATCTCAAACAATTCTCCTTCTCACCATGTAACGATGCATAGTATTTATTAGGACTTTGAATAAGTTTTCGATGATCTTACCTGAAAAGTATTTTTTTTAATTTACAAAGGTTAGTAAGAAACAGGTTACTGAAAGTATTGTCCATCGCTGGCCATTAACTTTTCCGATTTTTCTGGTCACATTTGAATTCCACGTTGGAAAAACGAAACGTCTTTTGAGGCGTACCACGCGTTGACGCATTTTTTATCATATTCAAAAGAATGAAAGTGCTGCTTAGCCATGCCATGTGCCGTCGATCGTAACACGTAATAATCGAACGGGACAATATCTGGTGAATACGGTGGGTGGGGTAGGACTTCCATTTAAGCATTTCCAAGTAGGTTTTCACTCGTTTGGTAACATACGGTCTCGTGCTATCATATTTAAAAATCACTTTGTCTCTTCTCATATAGTGGCCGCTTTTTCTTCTATGCTCGGCTCAAACGCATCAGCTGAAGTCGATAGCAATCTCCCCTGATGGTTTTGGTCGGGTTAAGCTGCTCATAATAAACTACACCCTGCTGATCCCACGAAATAAATAGCAGAAGCTTTCAATCATCGATATTCGGCTTTGCTGCCGGTGTTGTTGCAGGGCCGGGTTTGCCCTACGGTTTTCTAAACTTAGGGTTATCGTAGTGTATCTAGTTTTTATAGCCGGTCACAATACGATGCAAAAAACCTTTCCTTTTCTGCCGGTTAAGCAGCTGTTCACCCGTAACAAGACATCTCTCGACTTCAATTCGTCGTCATTTGATGTCTCTCGACTTCAATTCGTCGTCGTTTGATGTCTCTCGACTTCAATTCATACGGCATCCAGTGTCCTTGCAGCTGTTCACCCGTAACAAGACATCTCTCGACTTCAATTCGTCGTCGTTTGATGTCTCTCGACTTCAATTCGTCGTCGTTTGATGTCTCTCGACTTCAATTCATACGGCATCCAGTGTCCTTGCAGCTGTTCACCCGTAACAAGACATCTCTCGACTTCAATTCGTCGTCGTTTGATGTCTCTCGACTTCAATTCGTCGTCGTTTGATGTCTCTCGACTTCAATTCATACGGCATCCAGTGTCCTTGCTTTCAAATCATTCCTAATGCTTTCAAACGTTCGATACTACTATGTAATCAACTCCTAATAAATCTGAAAGTTCTGTATATTCAACATCAAAATGATTATTTTTGAAGAGTTTAAAGCAATCTTTACATATTGTTTCTGATAAATCACGGTCGCCCTAAATATCGACAATGATTCTGCGTGTTTCAGCTGTAAATTTCTTTTGAATAAAGTAGTGCAGTTAAATTCCACGCAAATACATTTTCATTGGCACGAAATCCGACATATTTAAGGCTATGAAAAAGTTGTTTACACTTCAGCGAAAAATGTTTTGCTGAGAATAATTTTTTTCTTCAAAAATGTATTGTGGGTAATATTTTTCCTTCAAAAATGTACATTTTTCTATAAAAGTCTATTTTTATACTTTCATAGTAAAATTTGACCTCAGTTTGGGGGATTAACTATTTGCCCATAGCTGGGACACTAACAGGTGCTACCATTTCGGGTCAGGGTGGCCCTGGGAACAACAGCAATTAGGAGGTGGTTCTATGCTCCTCACAACCTCCCAATCAAAGGCCTTGCTGCCAGATGCAGTTTACCATCATACCCAGCACCTGATCGTTTGAAAAGACATTGATTGGTTGAGGTGTGACGAAAAGTTCGCATGACGTTCTCATATATAAGCAGGAGTCACGTCCGCGCTTTCTTTTCCGAAGAGGTGCACATCACCGTGTTGTAATGGTTAGCAAACTTGTCGTACTAGATCATTTATGACTGAGTTGTGAGTTCTATCCTCACAGAGCGCTCCACACTTTCGATATGTTTATACACTCCTGATCAAAAATTTAAGACCACTTAAAAATCTTTAAAAAGATTTTTTTTTTACAGATAGATTTTAAACTCCTACCACTTAAGGTTACCAATACTACAATCTAAAAGGTTATAGAAACAAAAAGCTACATTCCAAACATTTTATTTAGAAATTTACATTTTTATAAAATCAGGCGATTTACGCATGATCAAAATTATAAGACCAGGGGTATAAATTGTTAGATCTATGACAATTCCAATGTTTTTAGTTCAGTTAGAGATTAGCAATCACTGCGTAAAGGTGTTACCATGCCTAAAGCAAGCAAACTTACCAAAGTTGAGCGTTCTCGAATTCTAGAATTCCATAAGCAAGATTTATCACAGCGTGCGATCGCAGCTAAGGTAAATCGCAGTAAAACTGTGATTTGCAACGTTCTAAAGAACAGTGAGAATTATGTAAAAGCAAAATCCTCCGGTAGGCCCCCAAAAATTTCTCCTGCATTGAGTAAGAGAATTGACCTTTCTACAAGAAAATGGTGTCCATCTCTTTGGACATCCTGCATGCTCACCAGACTTGAACCCAATTGAAAATGTTTGAGGATGTATGACATGAGATTTTTATCGAAATGGCAAACAATATTCAACAAAAAATGAACTTCGTGAAACCATCTTCAGAAGCTGGAGCAACATCCCCCGCACCTTAATGGAAACGCTTATTTCTAGCATGCCCGACAGAATTTTTGATGTCATCAAAAGCAGTGGAGGTAGAACTCATTATTAAATTTAGTTGTTGAATGTTTTCATACACTTTTTGTACAATTTCGTAGAATTTTTGTCTCTGGTCTTATAATTTTTATCATGTGTAAATCGCCTCATTTTATAAAAATGTAAATTTCTAAATAAAATATTTGGAATATAGCTTTTTGTTTCCATAACCTTTTAGATTGTAGTATTGGTAACCTGAAGTGGTAGGAGTTTAAAATCTATCCGTAAAAAAAATATTTCTTTTTAAAGATTTTTAAGTGGTCTTAAAATTTTGATCAGGATTGTATAACCTACGCTTAGAATATCACCATTCATTTCATCCCCGTCTTTTTATATCAATCAATCTTTACAAGTTCGAATTCTAGTCGAGTTTATTATACTGCACTTATGCAACACAAGTCGTTTAAAAGTGTTTGTGAAAATTTTGTGAATTAGGATGGCTTCGTCAAATTGTAAGAATCAAAAGTATGTATATGTAAGCAGAAATTTAACACAAAGAGTAAGATTTTATATTCACCGTTAAAGATAAATCTTTGTGCCTTTTCTGCCATTTACCATTCAGTCATTACAAGGTCAGTAACAGAAACGCCACTATGAAACAAATCACAAAAAATTTTGTACAGTTATCCATTTAAATCCGAATTAAGGTAAAAAAATGTTAGCTGTGTTAAAAATAGGTAACTCCACTAATTCGCTGAAAAAAAACCCAGCTTAGCATGAAGAAAAAAGGCTCCAAACTTAATAAAAACAAAGATGTTTCGTTAAAATGTTTATGTTATTATTAAGGGAGAAGATCAAGGTAATTCTCATTATTTTTAAATCCTTTTTAGCACGTTCAGAATTTTGGTAAAAATGTGTTTTTTTTCGTCAGCAGGTAAATAATTGTTACTATGGATGATATAATATCACGCAACTCATTTTTATTCCGGTGGAAAACACTTATTTTACGCATCAATCACTTCACACTTCCGTGATTAAGAAATATTTTATTCTAAATTCCATGCGATAAGCAAGTAAAACTCGTGCAAATCAGATTATGTTAACTCCAAATTTACTCTTTTTCCCAAAATAATGTGTCACAGATCTATATCTATATTTTATTTTTGCAAGATTTTTAAACCCGAGAACGAATTTTTGTTTACAAACTTGCCAAGCTGTCAAAATGGACCAAAAAATGATGTATTTTGAAAACTCTAAAAAGCTGAGATTCCAATCAAATTAATTTCTATTTGAAATGCAGGAGGGTATTTTGTTTACTGGAAATAGTAAATTTAATCATTTAACTTATTAAAGCTAGAATGAAAGCTTTAAGAAAGCATTTTTTAACATTCAATTTAAAACTTACGTTTCAAAAATGTGTGGAGATATCAAGTTAAAATCATCACTGAATCATCAGTACACACTGTTGACAACGTTCAATGAGGAAACCGATACAACGACTGAAGCTAGTTTTGTTATGCCATTGAATATTGCCTATGCTAAACGTCCATATGGTGAATTTGTTCAGAATGTAACTGAATCTTTTGCAGTGTTAGATCCACATAACACAAAACTTCAGCGACTACTAACACAAACACCAGTTTCACATCATACTACAGAGATGCGTATCTCTCTGATAAGTTCTGGCAAAATAATCTTTTTAAAAGTTTTCTTGCATTCAGTTTAGTTCTTGACGAATCAACAGACATACAAAGACAACCGACAACTGACAGTGTTTCTTCTTCATATTTCCTCTGATTTCACTGTAAAAGAAGAGGTGTTGAACTTAGTGTTATTAAATGAAATAAGTCGTGGTGTTGGCATTAAAACTCGTTAGCTAGAGCCTAAACAAATGCTGATGTTCCACAGAATAAACTGGTCTGTCTTGAAACAGACAGAGCACATGAAATTGTGGGAAAAATATGGATTAATTATTACTGACTAAAAATGATCTCAGCTTTCCAGAGTTTCTATCCGTTCGTTGCATTATTCATTGTGAACACCTGACTGCCAGACACTTCAAGTATGAAGATATGAAATCTGCAGCCATTGTAGAAGTGCTGTGTCATGGGCAAGACAACCTAACGGAGCCCAACAAGATTGGATTGAATCTAGAGTGCCCCTTCCCCTAGATCGATTTTTACTCAAAGCTATAGGGCTCTGTCTATCCTGCTATTTACCCATAGCTAGACGGCAGAGGGAATGGGTTCATAATTTTCCCTAGGGTAATAACACATAAGTGAATGAAATGAATTCGACTGGAATTTGAACTCGGATTCTCAATCCGAGCCACAGTCCATTAAACCGTATCTCACTGGGGTCTAAAAAGAGACTAATTGGGAGGAATGCATAAATTGTCACTACAATATATTGTGGTTTGCTGGTAAGTCATCGTCACGTTCACAAATCTCTTGACTCGTTAGTCGTAGTGCCACCATTTGTACTGCAGAAGTGGACAAGGTAGCCTGACAGAGCCGAAGAAACTCCAGGCTGAGTTTTCCTTCTCCTAGACCAGGGCTACATAATCCAGTCTTGTTATTTACCCATAAAAGAGGAGTTTTGAATGTAACGAACTCGATTGGAAATCAAACCCAGTCCGAGCCGCAATCCATTATTCTACTGTCCCTCGCTGGGGACTAAGAAGATACTAATTGGTATGTTTATTGGAAGGGAGCGCGTGTCTTGTTACTACAGCATCCTTTAGTTAAAGCGCAGAAGAACAGCGAGGAAGTTTGATTTTTCTTTTTTACAACGCCACCCCGAGGGCGTTAAATGCCCCCTTACAGACAAGGCGCGACAACCCCACAAAGGTTCTAAACCATACCGACGGATCAAAAAATTGTGGTCAAGACTAAAATTCCATTTTATTTCTGTTTTATTCAATTACGGAATAAATCAAGCTATAAAAATTTTTTTTTGTAAAGAGCTTTCTTATTTATGTATAACTTGCCCAAAAAATAAAAAACTGGACGGGCATAGAAAGAAAAAAATTCCTGCTACGTTTTTGAAGGTTTTACTACTAAAGGAGTAGTTGTAAATTTCTTTAGATTTTACTGTAACTGAAAGACCAAATCCTGATATGACTGAGATAGATAGATAGATAGATAGATAGAGAGAGAGAGAGAGAGAGAGAGAGCGATGAACAGATTGATATAAACATTAACAGAATGAGATAGATAGATAGATAGATAGATAGATAGATAGATAGATAGATAGATAAAAAACTGACAGAGAGAGAGAGAGGTTGAATTAGATGTTAAGAGACCATGACAGATAAAGAAAGAGAGATGTACAGATTGACATAGACATTAACTGTCTGTAATAGACAGAGACATAGAGAGACAGTGCGATAAAAAGATTATATATATATATATATATATATATATATATAGAGAGAGAGAGAGAGAGAGAGAGAGAGATATTAACAGTCCATGATAGACAGAGAGAGACAAACAGAGAGCGACTAACAGACTGACGTAGCCATTATGGATTGTGATAGATAGATAGATAGATAGATAGATAGATAGATAGATAGATAGATAGATAGAAAACTGAGTGAGAAAGACAGACTGAAATATATGTTAACAGATCATGATAGACAGAATAAAAAGAGAGATGAACAGCTTGACATACACATTAGCAGATTGTGAAAGAGAGAGAGAGAGAGAGAGAGAGAACAATGAACAGATTTGACATTAACAGTCTGTGATAAATAGAGAAAGTGTGATGAACAGATTTTCATAGAACTTAAAAGAGAAAGAGAGAGAGAGAGAGAGAGAGACAACAAGAGAAAAAGTGATGAAAAGATTGACATAAACGTTAACAAACTGTGATAGATAAAGAGAGAGAGATAGAGAGAGAAAGAATATATATATATATTATATATATTTAGAAAGAGAGGAAGAATATAATTATTTACAAAGAGAAGGAAAAGTGGTGAACAGATTTGTATAGACTTTAACAGACTGAGATAGATAGATATCTATAGATATCTATAGATATCTATCTATAGATAGATAGATAGATAGATAGGCATTAAAATAGACAAATTGAAGAAAAAATCATAATTAATTATATAGATATTACTCCGATTTAAACCGTTTCGTATCAAAATATGGTATATATATATATATATATATATATATATAGAGAGAGAGAGAGAGAGAGAGATAGAGATATTAACAGTCCATGATAGACAGAGAGAGACAAACAGAGAGCGACTAACAGACTGACGTAGCCATTATGGATTGTGATAGATAGATAGATAGATAGATAGATAGATAGATAGATAGATAGATAGATAGGCATTAAAATAGACAAGTTGAAGAAAAAATCGTAATTAATTATATAAATATTACTCCGATTTAAACCGTTTCGTATCAAAATATGGTATATATATATATATGGAGAGAGAGGACACAGATTAAAATAGATATAAGAAGAGATAGATGGATGGATTCGGAAAAGATCATAATAAATTATCAAAAAGATTTTCCTATTCATACGCTGACTCATACATAGATAAATATGCAGAAATGGTGTGCCAACGACAGTTATTAATATCCGTACACGAATATTTAAACACATAGCAAGTCATAAATAGTTCAATAACAGTAGATTATTAAAGATTCATACATACATAATCGATAATCAAGAAAGTTTAGTATTTTATGTTTCTCCGTGTATTTCCAGAAGAAGTCTTCAGAAGATATCGGCCATTTTACAGAATTGCTCTCAGTAGAATATTAAACAGGCTCAACTTATAAACAGATTGTCATTTTATCGCTTGCTTTTCATCTTTTCATTTGTTGAACGTAAGAAATGAAAAAGAGAATCTGCGGCCACAGAACTATTTTTCCTTTAAGTTGTGTCGGTTTTGACCTACAATATCAATCCACTTATCAGTTAGCTGCCATATTGATACCCGTTTTGGCGATCATGTCTTGAAAGTGACATGACTGACTGGGCGGAAGATTTTCCCGCAGTAGGTTGCAATTACTTTCTGCAGTAGACTGGTTATCAACTAAGCCTATAAAACCAAATCTGTTCTGCTTTTTAGCCCATAGCTGGAGGAAGAAGTGACGGATTCATATCTTTTCCAAGGGTATTTACGTGTAAGTGAATGCAATGCTCTTATGAAAACTCTCGTAAAGTGGTGGTTAATTGTTTAATCTCCTGTCTGCTTTTATAAAGTGAATATTTTTATGTTATTCATAATTCTGATTTATTTTTCTTTGATTTATTAAGAACGAGGTAAATTTTGCAACTGGAAAACATTTTTAAATGATATTTACACATTTATTTTCCATAAGGGTACGGAGTGTTTCGACAGCGTTAAGTATTTCACTAAACACCGGGATGAAATTAAAAACGCTCTAATTTTAAACCAAGATTAATTTTTAAACGCGTTTCCTCTAAAAACGGTAGTGATTTCGTAAAAATATTTGTCATTTGTCATGTCAAACCCCAACTTTCAAATTGAGTGCAATACCACGATTATAAAATGCACAAACTTTGCATAGAGCTAGGAAGAACAGGAAGTTGTGGAGAACCATCACTACTCGCAAGATGTTATACAAAAGAAAAATATTTTTTGAAATGTAATGTGTAGCACAATTTTTCCCGTTTTAACAAAATTTCCATTTATGAAAATTAACAGGAGAAGCAGCAAATCATCTATAAAAAAAAGTTATAAATTTCAACTATTGATTTTTCAATAACCCCTACACATAAGGCTTAATGTAACGATATACATAACGCTGCGTGCGTGTAGTTCCAGATGGTAACGCATCTGTAAGGAAGTACTATATGCCATTTTGACAAAGTGTAAACATTTTTGTTTTTCATAACGTTAAACATGTTGAATTTCATGCCAAGGAAAGCGTATTTGCAGGGAATTTTACTGCACTACTTTATTCAAAATAAATCTGCAGCTGAAGCACGCAGAATTCTTATTGAGACTTAGGATTACCATGCTCTGTCGGAAACAACATGCAGAGATTAGTTTACACGATTCAAAATAATGATTTTCATATTGAAGATTAAGAATGCTTTGGCGCACCGAAAAAGTTTGAAGACGAAGAATTGGAGGCAAACCAACCGAAATCATGACGGGAAATCTCTATTGCCTAAAAATGCGTTTGAGCTGAGCATTGAAGGAAAACAGCCGCTATACGAATAGAGACATGACAAAATGATTTTGCAACTTGACAACGGCAGGCCGCATGTTGCAAAACGTGTGAAAACTTACTTCGAAATGGGGAGTCCCAGTCCACCCGCCGTATTCACCAGACATTGCCCCGTCCGATTATCATTTGCTCCGATTGATGGCACATAACCAAGAAAAGCAGCACTTTCATTTTTACGAAGAAGCCAAAAACTGGGCGTGTCGGTTTTCCGACGTAGAATTCAAATGCTGCCAGAAAAATAGGAAAAATTAGTGGCTAGTGATTGATAATACTTTCAGTGACTTGTTTCTTACTAATTTTTGTAAATAAAACGTTACTGCTCATGAAAAATCAGTGAGAACTTATTCAAGGTCCTAATACATTTCCACCCGGGTCCGAACCAGGCATCTAAGATCAGAAATAGCTTCGTGACATCATTCACTCATACACATACACACACACACACACACACACACACACACACACACACTCAGCTCACTCACATTTTGCATAAAAGTTATTCCTAATGTGTGCTCTGTATTTGCGAGTACATTTTTTCTATTTCTTTAAGAATATATATATATATATATATATATATATATATATATATATATATATATATATATGTTTAATTCAAAATAATAGAGGAAGTTATTATCATTAAGTTTTTATATCATTTATTATGTGTTCGTATATTTTTTCTTTTCGGAACTCAAATTATATAAGAATTGTACAAAGCTTTTGTACCCTCGAGCGCTTTCAAAATTAATTCTTGTTAATGGCTAAAAGCATAGCCGAAAGCGCTTGAGGGTGCAAAAGCCTTGGACAATTCTTATATAATTTGAGTTCTAAAAAGAAAAACATTATACGAACACACGTAAAATTATATTAAAACTTAATTATAATACATTATCTGTCATTTTCTATAAAACCTGTATAAAAGAGAGATTGTTGCCCAATATATATATATATATGTGTGTGTGTGTGTGTGTGTGTGTGTGTGTGTGTGTGTGTGTGTTAAAGACTCTCCAAAACTCTGGCTGATAGGCGGCAAATAATAGTTGGCTGTTTGTGTCCACTGTTGCAGACGCCTACACATGCATATTTATGTTTGAGCTTTAATGTTATTCACAGTTTCTAGGAGAGCGCGTGTCACCTGGTGTGATCAACAGTTTTGAGCAAGTACGCTCAAACACTCAACCACGAAGACTTAAGACTTCTTGCTGGTACAACTATTGTCGAACACTTCCGTTTCCCTAATTTCACTCATAAGGCTTTGGCCAATCAAATGTTTTTCAAGCACTTTCCAAAGACCTCTCTAAGTTGATGATATGTAGATGTCATCGTCCTGATAAATTGTTATGATACCCTATCTACATTGGAATGAACTCTTCCTCCTTCATAAATACTAACCTGCGAGACTTCCTAAAGAAGGCAGTTGAGATGCAGTGTAACTTGACAGTTCGGACTAATAACACTCTTATTTTGTATATATGTTCTGTTATTTTAATACACTGGTTCAACCTACATTCTTGTTTTCGTGTCTTTCTTCCTGGACCTAACAGGCCATAACATAATTCGACTATAAATTAGAGGCTCAAAGAAACTGTCTGATCGGGACTTCCTTCTTATTAATGGAATACGTAGGAGGTAAGCAAGTTTTGCAGCTGTGTTTACGGCGTTGAGGGTCTTAGCTCTGAATGCTTAAACTGGTGAGAGTAAGAAATGGAACTTGCCAGAACATTTCCCATGGAAATAACGAACATTTGAAACAGGGACTATGAACGTTTTTGTTATCTCTGTTCAAACGTGTTCAGATGTAGAACATGTGAAAAATTGATTAACAATATGAAAGCAACTATACTACCACTTCAAAAGTCAGATGGGTGAAAAAGCACATGAAAGCTTATTTCTTAATCAGTCGGTCAGTTAAGTGATACACGCTTCTGCTCAGTCAGTTATGTCTCTTTCGAGACATAACTTCCTTTCGAGACATAACTGAGTGGGCAGAAGATTTTCCCGAAGGAGGTTGACATTGCTTTCTGCTGTAGACTGGTTGCCAACCAAGGCTACAGAACACAAACTGTCTCGCTATTTAACCCATAGCTGGAGAGAAAAGAGAGGGATTAATACCTTTCCCAACGGTATTTGCGCATAAGTGAATGGAACAAATTCAACTGGAATTTGAACTCCGCTTTTCAACTTTGCGTTCAGAGCCAATATCCAAAGCACAACAACACACATAATAGTAATTTAAAATGGCGAACGACATTCTATTGATCTGATGGTTAGGCTATTAGAAGGATCATTCCTGAAACTAGTCAATCAACACGAAGCTAAATGGGCGAACGTGAGGTAATGTTTTAGGTTACTGTTGTAAGCAGTAAGATTAAAAGTCTCTTTTAAAGCGAGACCTGTTTTACGATAAATGTAGGAAATTATTTAGACACGATGTTTTGAGTGGTAACAGTAAAAATCTAGAAGATTTAAGCTAAACATGATCCTTCACATTCTGTAAAGCCTACTTTGCGAAGATAAAATGTTTGGAAGATACCGAATGGTTCCTATTCTCTCATGATATTAATCCAAAAGAGAAGTGATATAATAACCAAAGAAATGCATATGAGAAGGAAATTAAACATTCAAGCAACGTGAACTGCTGCATAGAGGGAGTCCGACTCCAGTTCATGGAAAAATAGACTTTGCATTCTCCGTCTTTCAGAAATGTTATATGCATCGGCGTGTCGACCTGAGAGATGGTCCCCTAATCGACGGATGCAGATCTGCACTTCACCCAATGTCAGCGACTGACCTCGACATGTAAATACACTCCCGTTCAAAAATTTAAAACCACTTAAAAATCTTTAAAAAGAAATTTTTTTTACAGATAGATTTTAAACTCCTCTCACTTAAGGTTACCAATACTACAATCTAAAAGGTTATGGATACAAAAAGCTACATTCCAAATATTTTATTTAGAAATTTACATTTTTATAAAATGAGGCGATTCACACATGATCAAAATTATAAGACCAGGGATATAAATTGTTAGATCTATGACAATTCCAATGTTTTTAGTTCAGTTAGAGATTAGCAATCACTGGGTAAAGGTGTTACCATGCCTAAAGCAAGCAAACTTACCAAAGTTGAGCGTTCTCGAATTCTAGAATTCCATAAGCAAGATTTGTCACAGCGGGCGATCGCAGCTAAGGTAAATCGCAGTAAAACTGTGATTTGCAACGTTCTAAAGAACAGTGAGAATTATGGAAAAGCAAAATCCTCTGGTAGGCCTCAAAATATTTCTCCTGCATTGAGTAGGAGAATAAGGCAGGTTGTTATGAAAGACGAGGGACTTTCTTCTAGTCAAATTAAGGCAGTCACAGATGCTGATTGCAGTCCCGTAGCCATCAGACGACACTTAAAACAAAAAGGCATGGTAAATAAAAAGCGTAAACAAATTCCTTGGCTGCTTCCACGTTACAAGGTGGACCGCTTAAAGGTTGGTCGTGAATACCAAACATGGGACGTTGAGAAGTGGAAGAAAGTCCTGTTTTCTGATGAGAAAAAATTCAATCTGGATGGTCCTGATGGCTTTCAATGATATTGGCATAACAAAAACATGCCTCCTGAAATTTTCTCCACACATCATAGTGGTGAAAGGTCCCTAATGGTATGAGGTGCCTTTTCTTACAGAAGGATGATGGAGCTTCAGGTGACGCAGGGTCGTCAGAGAGCGGCTGGTTGTGTTAACATGCTGCAAAAAGCATTTTTGATGACGGAGGGCCATCGTTTGTGTGGGGATGGATGGTTATTCCAACAGGATAATGCTGCAATACGGACCTTGACCTTTCTACAAGAAAATGGTGCCCATCTCTTGGGACATCCTGCATGCTCACCGGACTTGAAAACCAATTGAAAATGTTTGGGGATGGATGACAAGAGATGTTTATCGAAATGGCAAACAATATTCAACAAAAATGAACTTTGTGAAGCCATCTTCAGAAGCTGGAGCAACATCCCTCGCACCTTAATGAAAACGCTTATTTCTAGCATGCCCGACAGAATTTTTGATGTCATCAAAAGCAGTGGAGGTAGACTTCATTATTAAATTTGGTTGTTAAATATTTTCATACCCTTTTGGTACAATTTCCTAGAATTTTTGTCTCTGGTCTTATAATTTTTATCATGTGTGAATCGCCTCATTTTATAAAAATGTAAATTTCTAAATAAAATGTTTGGAATGTAGCTTTTTGTTTCCATAACCTTTTAGACTGTAGTATTGGTAACCGTAAGTGGGAGGAGTTTAAAATCTATCCGTAAAAAAAAAATTATTTTTAAAGATTTTTAAGTGGTTTTAAATTTTTGAACGGGAGTGTTTGTAGCCCACCTAGCTGTCTCCCACGTGCAGGTGAGATGCCGGAATCACGTTTGGCGACCGACCTCAGCTCATGTTAAAACAGACTTTGCATATACTGTTTTTTTTTTTTTTTTTTAGAGAAGCCATATTCATCGACTTGTCGACATGGAATATAGCCCATAAACCGATGGATACAGATCTGCACTCGACCCAATGTCAGTGGCTGCCCTCGACATGTAAAAACATAGCCCACCCGGCCGTCTTTCATATTCACGCGAAATTTAGAATCCATGTTCGGAGAAGTGTTCAATGCCACACACCCACGGATCGATAAGTACTGATGAAGCCTGGAGTTGTACAACATGTTATGTTGCGTATGAGATATTGGGACCCGCTTTTTATGAGTAATGCTCGAAGTGAACATTACACTTGTTAAAATTGAAACAGTAGAAGGATTAGCAAAAGCAATGCAGAAAATGAAAGTAGTAGAATGTTTTATATTAACATCTCAAATAAGAAAAATAGTAATTGATTTAAATGTGTGATATAAGGTGATTAAGTATATAATTTTGAGACTTATATATTTTGGATTTATAAATAAATATTCATCTTTCAGTGCCCATAATAAAACCTGACACGTCAAGTATTATCAATATTCTTCATGAAGTTGTATATTATGAGCTGAAATGAAAATTCTCCCCACTTCAGTTGCTCAATAACAATTTTTATGATAAAACTCTCCGTGGTTTTTTTAAGCTAGCACCTTGTGAATGCTAATTAAGCCTCAAGCACAAAATTAAAATAACCTCTGATCCAGCTTAGAAAACTGCAATGATAATTTGAAAAAATTAACTTTGAATTCCTCAATTCACTCCATGTAACTTTAAAATCTCACTTTAACTCTGATTCGGGCTGTACGTCCAATTCCGGCCAAATGACCGATTTTGCCGAAATACCATTTCAAGCCGAGAACTGAGTTCTTCAAATCACATACGCTGTGGAACTTCAAAATCACGTGTCACAAAACCTTTCACTTTAACCCTGATACCTTGGCATTTTAAGGAAATAAAATTAATTTCCTAAATTCACAAAGTTTTGGAGATATTTTAAACTGAATTTTAAAAAAATAACTTCATAATTTTTTGTGTGACTTTAAACTCAGTATAAATTAACCCTTTTAAAATCCCTATTATTTTTTACATTTATTTTAAAATTTAAATTTTTCCTTATCCAGACACAAATTTTAATGTTGGATATTCAAGCATCAGATAAGGGGCAGATTTTCAATCCCGACATCATCCTGATTTCAAAAATAGGTATATGTATATGTAGAGTTGCACACGAATGAATAGGCTGAATTTAGAGTTTATTTCTTTAAAAGATTGACTTGCATCATAAAATTTGACATTTTTTTAAATCAGTTCACCCTAAACAAGGCTATAAACACGCAAAAGACTACTGGAAGTGAAAGAGTATAAGAAAACTTTAGACAGAGCCGGAAACCAAATTTTAAAGTGGAAACAATAATAATTTCAGATTGAATCAATTTATTAGTCAATATCAATAGAAAATCGATCCCGAACTTTAAGAGGTTGTGCGGGTGGGGGCGTCATGGATCTTTGTTCGGAATCAAAATTCGGAGAGCTAAGTTCAAATTCCATTAGAGTTCATTACATTCACTTGTACACAAGTAAACTTGGGAAAGTATTAAATCCATCTCTTCTCCCCAGTTATGGGTTAAATAATAAGAATTGTGTATGGAATAAATCATTGCTATCTCTCAAAAATGTTAATGTAATACTCACTCGGAAAAAAGGAAACAAAAAATATTCATGCAATCTTCAAAATATGTTTCAGCTTTAAATAACCCACAAAGGGGTGATAAGCCATAAACTTACAATTTAATCAAACCCCACTTTAAAACAACTAGAAACATTTATTATTCTTTAATATTTGAAAATTATTAGATCAGTTGAGTAATACTGTATTACTGAAAATTTTTTAATGCATCACTGATAATAAATTTATTTTTTATAAAAATGAATTGCTTGTAATTTTTTTTGAACAAAAATGTATTGCTGTTATTAAAATCAAGCAGGTACAGAAATTTAAATACCTGGGAAGTTTTCTAACAGAAGACGGAAAGTGCGACATTGAAATTTGAAGGCGAATTGGCATGGGCAAGGATGCATTCCAGAAGATGAGTAGAGTATTGAGAGACAGGAAAATTTTGCTGGTAATGGAGAAGAAAGTACTGGATTGCTATGCAATGTCTGTTCTTCAATATGGCAGTGATTGCTGGACAATCTCATCAAAGATGAAGGAAAAACTTGAAGCAACCGAAATGTGGTTATACAAAAGGATGCTGAGGATACCATGGACCGAAGATATGAGCAAAGATGAGGTTTTAGAGAGGATGGAAACGAAAAGGAAACTAATACTTATCATCAGGAAAAAAAGCTGAAGTTCCTGGGAAAAGTAATGAGGAGAGGGAGGTTAGAGAATCTGATACTCACAGGTCAGATAGAGGATAAGTGAGACATAGGAAAGTAATGCGTTTCATACTTGACGAGCTTGAGGTTTGGATGGGGTAACAGGAGAAATCGTTTTAAGACACTAGGGATAGGAAGAAGTGGAAGGACATGATCACGTACGTCCTAAAGAAACACAACACATAGAAGAAGAAGAATTCTGGTATTTTTTTTTTACTATGAAAATGTATTGCGGTATTTTTGCTATAAAATGTATTTTTATAGTTGCGTTGTTTGGGGTTCAACGATTTGCCCATAGTTAGGACCCTAACAGGTGCTACCATCCCGGGTCATTGTCTTCCTGAGAATTCCAGTAATTAAGAAGTGGTTCCATGCTTCTCAAAACTTCTCAATTAGAGATATTGTTGCCATATGGCAATTTTCTACCTAAGTGCAGCGTTTCACAAAGCCGAAAGTATGGATCACCCAGTGAGGATCTAACTCACTAGTCAATTTTAACGGTTCTAGCAAGACAAGCTTGTTAACCATTACCCCACCTCAAGGTGGCTATATATATATATATATAACAATGCTGGAATAGATTATTTTATTACTATCTAATGTAAATTTATCTAGAAATTAAAAATAATTTGGTGATTGCAAACTTGCGAAGACACCTAAAAGTCGTGAAAATCGAGTTGTTTTCACTCGATTTCAACTAGTTTAGACAGCTTAGACAGCGTTATATTAAAATAATTTGCTGTCTAAGCTTTCGAAAATACCTAAATTAATGAAAATTGTGTTGCTTAAAGGCGAGTGATTTCGGCTTTTAGACAGCTTACAGTTATCTATATATATAAAAGGCAATCTGTGAGTCTGTGTGTGACTGTTCCCTATGCGCGCCTACATTTTTTAAGCTACGCCATTCAAACTTTCTAGGGATACATTTCTACAGGGAAGCCAGGTCGACACATACTTTTTGAGTTTAAGTTCAGCAATTTTCCCTTTCGAACTTTTTGGCCAATGGAGCCGATTGTTTACATTTGTTCCGTAAAACATCTAAGATCTAAAATAGTTGCTAGATTACGTCAGAGAAATCAAATCACACGTGTCAAACGCGACTAAAAAAAAATGAGCCTTTATATTTAGTTTTTATTCCGACGTTATAAAAATTCATTTGGTCAAATAAAAAATATGAATATTTTTCCCCGTAATTTTGAAACAAAAGAAATATTTTTAAAAAAGTGTTCTTTCAAACAAAAACAAAATATATTAAAAAAAGTGCCAATGTTTAATTTAATTATTTAAGCATTTTTTTTTCAGATTTAATATTTCATACTTCAGAAAATAAAATTTTAAAAATAATAAAGCTTTTTTTTTTCGCTAAATATTTCATGCAAGAAATCAACTGTCTGTAATTCGTGTGTCATTAATGTAACTTTTTCCTCTAAAATTAAATGTCTACATTTTTAAATATTCTTCGAAAATTTCTGAAATTCATTTAGTCATTTAGAAATAAAAACAAACGCAATGTTGTTTACAATGTCACACAAAATATCAACTCACGTTTACGCAAAACAAAAGAAAATAGATTTTTTTAATGGAATTTTCGAACAATTTTTAAATAACAATTTTTATATATAATTATTTTTTTATATAACTGAGTTTTAAAGTGGGGCGACGACTACAAGCGCTCGGAAATCGCAACACGCTGAATTAATCATCTAATTAAAAAATGCTCGGGCAACGCCGGGCTATGATGCTAGTTGAAAATAAATTGGGGTTTGCAAACTTACAGAAACACTAATTATCTTAGCAGGTTAGTACAAATTTTGTTTTAAAAAAAAACATTGACTTACACAATAAAATCTGACAAAAGATAATTCCGTGGAGGGGGGATTACTTTATTACTTAATAACAATAGCAAATTGATCCCCCACTTTATATCTAATCAAATCTTATATTAATACTTAACGTAGGTATATATTGAAAGTTTTCCTAAAATTACTTGGAAACGTTGGCTTTCACACATAGAGTAAAATGGGACTGTTGAAGGGAAAATGAGAGAAAGGCCCTTATATTGACGAGAAACCGTTTGAAGGAGAAAGAAGACATCAGTCGACCAATTTGGTGGGGTGGGCAGGAAACCTTGTGCTCTGGGTTCAAATGAAGTCAGCAGGCGTAAAAATTGCCTTTAAATAGAAAACAGCATCAAAGAAAATCGACAGACGAAAAGAAAGTCAATCACTGAGAAAAAGTATCAATAAATATGGCTTTCATATTGAGGGTCACGTGTGCGCATGCATATATTTGCAAGGTTGTAGCGAGAAAGTGTGATTTTACATCTGTGCATATGCAGGCGAGTGTGTATGTTTTTTCTGTGCATGTGTGCGTGGTTAGATGCGTGTGTTTTCCAGCGCATGTGTGCGTGGTTAGCCTATAAATTCATCGAGCTCACGACACAAAAATAAAGTAATGATCAAATAAGCGCCTAGATAGATAGATAGAGAGATAGAGAGATAGATAGATAGATAGATAGATAGATAGATAGATAGATAGATAATGAAGAGACGACATAGATAGATAGATAGATAGATAGATAGATAATGAAGAGACGACATAGATAGATAGATAGATAGATAGATAATGAAGAGACGACATAGATAGATAGATAGATAGATAGATAGATAGATAGATAATGAAGAGACGACATAGATAGATAGATAATGAAGAGACGACATAGATAGATAGATAGATAATGAAGAGACGACATAGATAGATAGATAGATAATGAAGAGACGACATAGATAGATAGATAGATAGATAGATAATGAAGAGACGACATAGATAGATAGATAAATAGATAGATAGATAGATAGATAGATAGATAATGAAGAGACGACATAGATAGATAGATAGATAGATAGATAGATAGATAGATAATGAAGAGACGGCATAGATAGATAGATAGATAGATAGATAGATAGATAGATAGATATGATAATGAAGAGACGACATAGATAGATAGATAGATAGATAGATAGATAGATAGATAATGAAGAGACGACATAGATAGATAGATAGATAGATAGATAGATAGATAGATAGATAACAGCAGAGAAAAGTATTCACTAAGATGAAACTGTATTGAAAACTCGCTAATCTCAACAATAAACCTATAACTAGCCTAATAAATAATATCACTAATCATTGCAAAAGCAATAGTAACACAATGCGTTATACGAGATAATAGAGAAAAAAGGGTTCTCGTTACAACCGAGATAATTTTTTTACCGTAGGATTTTCTATGGTAAAAATAGAGCATTTTAAAACCCTCTATTATCAGCACATATTTTCTTTTAATAATAGAACTTACCACAATGGCACACCACTTTCCACATAATATTAGCAACTCAGTCAGTTAAGTGCCATACGTAATACACGTTTTGGGCGATCATGTCACAAAAGACACATGACTGACTGGGCAAAAGATTATCCCACAGTAGGTTACCATTGCTTTCTACAGTAGACTGGTTGCCCGCCAAGGCTATCGAACCCAATCAGTCCTATTGTTTAACCCATAACTGGAGGGAAAAGACGGATTGATACCTTTTCGAATGATATTTGTGCGTAAGTGAATGCAAGAAATTCACCTGGAATTCGAACTCGGCTCCCCGATTTATCGTTTCGAGCCGATATCCACTGCACCACAACGCACATTAAAGAACCCAATAAACTCCTACCGCAAAAATGAAAATATATAAAAAACAGAACTTGTAAATCTTTACATGAGCCATTTATATATGCTTACAGAAAAATTGCAAATTATTATATTCCAAAAATTAAAACTGCTAAACAAATGTAGCGAATAAAATTCCATTTGTCATCATTGTTTAATATTTACCCGAAAGTATCGTTAATATATTTTATAATATAAATAGATCCCTTAATCTGTCATCTATCCCCTAGCATAAATTCATTGATTCTTCCATCTTCTAATAATTAATTTGTTTCGATCAATTTACTAAATCGACTACATATTTTTGACGTTCATTATATTTTTAGCTCTTACCCGTTTGCATCAGTTTTCACTACTTTAAGTGATAAATAACTTAAAGAAAATCCTGTAACCATTTCACGAATAAACAAGATACCTCTGCAGACTTGCTAAAGTACGTATCGAAACATCCAAATGTTTTATTACTGACACCAAAAATGGTTTGGGTTTTCAAGTCATTTCAATTATCTACCCCACCTTACCCTTATAATCTAATTCCTCTTATCTATCACGACATAGCTTTCTATTGGTTAATTGAGACAAACCCTCCGAAAATCCCCCCCATGATTGATAAGATATGGTAACAATTGTATTGTTTTGAAGTTTCTGTGTATAATGTTTCCTAACAGAAAAATATTTTACTGCCTGACGAAGTGCTAATAAGATAGCGCTATATATATATATATATATATATACACTCCCGATCAAAAATTTAAGACCACTTAAAAATCTTTAAAAAGAAATTTTTTTTTTTTACAGATAGATTTTAAACTCCTTCCACTTAAGGTTACCAATACACCAATCTAAAAGGTTATGGAAACAAAAAGCTACATTCCAAATATTTTATTTAGAAATTTACATTTTTATAAAATGAGGCTTTTTACACATGATCAAAATTATAAGACCAGGGATATAAATTGTTAGATCTATGGTAATTCCAGTGTTTTTAGTTCAGTTAGAGATTAGCAATCACTGCGTAAAGGTGTTACCATGCCTAAAGCAAGTAAAATTACCGAAGTAGAGCGTTCTCGAATTCTAGAATTCCATAAGCAAGGTTTGTCACAGCGGGCGATCGCAGCTAAGGTAAATCGCAGTAAAACTGTGATTTGCAACTTTCTAAAGAACAGTAAGAATTATGTAAAAGCAAAATCCTCTGGTAGGTCCCAAAAAAATTCTCCTGCATTGAGTAGGAGAATAAGACAGGTTGTTATGAAAGACGAGGGACTTTCTTCTAGTCAAATTAAGGCAGTCACAGAAGCTGATTGCAGTCACGTAAACCATCAGATGACACTTACGACAAAAAGGCATGGTAAATAAAAAGCGTAAACAAATTCCTCGGCTGCTTCCACGTCACAAGGTGCACGCTTAAAGTTTGGTCGTAAATACCAAACATGGGACGTTGAGAAGTGAAAAAAAGTCCTGTTTTCTGATGAGAAAAAATTCAATCTTGATGGTCCTGATGGCTTCCAGCGATATTGGCATAATAAAAACATACCTCCTGAAATTTTCTCCACACGTCATAGTAGTGGAGGGTCCCTAATGGTATGGGGTGCCTTTTCTTACAGAGGGACGATGGAGCTCCAGGTGGTGCAGGGTCGTCAGACAGTGGCTGGTTATGTTAGCATGCTACAAAAAGCATCATTGATGACGGAGGGCCATCGTTTGTGTGGAGATGGATGGTTATTCCAACAGGATAATGCTGCAATCCACGCTGCAAGACGGACCTTGACCTTTCTACAAGAAAATGGTGTCCATCTCTTGCGACATCCTGCATGCTCACCAGACTTGAACCCAATTGAAAATGTTTGAGGATGGATGACAAGAGATGTTTATCGAAATGGCAAACAATATTCAACAAAAAATGAATTTCGTGACGCCATCTTCAGAAGCTGGAGCAACATCCCCCGCACCTTAATGGAAACGCTTATTTCTAACATGCCCGACAGAATTTTTGAAGTCATCAAAAGCAGTGGAGGTAGAACTCATTATTACATTTGGTTGTTGAATGTTTTTATACACTTTTCATACACTTTTTGTACAATTTTATAGAATTTTTGTCTCTGGCCTTATAATTTTGATCACGTGTAAATCGCCTCATTATAAAAATGTAAATTTCTAAATAAAATGTTTGGAATGTAGCTTTTTGTTTCCATAACCTTTTAGACTGTAGTATTGGTAACCTTAAGTGGGAGGAATTTAAAATCTATACGTAAAAAAAAAATATTTTTAAAGATTCTTAAGTGGTGTTAAATTTTTGATCTGGAGTATATATATATATATATATATATATATATATATATATATATATAAAGCAAGATGTTTGTGTGTGTGTCTGTTTATCTGCCTGTATGTCTGTATTTTTTCACCTCTTCTATTTTAGTTTTTGCTTCGGGTTTGGCTCTAAGTAGGTATAATTGTAGTTCTTAGTCTCAGCCATGATATCATTTACTCAGAGGACTTATTTAGCCTTCAAAATTCAGTTCACGACGAAAAAAACTTATTTGATATCGATATCAGGAAATCAAAATTTGACTTACATAACATTCATTTTTCTTTCAGTCTACGGTTTCGCATTAACTAGAAACAACTATTGCTTTTTAGTCTTTCGTGCCAACGTCTAAAGAGTCTGAGCTCCATGACCTTGGATTAGTGTTAAAGCTTTCATTACACCCGAGCAACGTCATATATATATATATATATATATATATATATATATATAATATTTATTCAGAAATTATAACTTGGATATGTTAAAATATCACTACAGAAGTAGCTATATTGTTTCGACACTTCTTGTGTTTTATCAAGTGATGTGGTTATTTTAAATTGAATGATTTTAAAAGGTTAAAAATAAGCAAGACCCCTTTAATCAGGGAGGCATTTGTTTTTAACCTTTTAAAACCATTCAATTTAAAATAACCACATAATTTGACAAGACACAAGAAGTGTCGAAACAAAATAGTTACTTTTGTAGTGATATTGTAACATATCCATGTTATAATTTCTGAATAAATATTATTAGCTCTACTTTGTATTGAGCACTTTTTTAAAAATAGTGTTTCTTTGGACAAGGAATATTATTCCACCCATATTTGGATATGCATATATATATATATATATATATATATATATATATATATAAAAATTGAATATTTGAATCCGTCATGATGATAGAATAAGTAAATAACAAGTAGGAAAAATGTCTTTAATCTAACATATTTAACTTTATTAAGTTTTTTTCAGAGATTTGTTAATAAGACAGATTTAATTTTTTTAAATAAAATTTTTAAATCCCTAACATATTAACAAATCTATTAAAAAACTTAATAATGTGAAACTTTTCTTACCTGTTCTTTAATTAGTCTATCTCTCTCTCTCTCTCTCTCTCTCTCTCCACACACACACACACACACACACACACACACACACACACATATATATATATATATATATACACTGGTTAAAAAATTAGAGGAACACTTCGAATACACATCAGATCTAAACAGGGGAAAAATGATCTTGAATATCTATCCTGATAATAAGTAGGTAATGTATTAGTAACAAAATGATGCCACATAATTTGATAGTCATGGAAATGATTTACCCTATAGAGGCGGGAGGGGGGTCAAAGATACTCCAAATATAAAAGTGAAAAAATGATGCAGCAGACTGGTCCATTTTGTCAAAATGTCATTTAGAAACTCAAAATGATTCTCAGTAGTTTGTGTGGCCTCCACGTGCATGTACGCATGCCTGACAACGTCGGTGCATGCTCCTAATGAGACGACGGTTGGTGTCCTGGGGGATCTCTTACCAGATCTTAACCAGGGCATCACTGAGCTCCTGGACAGTCTGAGGGGCAACCTGGCGGTACCGGATGGACCTAAACATAATGTCCCAGAGGTGTTCTATTGGGTTTAGGTCAGGTGAACTTTGGGGCAAGACAATAGTATCAATTCCTTCATCCTCCAGGAACTGCCTACATACTCTAGCCACATGAGGTCGGTCATTGTCGTGGACCAGGAGGAACCAATTCTGACAATTGGTTCAAGGATTTCATCCCGATACCTAATAGCAGTCAGTGTGCCATTATCTAACTTGTAGAGGTCTGTGCGTCCATTCAGGGATATGCCTCCCCAGATCATCAGTGACCCACCACCAAACCGGTCATGCTGAATGATGTTGCAGGCAGCATAACGTTCTCCACGGCATCTCTAGACCCTTTCACGTCTGTCGTATGAGCTCAGATTGAACCTGCTCTCATCGGTGAAGAGCACAGGGCGCCAGTAGCGTAGTTGCCAATTCTGATGATCTATGGCAAATGCCAATCGAGCTCTACGGTGCTGGGCAGGGAGCACATGGCCCCCTACAGGATGTTGGTTTCCTCAGGCTATCCTCATGGAGCCTGTTTCTGATTGTTTGGTCAGAAACATTAACACCAGTGGCCTGCTGAAGATCATTTTGCTCATCCATACATAAAACCTAACGAATATCTATTATACATCCACCCAAAGTCTAATCATTCCGACCAAGTATAGTCAAACATGTACCCTCCTCCATATAATATAGAATTAGTAAAAACTCTTCTAGTGAAGTAGTGTGTTATAAACATAGAGATGTTTTATAATAATGCCCTAAAGATTAGTTGCTATTAAAACCATGATATCAAATGCATAAAAAATATGACTATAACAGAAAAAATACAAATAGAAAATTCATTTGGTATACACCCCCTCTTAACCAAATGGTTAGCATCAGGATAGGTTTAAAGTTTCTCAATTTAATTAAGAAACGTTTCCTTAATAATATCCCTCTAAGTAACAATTTTAACAAGAATTTATTTAAATTTAGTTATAGTTGTATAAATAATCTAGAAAAAATTATTAAAAATCATAATAATAAAATCTTAAATCAGCACGTAAACTAAAGTAACAATAATTATCCAAATAATGAAAATAACAATAATACAAGTTTATGGAATTGTCGAAATTCTAACAATTGCCCACTGGAAAATAGGTCTCTAACCAATTCTGTTGTGTACCAATGTAAAATAGCATCAAATAAAAACCCTACTATTAAAAAAGTTTACTATTAAGAACACTTTTAAATAACGTTGATATTTGCATTTAACTTCCGTAAAAAATAATACGTACCGAAACCAAACATCTCTTTCTGCGTAGTTTTGGAAGTTAAAAGATTCAAACAAAACCACCAAAGTAAAATGGAAAGTTCTGGAAAAAAACGAGAATCTATAGGTCGTTTTACGACATCTTCTCTCTGTGCCTGAATGAAAAGCTGCACATTTTAAGGTTCCCTAAAAATAAAATACTACTTAATCATAGAGATGATTTAACGGTTTTATCTATATACCGAAAATATTTTTCTTTAAAATTTAATTAATTACAATGTTTCATTTATAACTTATGCACCACTATAATTTAAAAATTAAAAAGTTAAAAATTATTTTAGTAAAATAAATGACCAACACAATACTTACTTGATTTTCTTAACTACAATATACTTTAGTGTATCATAATTATTTAATTCTAATTGTAACCTAAACATTTTCAGCCTCTTTTCTCATGAGGATGTACAAAATCAATTTTTTAAAAATCCTAACATCCAACCTGCTGTTAAAAATTATTATCTTCTCATTCAAATAATGTATGGTCCTACTATGTATCTTACTCAGACAAAATTAAAAAGTGACATGCCTTGACACCAGGCTTCTCTTCGAAACTTAAATCTTCAACTTCGTAGTTCAACCTAATTCTCATTTTTGATTAAACAATATTGACACATCTACAAGCACCAACTACCACTCTATAATTTTCTAAATAACCATGAATTCATCTTATATTTTAAATAAATCTTTTTCACCATTTATTTTAGAATATTCACCTGAAGAAGAACAGTGTTGTTCTGAAACATAAAGATTTTTGTGTAGTGATATAATGCTTTTATAAACCATTGTAATAACAAAATTACAATATTAAGCTCTAATTTGTATCGAATATTCCTTATAAAAGTAAATGCATGAACAGTGGGTTTTAATCTATGTGTTTTTCACTTCCTTATAATATGCTTTAGTACCTCAACATTAAATATGCATGAGTCCATATGCGTGTTTATATATATATATATATATATATATATATATATATATATATATATATAAGTGCGGGCATATATGTATATTATAATAACGATATTCTACACGTACGCACATACGAGTTTACATGCAGGCAGGCGCATGCCCGGGCCTAACTACACACATATACATGCACTCACACACTCAAAATGAAAAAAAAAATCAATCTTGCAACAATCAAGAGTGCATAAATTATTTGTTAACTCAATATAAAAGAAAAACGAGGAAATAAACAGTCAATTGCTGCTATCTCCTGTCGAGTCAAAACACGAGATGCTGAAAATAACATCAATCAGCTAAGTGATAAATTTTATATTTATATTAATCATATCTCTTGTTTTGCCTTCGCAAATGAAAATGTAGTAGGATTTTTCACGATTGCTACTGGCCTTATCACATCTGCAAGAAGCAAGTTTTTACTTTTAATGGACAGCACAGAACCCAGGAGAGTATTACAAAGTCCTTTGTTTTTCTTACTGAGAAGTTTCTGTCCACGCATGTAAACGTTTCTCTTCAGGATGCTTCTCAAATTTTCAGTCGGTTTAAAGTCGGGAGAAAAATCCGGTTACTTAATCAAAAGAGAATTTCTGAAATCTATTTTATTAGTTTTTTTTTTTTTTTTTTTTTTTGCGGGGGGGTCCATAGAAATAATATTTCTGAAAACATTTGGACTCTTGGAACATCATTCAACGTGTCCTTAAAATAAAATAAAAATTAAAAAAACAGTGAAAGACTTAGCTGTTGCTTTAAAACTATCTGGAACGTGTCCTTGGCTCAAAAAACTCCACTTCGTTGACTTTCCACTGACTACCACTCGGTCTTTATTCCGTCTGACGCATTCGTCGGTGAGGAGAATTAAGAAAGTCTTTACATAGCCTTTTGTCTATTTTATTCGATTTTCTTTATGAGTACTTTTTAAAGTAGTAAACGGGATCGATCTCACAATGCTTAAATTACAATTTCCATTGTTTTATTGTTTTTTTTTTTGTTTTTTTTGTTTGTTTTTTTTACTATTTTTCAGCTCTGGTTTTATGAATGTTAATCATAATGTTAGTTGTTTCTTTACAAGGAAACATTTGGCATTCATTGATCTAGCAGCCAGTACTGCTTTCGGCTGATTTTATAATTTTTTTCTCTTTAAAGTGGTTTTCAGGAAAATAGGTTTAAAAACTCCAGTAGTTGTTATCGCTCTTTCCAGCACTTCCTATTTTTTATGTGAAATGTCAAACTTCTTGATTATTTCATTATTTTCTCTTCGATTTATATGTGATATTCATTTTAGTTTTGTTGCTGTTGGTAGTTCTCAAGTATTGTCTGTTTCGGTCATTTGGTACAGTTCTTTGCGATTCTGTAGCACCAGTCTACTATGTTCAACTGTTGTGTCGTGCCATGTCTTGTACCATGTGACATCCGGTCACCCGGATGTATAAAAGACAATGTGCGCTTAGCACGGAAGTTGTCATTATCACGGACTTCGGGAAGTAATACCTGCTAAATATTGTATATACATCTTGGTTGTACTACTCTGCTAATAAAGTAGTTTATCTACATTTCTCTGTGTATCTCTTCATACCACAATACAACATCAAAGAAGGATGATCTTTGCCAGAACCCACAGGTTTCACTCGTTCAAAGCGTTTTTAACCATTGATCTTAAAAAGCTGAGAGTATAAAGCTGTGAGTTCTCAACCTTTTTAAGCAGCGGCACACCTAAGAAAATATCACGGCATACTTAGTAAAATGTTTAAATGCTACACATTTAAATGGTATACATTTAAATGTTATTAAATAAAACCATAGATAAATACACAGAGCCAAATATAAACTTATTTTATTTCAATATTTCTAAACAACTATGCAGCTTATTTTGTGTGAAACCTGTGCCTGGTGTTTTTTTTTTTATGATTTCTTCAGTGTCTGGTTGAATTTGCAATAAGTAGACCTTCATTTCTTCATCAGTTGAGCGTAATCTTTCCCGCTTCTTATTGTTTATGTCATTTAAGGTTGAGGGGGCCTAATTCCCGTAAATAAGAAGTAGAAAATTGCAATAAAACTGATAAAGCCTTTTTAGCTAATGTGAGATATTTTTTGTATTGAAATCCAAAATATATCAAAATATATCAAAATATATCAATATCATGGAATGTCTTATCTTGAAATGGTGTTTAATTTTCCTTCTTCACATAGCATAAATACAATATTAGAAGGGACATTTTTGAAGGTATGTAAATATCAACCGGTAAGCAAGCATTCCTAATCACAAAAGGCCATAAGGATGATTTTCCCAATAACCCCTTTTACAGACTTATCAACCCAACAAAAATCGAATTAGGAAACCAGGAAACCCTAAAACATATGTGCAGCTTAAGGATTGCTACACGAGAAAACAAATGGAAGGACACATGTGAGTGCATTTCTTGTTTCCAGAAAATTAGGAATAAAGAAAAAAAACACTGTCATAAAAATATATGGCATCAAAAACTGCTACGCATCAGTATCTGAAGAAAGGTTGCTGGATGCTTTGAATTTTGATAAGTGGTTTATAAATATATAAACATAATTTTACATTGCCGTAAATCCATACTATCCCACAATGGCAAAACATAGATTAAAAAATAATAAAATGGCACCCTTTGATGGATTAAAATGTGCGTTTGACGGAGCCGAGTTCTCCTAAATAATAGATCTGTATATTCTAAATAAGACCAACGAAGTCGTCCATATAGATAGCCACGGATTAAATAGACATGACGGGTTGATGATAGTGAAGAAGACCAAATGACAACAGAAGACCAAATGACAAGATAAGAAAAATACTTTTCAAACTCTTCAAGAGCTTCGATTTTAAAAAAGCGGTCGAAATTTTTTAAAAATGTCCAATATTTAATCTGCCATAAAATAAAATAGAATATATAACTGAAAAAAAAAGGAAATGAAGAATAATGCGAAGAAACGAAACATTATTTGGTTCAACACACCTTTTAATTTCGAAGTAAAGTCCAAAATAGGGAAATATTTTTTCGAATAAATTAATGAACAATTAAGTTACAACAGTACCTGCAATTCAGAACATTGCATAAAGAGACAAAACGCTAAGGATTTAAAAAAAATGACGTGTGACAAAATATCGTTACTGAAAAATGTAACTGCAGACATAAAAAGAGTTGCTCACTTGACGGAGTTTGTAAGACAGGAATTATTTACAAAGCAGAATTACAAAATGAAAATTAACACAGAAAGGTATACGTAAAATGTAGTGAAGGGAATTAAAAAAAAACGTTGGTATAATCACAAATTAATATTCAAAATAGAAAGCTTTAAAAGTTGTACCAAACTAGCCAACCACGTGTTTAAATTAAAAGAAAAAACGGTAAATATTCTTATGTAACTTGTAGCTTATTAAAAAAGGCCAGACCTTGCAATGGTGGTGATGTCTACAGATTGTACCAAGAAGAGAAGTTATCCATAGTATCATTTCTAGAACAAAAAAGGTTACCCAATCAAACGTCGAAGAAATGTTCGGGTGTAAACGCCACAGAAAATATATTTTAGGATCGTAAGAAACCCGGATAAAAATGTTTACAATTTTTGACCAGCTCCTTTCTTATTTCAAACTTCCGGTTATACGTCCTGGAAGTTCGTGTTACGCGTTCGAAAAACCGTTAGATAAATAATTTAATATAAAACGCCTGAAGATACCGAACGGTTAAAACCAAGACAGCGTAATTGGCTGACATTCCAAATTAGAATATTTATAATTATGAAAAGGTTATTTGTTAGAGTGAAATTTACATACAGAGATTTAAATATCAAAATTAGGAAGATCAGTCGATTACGCTACCATGGATTTAACTTTTGGTATTGTCAGATGTTATGTAGTGAACAAAAATGCTAAGCACTGGCTCATTGATTTTGTTAGAAATAAACGCATTTACTCGAATTACAAAACATTTGCATAGCACACACAAAATTCGCAAAATTTCACTCCTCGATACCAATAGAAAACTTGGAAACATCTAAAAACAAAATAGAAAGGCCAGAATCACGTCCGGGAGTGAACTCCCAAATGACTTTTCCGAGACCCAAAAACATGAAATAAAAGACGGAGCAAAATCGGTTGTCGCCAGAGAGAAAAGGAGACGAGAGTAATTAACACGTCCATTTACTAACGTCAAGGGATCGCTAATATTGTCTCTATCTTTCTCTCTCTCACCTCCCACCTCCTTCCTTTTCACCATTCACCCTGAGCGATAATTTCAAAGACACTCCTATTCAAAGACAAAACGCACACACGCGCGTGCGCGTTACTATTACGAACTCTTGTTACACTTAACCTCTTAAGACTGTTTCTTAATGAACATTAACATCTACCAATTTATGTTATTCTTTTCCATTAATAAATTTCTATTTAAACATACAAAATATATACTTTAATTCTTCCACAAATCCACACATTCCGACCTTCTGATGATAGCGAATAATCCTAAGTTGTAGGGAGTTCGGTTATGTATGACACAAGACCAATTCAATAACCATTAGCCATCTCTCTACGGCTATACTGGTGAACCCCGACGTCCAAAGAACACGCACCCTACTTCTACACTGGTGAACCCCGATGTCGAAAAAGAACACGCAATAGAAGAATCACTTCTATAGTTATGAATTAACTGATTTTTAACGCTTTATTTTTGAAAGCACAGCAGGAAGTTTAAAACGTGCAACCCATATGAAAGTAGATGCAAACTAGTTACTCCTACCCCAATACTAATTCGCTACTTTTGACTTACTCCTTCCTTTACTTTAAAATTCCTCTTTTCAACTTCCTGTTGTGCGTTCAAAAATAAAGCTTTAGGTAGTCACCTAGTCTATAACGCCTGACGATACCAAAAGGCTATAACCATGGCTGCATGATCAGCTGATTGTCCTATATATATATATATATATAGACATGTCAGATTAAGTAAATTCTAAACATTGTATCTGGTTATTTTAATAAAATCCGTTCATACCCACGGATAATCTTTAACGTATTATAATTGAAAGATGTCAGAAATGAGCTGTAACGTTGACAGATGTTATTATCATTCATTTCTCAATCTATCCAAGTACTTTCAATCTCCTTCCGAGATCATCTTCAGGGGTGTAACAAAAAATAACCGTAAAACTGTGTTGCTAAAAATTACTGTAAATTTTTTTGTGCTTCAAATATAACGGTTAACAAATTGCTTAGCGTTCATTAGAACGTGAAAATTATCAACTCATTTGTGACATCTTTCAATTACAATACGCGAAAGGTTATCCGTGAGTATGAACGGATTTTATTAAAAATAAGCAGACACAATGTTTGCAATTTATTTAATCTGACATGACTAAATGAAAATTTGCTGCCTAAAAACACACACACACATGTATATATATATATATATATATATATATATATATATATATATATATATATAAATATATGTAGATAGATAGATAGATAGATAGATATGAACTCAAATGCTAGCACAGACACACATACATATCTACAGAAGAATATGAATATGCAGTTACATACACTCCTCCTCAGAAGTGCATATGTACATTCACCTGTGTGTATGCGATCTTTGAATTTGGATGTATCTACTTGGGGAGTTACGCATGTATATATATATATATGTGTGTGTGTGTGTGTGTGTGTGTGTGTGTGTGTGTGTGTGTGTGTCTGTGTGTGTGTGTGTGAACTCAAACGCAAGCGCAGACACACATACGTTCCTACACCAGAATATAAACAGAGTTAAATACAATCCTCCTCAGAAGTGCATATATATATTCACCTGTGTGTATGCGATCTCTGAATTTGGATGTATCTATTTGTGAGGGCTGCGCGCGCGCGTGCGGTCGTTCGCGTGTGCCAATGACTCAATGAACGAAAAGAGTTTTGAAGCCATTACAATTTACAAGGTAGTGCGGAGTCGATGATTAGTTGGGAGTTGGATGGGCTTTTTGTTGTATGTCAAAAGTGGCCCGAGGGTGATTATCACAAACCCACATATAACGCCTGAGAGAACAAGCTAATTCCTTTGGGGCACATGGAATTACTTGTTAAAAAAAAAAGAAAATAAAAACAAAAAAAATCGCTGTATTCGTGCAAACGCGGAATTGGGAAAAAGAAATGGAAAAGAAGGAAATTATTTTTTTCTTCTCTCCACTCATTTTAAAAGTATTCTTTTCTTTTGCCATTGATGAGAAAATAGTATTTCGATGAGTAATTGTTGTCACCGTGTCTTGTTTTTAAATCTGTTCTTTTTTCCTGTTAATTGTTCGCTCCTTCTTTTCTTTCTTATTCTGTATTCGTATTAAAATCATGTCTTTCTGATCTACATCAATCTGTCCATAATCATACATGCGTGTATTTGTCCACGCTTATATATTTATATATATATATATATATATATTGCTTTTTTTTCAATTTTCACTGCACAGTATAATAGGGGCAGTTGGACACCGTCCGTAAGATAAACAGCTTCAAAACACAATTCACTTCGCTAGAAATTTGGAAATGCCATGAAGTACTGATTGGTATTCACGATGGTAGCTTCGATATGAACATTTTAGAGTGTTTGAGTGTCAGTCTGAGTATAGGATAGAGGATTCTGAAAGAGTTGGCAGAGTCCAATTGTGATTTCGAATGTGTACTTGGTCGAAGCGTTGTGTCTATTATAACACCTATATCAACCAAGATGAAAACAAAAGTTCGAAATATTTTCAATATTATTGAAAATTACTCATCTCAGAAATAAATACAAATTAAATTCTTAGATTGTCATAACAGAACCACACTTTCTCGTGTTTTTTTTTTAATCATCTCACCCCAAGCAAGGCATTCCATTGCCACTATTGCGCATGGGGCTACATAGGGGAAGGTAAAGAGAAGGAGTGGTTAGACATAGGGAATGTAAGGAGGAATGAATGTTAGACATAGGGAATGTCAGGAGGAATGGGAGCAGGTTAGTGTGTTAGGAGGTGTCTATTGACCTTACATTTAAACTCCTGGAGATTGTATCCGTCGGGGAAGCAATCGTGTGGAGGGAATTCCACAGTTATGAAGTGCGAGGAAAGAAACTGTTGGAGTAGAAGTTGCGGTTGCATTTTATCGGTTTCACTGTAAAAGGGTGGGATCTAGTTGTTAATCTAGTATCTCGTGCAAATTCGTATTTATGGGGCACCAGTGATCTAAGTTCATCGGAGCAGAAGTCGTGAAAGTATTTATAGAAGAGACACAGGGAAGCCACGTCATCAAAACTTTTGTCATCAAAACTTAATATAATTGGTGCACATGTCAATAGTCATATTACAATATTCAAAATACATCTTTAAACATAATATTCTTGCCTCGAGAGAAAGAGGGATCAGTCTGACAAGTTCAAAATGGTAGCCGATGTCTAAAACGACCTCAAGTCCGTCGTTAACTGAGGCAAAAAATGACTTGACATTGACTTTTTAATGCCTCTAAAATTAAACATCTTCCCATTAATCATATCAGAGACCCCTCTCTGCCTTCCATCAGCATGGATGATGTTAACCTCCGGAAAAGTGATACGTTGCAACTTCTGGGGTTAAAATAACAACAGGTGACATGAAGTGAAAACACTATATTGAATCAATACTTAGGTCAGCTGTTAAGAAAATTGGTACACTCTGTCCTCTTCAGAATTGGTCTTAGGTATATGTTTACCATTTGTCCATGCTTATAATATTGCTGCTACATATAGTCCGGTACCACTGTTATTTAGCTTGAACCTCTAAAGAAAAATCAACAATATTATTGCTGAGTTGAGGGTACCGGGGAATTTTTGTTCCGTCGCCCGTCTGTAGGTGGTCGGGCTCCCCACATTAAAAAAGACCTTGTGTCACATCTCGCTTGAGTGGGGGAAGTAGGGTAAATGTTCATACACCCTTGGGCAAATTAATTGAAACAACTGCTTTAGTTTCCTTCCTTTCATCATACGGTCAATTTTAGGCCCACTGGAGTGACAGGGTGTAATTGATTTCTATTTTTTCCTCAGATTAGGTTATTTGTAGTGGTGTGCATGGATATGAATCTATTTTCGGGATGTATATTGAAATTTGTTTGACATTGAAACATGTTACGTCATCCGTGATTGCATCAGATTTTTATCACGCCCAGACATTATTGTTTCGACTGTCGATTAGTTGTCCAACGGCCATTGGCTGTGATGGACGTTACCCCAAGGAAGCGTAAAAAAGTTTTAACGCTGCACACACTGGCAAGCCTTACTGAGAAATCGCGAATATTGTTGATGTCAGCCTTTCAAGTGTCAGTTGTTTTGTCACGGCGAAGAAACAAATTAGATCCATCAGTCCAGTAAAGGAAAATGCAGTCGAAAAAAAACAACGTCAAGAGATACGTGATTAGGGAAAGTGTGAAAGATCCTAGAAAGACATTATTCGTTTTGTTCCAGTTAATTTGCACAAAGTTGTAAATTCTATGCTAACAGTTTTTTTTTTTGTTTTTTTTCTCACGCTTCTCGTTTTTGGAACTACCTTTCGGCTTCATACTTTCCAGCCAAATTTAATCTGTAAAAAATTAAATGCAATGTTAATCGCTATCTACTGTTCTGATTACTCTTTTCTCTTCCCACTCATTATTAATTATTCTGTCCCTAATTCTTCCACGCCTTTTGTGACTTAGTGGCTTTATTGCTTCGTTTGGTGGTGATGCCGGTTAAAAGTCTTTTTGACGTTATTGCCTTGCATGGGGTGATAATGATTAAAAAAATATTTTACCGTAGAAGATGATAACTATGTGTACATAATAATAATAATAATAATAATAATAATAATAATAATACTAATAATAATAATAATAAATGAAACAGCGCTGGCAAGACAAACCTCTGCATGGCCAATATCCAGAACGTGCCAATAAATCCAATGTTGACAAAGTTGATACTCATCGATGGTTACGTGCATCTGGATTAAAGTCTGAAACTGAAGGCTTTATTCTTGCAGCACAAGACCAAAGTCTTTTCACGAGAAATTTTCAGGCAAATATTATGCATAATAATATGGATCCAAAATGCAGGTTTTGTGATAAACACCAAGAAACAATAGACCACCTAATCTCAGGCTGTTCTGTGCTTGCCCCAAATGAATATAAAAATCGCCACGATAGAGTTGGGCAATATTTACATTGGGCAATATGCAAACATTATGGAAAAGCTGTAGGCAAACACTGGTATGAACATCACCCAGCACCGGTTACAGAAATAGAAGATGTAACCATTCTATGGGATTACACCATCTACACAGACAGAAAAATTGAAGCAAACAGGCCAGACATTATTGTTAAAAACCAGAAGGAGAAAACTTGTCTATTAATTGATATGGCTTGTCCAGCGGATTGTAACATAGCAATCAAGGAATTTGAAAAACTGTCAAAATATAAAGACCTGGAAATTGAAATAGAAAAAATGTGGAAATTGAAAACAAGAGTTGTGCCAGTGATAGTAGGTGCACTTGGAATGATAAAAAATGGAACAAAACAACACATTGAAAGAATCCCTGGAAACCCCAGCTTAAGAGATATACAAAAAATTGTCTTATTAAGTACAGCCCACGCACTAAGGAAAACTTTATCTATGTAATGCTGGAGATGATAGGGAAGATAGAAAAACATGAAATGGAGCCATAACAACACGCCACTACCTGCCTTAGGTCTCCCCGCAGACTTGGTTGGTAGTGAGACCAAAGCAGAAATCGAAATATGATGAAAAATGACATAATAATAATACGTATTAACTAAATTAACAAGATCACACAGTGAAACATTTTGCTGACTCCCAAATGCAGATCCTGTGATAAATATAAAAACACATTTGACTATTTTTTATCAAGTTGCACAGTGTTAGCACAAACTGAATACAAAACTCTGTAGAGTAGATATCAGTTGGAAACGAGAAATCAGAGAGCCGAGTTCAAATTCCAGCTGAATTCGTTGCATTCACTTACGCGCAAAGACCTTTGGGAAAGGTAGTAATCCGTCTCTTCCTTCTCCAGCTATGAATGAAATCAAAACAGATTGGGTCCTATAGACTTACAACAGAAAGTAATGGTAACCTACGGTAGGGAAATCTTTTTTCGAGACATGAACGCCCAAGCGTTTATCACGTATGGTACTTGACTGAATAATAGAGTGGGCCAGTATCTGCACTGGAACTATGCAACTTTTACGGAAAGGAAGTTGCAAGAAACTGGTATGAACATCACCCAGACCCGGTTACGAAGATAGGACCTGTAACAATTTTATGGGACTTTACTAAGCGCACAAACATAACAATAAAAGCTAATTGTTTTGACATCGTGATCAAAGACCACAAGAACAGAATATGCCTTCTTATTGACATTTCATTTGCAATATATCTTTGAAGATCTTCAAACATCTATCCAATACAAGAACAATGAAATTAATATCTCAGAAAAGGTGGCATGTAGGGACACCAACAATTCCAGTTGTAGCTGGAGCTCACGAATTGGTTGAAAAAAGTTCCGATAGGATCATTGAAGGGATTCCTGGCCTTAAAGAAATACAAAATATTATAATCACAAATACAGCTCACACACCTTACAAAGATCTTTATCTATGTAAAATGGGAGCCTAGTTTGTTTTAAGAAAATCTTCAATGGAAAATATGAAGCCATTTTTTATCTTAAATCTCTGGTTGAGATTCGAAAATAATAATAATAATAATAATAATAATAATAATACGTATTTCACAACTTTTTTTGGCAAAAACTAGCTCTGTGTAACTGTTTTGCACATAACGTCAATTTGGATTAATTTGAATTCCAGGATTACGAAAATGCTGTATATAAACAACAAAATCCTGTCTATTATGCTTTTGATAACAACTGATGCGGTCAAAATACTTGAAGCATAACATAAGAAAATATTAACTTAGGACATGTTACTCATAATTATGATTATGGTGTACAGCATAATATACGAAAATTGTAAAAAATATAAGGACAAATTAAACAGATTATATTAATTGAATTAACAAAAGTTGCTTGAATGAATACTTGTTGCCTAATTCTACGCTCTCTCTCTCTCTCTCTCTCTCTCTCTCTCTCTCCACACACACACACTTATATATATATAATCATCCGCAGACAGATCTGTTTCTCTGTATCACAGCTCATCAGTACGGTTAGAATCCGATTGCTTTTAACCCAGGATTGAAACCTAACCGAACGCGCTCGGTAGAAGAAGGCAGACTTTTTAGTGTGCATATTATCGTTATACACACCCAAAGAACCAGAGAGTTCTAATTCATTACTGAATGAGCGATATATATATATATATATATATATATATATATATATATATATATATATTCTTTATTTAGCTTTACCATTTTTTATTTTTATTTTTAAATACATTCTAATTCCAGCCGCGTGCATCATGCCAAGAGTCGGAATAAATGGGGATCTTCTTCTTTTATGTGCCTTGACCTTTCAGGACGTAGGTGATCATGGTTTTCCACGTCTCCCTATCGCTGGTGGCTCTTATCACGCTTTTTCCTGTTGCATCACGCAGACCCCGTTCTGACATTCACCTGCTCAGGCCATTCAAGTATGTTACACGCTGTTTTCCCCTATCTCTCCTTCCCTCTATCTGGCCTGTTAGTATCAGATTCTCCAAGCCCCACTTCCTCATTGCATGTCCCAGAAACTTTAGCTGTGTTACTGTATTACAGCTCAGCATTAATTTCCTTTTCGCTTCCATCCTTTTCAAAACCTCATCATTGCTCACATGGTCGATCAATGATATCCGCAGCATCCTTCTGTAGAACCACATTTTAATTGCTTCAAGTTTTCCTTCATCTTTGACGATATTGTACAGCATTCACTGCCATATCGAAGAACTGATATCACATAGCAATCCAGTACTTTTTTCTTCGTTTCTAGTAAAATTTTCCTGTCTATTAATAGTTTACTCAACTTCTAGAAGGCGTCATTTGTCAATTAGCCTTCGGATCTCTGTGGTTCACTTTTCGTCTTCTGTTAGAACACTTTACAAGTATTTAAATTTTTTTTAAAACCAAAAACAAAGCCCCCTAGAAAATAATTAAAGAAGTGCTGGAAAGAGCTTAGGACAATGGACAATATGAACATTTTTTTCTCTGCCTCACAGAACGATGGAAAAACTAAATAGAAATTAATAAAATTTTAATTGCCCGTTATACTGAACGAAAGATGTTCAAAAGAACAGTTGCTTCTGGAATATAGATAAATCATATATATATATATATATATATATATATATATATATATATATATATATATATATATATATATATCGCTCAGTCAATAATGAATTAAAGCACTCTAGCTATTAGGCGTGTTTATACGCGCTAAAACGTCTGCCTTCTTCTACCAGACGCTCGTGGCCTAGGGATAGAATCGCCAACTGACGCCGATTCGGTCGGGTTTCAATCCTTCGTTAGAAAGCGATCGGAGTCTAACCGTACTGATAGATAGATAGATAGATAGATAGATAGATAGATAGATAGATAGATAGATAGATAGATAGATAGATATGCATCAATCTATCAGTCAGTCTATCTGTCAACCCATTCATCAGTATGGTGATGGATGAGTTCATTGGTTCAAAGAAGTATATCCCACATGGTCAGCGTGATTTGTTAAATGATTCAAACGGGTTGCCTCCCAGACACAAATTTCTTCAAATTCACTTGCGTGTATTCCAAGAGAGGTCAAAAGTGGTCCTATATTGGCGGTGGACTTGCAAGAAACAGCCCAGAGCAACTCCTCTCGAATTAAGTTGTTGTGAAGACCCAAAGGACAAGTGGGAATTTCTTTCTTTGCTTTCCTCCTTCGCCTTCTGGCTAGAGGCTACACATACCAAATTTAGATTCGACAGTAAGAATTCGCTGGTAACGCACAGTAACACTATACTGCTCGGTGTAGCAGTCATAGTAGTAGTAAGGTTAATGAACGTACTTTTTAGGTTGAGTCAGGATTCGAGGTAAAAAAGAATTTTGCCTACGAACTCTTTTGATCGGAATTATCAATTCTTCCGTGATTTAACCGACTATTTTTTCTGTTCAGTCCTACAAATAATATTGCTAGATTTAAAATTCATTCAGTCAGTTAATTGACACACGCGACAAACACTTGGGAGTCCTGTCTTGAAAGACACATAACTGACTAAGCAGAAGATTTTTCCGCAGTAGGTTGCCATTACTTTCTGCAGTCGACCGGTTGCCAACAAATGCTATAGAACATATCCTGCTATTCAACTCATAGCTTGAAGAGAAGAGATGAATTAATACCTTTCTCAAGAGTATATGTACATAAGTCAATGAAACGAATTAAAAGAAAGGTTGTTGCTCGAGTATATATATATATATATATATATATACAGAAAATCTAAGCAAGAGCCAACAACCTACCACGGTTTCGCCCAACGGCTCGTCAGGGCAATTGGCTCTGACGAGCCATTGGGTGAAACCGTGGTAGGTTGTTGGCTCTTGCTTAGATTTTCTGTCTTTGTTTGCTCTACTTTAGTATTGAGCGCTTTAGTGTTAGCGTTTTCGTCTTGGGTTTTTTTCTTTCTTTCGAGTGCTTGACTTTTTGTTCATGTACTTCGTTTGTTTCTTTGTTTATTTCCCCTTCTTTTCCCTCCGACGATTTAAATTATAGCTTAATTAATACTAGTTTCGGCAGAGTTAGTTCTGTTACTATTGGTATTGTTGTTGCTATAGTTAATATTATATATATATATATATATATATATATATATATATATATATATCAACCTCGGCTCTCGACGGTAATTTGCTCTGAGACTGTTTTCTGTCCGAATCGTTTAAGAACCGATTTTTTTTTTATCTTTACAACTCATGTGAAAATGATTGATTCGTTTCCAAGCACTAAATGAATGCTTATTTTAATACTTACAGTACATATTTTAGCATAAAAATTGTGTACTTCATTTCTCTATTCAATCAGTTTTGTAATGTGGCTCATCAAACTGACTGTTCGGTGAAGTTCGCACTCATTTGCACCTGGCTTCTTAAGCAGTGCTATGAAAATCGACTTGCTTAGGTGGCCCGGCAACCACTGTTAAATTATTTCTGTAATTTTCTCTATGTCGAATTATTTCAGGGCTGTCAGTAGCTCTATTACAATGCTGTCTGGTCAAGCAGCTTTATTTATGTTCAGTTTGGCCATTGCAGCTTCCACTTCGAACTTTAATATTTCCGATCCGTCCTCATTTTTGTGTATTATCGGTTGCTCTCTCTTGTCATGGAAAAGATCCTTTATATATTCTTCTCATCGCTGAAGTATTTCCTCTTTCTCCAATATGATAGTTCCTTTCTTGGATTTTATACATCCTGTTGAAGAGCATGTTTTTCTCCTGTCAGTTCCCTTATTTTTTATGCTTTATTAGTCCTTCTCGATCTCTCTATTTCTGCCCATTTGTTATTGAACCATCCTCTTTAGACTGTCTGCATTCACCACTTATTTCCTTGTGTTGTGTCCTGTATTCCGTTCCATGTCTTGTCATCGTTTTCTGTCTCCTTTACATCATGTCAAGAATCTCTTTAGTGATTCCCTAGTTTTTCTGCGTTTGACTTCCTTTGGGACAGTGCTGTCTGATGATAACACTAGCGCTTCATATTTCGAGTTCCTTTTTTCAATTTGTTCTGCGTATTTGTCAGTGTATTTTTCTGCAGTTAGAGGTCATTCCCGTGCGTGTTGTTTTGCAGCCTGGGTGCTGCAATTGGCTTCTTCAGTCTTTGGAATTTCACCCTTAGCTTGCAGATGACTGGGAGGTGATCGCTTTCACAATCGGAACCTGGATAGGTTTTACATTGAACCGCTGCATTTCTGAATCTCCTATGAAGTCATAAAGTCTATAAATATAGCTATTACCTATGAAGCAGTTTAGTGCGTACGACTTCCTGTGAGTAATTAACACAACACGACACGTTGTCAACCCATTTGTAGATTGAACATGCCCTTTGCTTTTAATCTGTAGATGATAAAACTGTCTATTCTCACCATACAGTCACTCAACATTTTCTTTCAAAAGTTTCATTCAATGAATTATATTTTCTTCGTTTCACAAATACATCGTAGGTGTTCAATATCTGATCCAGTTTTGCTTTTATGATTTGATTTGATAAATTTGATAAATTTTAAGTATTTTATCATAAATGTGCTACGTCTTTAACGATTTCCTTTATACGTGTTTTACTTCCTTTGATGAATGCTTCAAAGAACAGATAGGGACCAATAATTTTGATTATGAGTGATATCTTGCATTTGTTTTCCAGTGATTGTTCTTCTAGTGGGACAGTACTTTTCTTATGTGATCCTTGAAATTGTATAAGATTCTTCATCCAGATAAAGGGCTAGGAAGATTTTCTCGTCTAAATCCATCTTACATACATAAATCTACCATCCCCCTGTGCATTAAATACTGCTGTCACATCTGGTCGGGTACCCCTGATATTCATCTCGGGCTTCTTGACAAAATCCAACGAAGAATCTTTAATGTAATTGATCCCCACCAGGTAGCTCAACTCCAGTCACTTTCTCACCAACGTAATGTGGCTTCCCTCTGTCTCTTCTACAAATACTTTCACGGTTTCTGCTCTGATGAGCTTAGCTCCCTGGTGCCCCTCTGCATGAATTTACTCTAGCTACTAGACTAGCGGCTAGGTCCCACTCTTTTACAGTGAAACCAATCAAATGTAACCGCAACTTCTACTCTATCAGCTGCTTTGCTCGTATTTCCCGTCTGTGGAAATCCCTTTCGTATATTTGCTACCCTGATAGCTACAATCTCTAAGAATTTAAATGCAAAGTCAATTGCCATCTTTTATCTTCTTGACTCACATCCTTTCCATGACAACCCTTGTACCATGTTCTTCTTTTGGCAGCTCTCTTCACACCTGTATTCTCATCTTTTTCTTACTTATTCTTTGACTCCCCTGTAATTTGTTCCTCTTTATCATCACTCACCTCTTCTGTAAACCCCTGCGCACCAGTGACAGTTCTGCCTAGCTTGGGGTGAAATGATTAAAATAAATTTAAAAAAATTAAAGCACTTTTTATGAAAAAGTATGGTTTAAAAACAAATACTTGGATACTATATGAGCACAAAATAAATTTCAAGAATGTTCTAGAAGCCTCTAGAAAGTCATAGTACTACAATACTATATATATATATATATATATACTAGCAGTATAGCCCGGCGTTGCTCGGATGTAATGAACGCTTTAAAACTAATCCATGGTCCTGGAGCTCAGACTCAGCCTCAAGAATATTTGTGTGAAGTTTGGTGAGAATCGGTTAAAAATAGTGGATTTGTATAAAGGACATACCGACAGATAAACAGACACACACACAAACATCTTGCCTTTTATATATATATATATATATATATATATATATATATATATATTATCGATTTTCTGCACTATTGTATGAACTGCAAACTTGAAACTTCTGAATAACTATCGCCCGGTTCACACTCCACCCACATCTATTGAACAGGTGAAGAGGCTCACCCCTTGTTTCCTGTTTAGGATGCGGTTTCCGGTTTTCTTTTTTCCAATCTTTTCACTCTTTTCCTTTTTTATTATTATTATTTTTTTTTTAATTGGAGTAGATAGACTAAACTATCGCCCGGTTCACACTCCACCCACATCTATTGAACAGGTGAAGATGCTCACCCCTTGTTTCCTGTTTAGGATGCGGTTTCCGGTTTTCTCTTTTCCAATCTTTTCACTCTTTTCCTTTTTTATTTATTTTTTTTTCAATTGGAGTAGATAGACTAAACTATCGCCCGGTTCACACTCCACCCACATCTATTGAACAGGTGAAGAGGCTCATCCCTTGTTTCCTGTTTAGGATGCGGTTTCCGGCTTTCTCTTTTCCATTCTTTTTACCCTTACGTAGCCCCCTGCGCATCAGTGGCGTTACCGCCTTGCTTGGGGTGATATGATTAAAAAAAAAATCGTTTCTTATGTCTTTTTCTATGAGTGTATCAAATTTGATTAAAATTAGACCACTCCTTCTATAACCCGATTTTTTCGATTATCGATTTTTGATATTCATCGAGGGTACCTCGACACAAAACCTAGCTAAAAACACTCGCAGACGCTTATAGTACAACTGTGTAAATTTTCAAGAAAATCGGTTAAGCCATCTTGGAGTCTATAGGTAACAGACACAGATACACACACACACAGAAAAAGTTCCATTTATAAATAAGTTTTATATATATATATAGTCAGTCAGTCAAGTGCCATACGTGATACACGCTTGTGCGATCATGTCTCTTTCTGACTGGTCAGAAACTTTTCCCGAAGTAGGTTGGCATTTCTTTCTGCGGTAGACTTGTTGCCAATCAAAGCTATAGAACCCAATCTGTTCTGCTACTTAATCCAAAGCTGGAGAGAGAAGAGCTTGATTAATACCTTTAAGGGTATTTGCACCAAGGGTATTTGCACCAAGGGTATTTGCACCAAGGGTATTTGCACGTAAGTGAACGCAACGAATTCAGTTTGGAATTCGAACTCTGCTCTCTGATTTCTCGTTCCGAGCCGATATCCACTGAACCACAACGCACATCTTTCTGCTCCACAATGCACTCATTTGGGTATAAACCGAAAATTAAATAAAGGAGTTTATTTTTAACACCGGCAAATACTGAACGGCAGAGAGGAAGCAAATATTTCTGGTAAAATGTCTGATTCACAAAATGTTGAGATTTCGTTAAGCAAAAACATTGTATGAAAGTTTCAAAACTTTTAATAGTGTTTCTTTTTAATATTGGGTGTATGTTTGCAATCACTTTCAAGAATATCGGTATGCTTTCTTTCCAAGTGGAAAAAATAAAATTCTGAAACAAACATGAAAATGTCACTTAAAGATTTATAACACAACTTTTCTTTTATTGTATGAAGAAATATAAAACTGACAAATAATTATTGGCCTGTGTGGTCAAAAGGAATCTTAGGTTTTTCACGGTCAGATGAATTATATCATTTTTTTCATAATAAAACTTGTTTTCACAGTCAATGGATTGGTTATCTTTTCTCAGCTATGTAGAGAAGAGCCACTTTTTATTTAACAGGAGAAAAATTTCGAGAATAACGAATATTTCTGAACATTCTTCACAAAGCTTGTAAGGTTAGAGTTAACCTTTCGTATATCCTGTCTAAAATATCTTAAAATATCCAATTAAATTTTCTTAATTTGTATCATAATGTTTTCATGTCAGAACGATGCTAGTGTGGATATGCGACAGGATAATTATTCTATTTTTTACTTTTAGAATAAAATGAACTAATTCAAGGGCTTAAAATAAGTAATGTATTTTCATTTATTTTCTTTAAAGTGAAGAGTAAGTTAGTCGCAGCCTACTGCATTTCTTGGCTCAGCGGGCAGGATCAATATGTAGTATCTGTTATCAGATACTCACTACCTGCTCGCCGGCCGGGAAGCAATGACCGCCTAAGACAAGCTTCGTACCAAGTTACGGGGCTGGGTAATCTTTGACCAATGGCCTGAACGTACGCGTTCAGGTTCCCCGCATTAAAAATTGACCTTGTGTCACAATTCGATTCAGTGTCCACCACTGAATCGAATTGTGACACAAGGTCAATTTTTAAAGGTAAATCTCGGATCAAAGTGTAGTATCTGTTCTCAGATACTCACTTCCGCCTGCAGCACTCGTCACTTGGTAGCGGGTGTGTAGGTTCGGAAAGAGAATAACAAGCAATGATCAGCTAAGACAAGCTTAGTACCTAGTTACCGCGTAGGCGGTAACCAGTTTAACCAGCAACGCGAGCGTTCACGTCCGGGGTTTCTACTTTAAAAACCGACCTTGTGTCACATCTCGCCTCAGTGGTGGGTGGCTGGGTAAATAACGGCCTTTCTTGGCCCGGAGGGTATCATCAAAGTGTAGTATCTGTTCTTAGTTACTCACTTTCCGGTCTCCGGCCACCTCCAGCGAGGCGTACACGAGACCTCTTCATTTCAGCCTGTGCGTTTCTTGGAACAACTGGAACAAGGAATGCGATGTTTATGTTTAGAAAGCTATTAAAAAGTCAATACAAATGCAGACAGATGTGTACCTGTGTTTCATAGACTACGCAAAGGAATTCTATAAAGTGTGCAACTAAGACTTGATAGAGACGCTCGGCAATTTGACATATTCAAGGAATACATTAGAGTAAACAAGAATCTTTACTGGAGGCAAAGTGTCTGCATAGGAACAGGAAACAAATTCAGCAGATATACAAATATAGAAAGGATATGTCTTCTCACTGGATCTATTCAATTTATACAGCGAGACAATTCTGAGAGCTCTAGAAGACCTGCCAGACCGCAATCTGAACTGTATAAGATATGCAGATGATTCAATTCTGATAACTGATACGGAGAGGAAACTACAAGACCTTAAAAAAAGTAGTTAAAGAAAGGTAAAATAAACAACTACATATAAACTACAAGAAAACTGAATGCAATGTTATCAATAAAAAGAGGATTCCCAAAATGCCAACTACAAGCTGGGGATACTAAAATCAAGCAGATACAGAAATTTAAATAGCGGGAAATAGCTCTAACAGTGAACAGAAAGTTGATATAGAATTATCCTTTTAATGGGTAACATTATATCTGCAATATCTAAGGTAGAAATGGTTTTCTTACTTTTATTATCGGTTTATTTGATAATGTGAATCTTTTCATGTACAATATTGGTTATTGCATCGAGAATCTAAGGTTACCTTTCTAGAATCGTATAATTGTACAGTATAAGACGACCCCCAATTTTTTATAGGTAATTTTAGGAATTTGAAGGTTTTCTTATACGCGGAAATATAAGGTAATTAGAAATTCAGAATCAGTAGTGAAATGTAAGCATGTGAATCGGCTTTTTTCGTCATTGGCAACCACAATCTTAACAATATAAGATACGCAGATGATACAGTGCTGTAGAAGATACGGGAAGAAACTACATGACCCATTACAGAAGGTAGGAAGTCTTGTACAGAAGGAAGAAAGAGGAAAGAAAGGATCACATAAACTACAAAAAACTGATTGCATGGTAATCAGTAAAAAGAGGAATTCAAAATGCCACCTACAGGCTGGGGATACTAAAATCAAGCAGGTACAAAAATTTAAATACCTGGGAAGCCCTCTAAGAGAGGACGGTAAGTGCAGCACTGAGATCCGAAGGCGTATTGGCATGGCCAAGGATGCATTCCAGAAGCTAAATAGAGCTTTGAAGGACAGGAAAATTTCGCTAGAAGCAAAGAGGGTACTGGATTGTTATGTATCTGTCCTTTAGTATTGCAGCGAATGCTGGAAAATCTAATCAAAGATGAGGGAAAGACTGAAAGCAGCCGAAATGAGGCTCTACAGAAGGATGCTGAAGATACTATGGACCAGTTCACGACGAAGTTTTGGAGAGAATGGAAACAAAAGAGAAACTTATATTTAACATTAGGAAAAGACTGTTGAAGTTTCTGTTGTATGTAATGAAGAAGGAGGGCTTGGAGAACTTGATACTGAAGGGGCGGATAGAGGGAGAGAGAGACAGAGGAAAACAACGAGTGACATACTTCATAGACTTGAGCAGATGGAGGGCGAAGCAGAAAAAAGAAGGGGCGTTAAGAGCTACAAGGAACAGGAAGATGTGGAAAGCCATAATCGCCTACGTCCTGAAGGAAAACGGCACATAGAAGAAGAATAACAACAACAGTAGCATAAACTAAAATTCAACTTACTTTTTTAAATACCTTTTTGAAAGAAAAGCACTATTCATTAAAAAAATTCAAATTTATCATCAACATATTCGTCATTGGTTGTTTTTTACAGTATTTACATTATTCGGGCTAATGTCGTTATCTTTGTTACCATTTGTACGATGTTTCGACAGTTGTACGCTCCGGCCTTCTTCAGGTGTTAGGAATTTTGAACTGAACCTTTATGAGCGTACAACGGCCAAAACGTCGTACAAATGGCAACAAAGATCAGGACATTAGTCCGAATAATGTAAATACTGTAAAGACACCTCATGTTTTTTTAACAGCATAGCAACACAACTATGGGCTATTTAATGCCGAAACCTAAACATTTTCTACACAATTTTATTATATTTTTTTAGGAATAATGATTTAGTGATATAAGTGTTAGTAATTAATCTGTAGCTAGTGGGGAGAACAGGTGAATACATACATTTCTCAAGAGCATCCAATTGGAATTAGAACTCGTCTCTCTGATGAAAAATTCTGAGTCTTTATCCGTTACACCACCCACACGTCCAAGCTTTACAGCACCTTGTATTCCCAAGCGGTCACCCATCTATGTACTGACGAGGCTCAAAGTTGCTTTACTTCAATGATCGTATGGAAACCGGTGTTTCAGCGTAATGTGGTCCTAAGCCCATATTCTATAAATAGAAATATCATAGAGAAGAATATTAAATTAATTTTAAGTGACAAATGGTGGCACTTTTAAGAAAATTTGTAAAAAACAATCAAGAAAAAGTCTTCAAAAAACTGTTAGAATTAAACTTAAAAAAATATTATTAAAGTTAAGTATCTTGGGAGATTCTTTACAACCTTTGGAAGAAGATCAGAAAAAAGTTGCATTAATAAATTATTTCTTTAAATCAAGCAAAATGATAGGATTGTCTGGAAAGTTTATGCCGATTTTTAAGGAAAATTGAAGTTCATGCCAATTTTTAAGAGAAATTAGAACACAAAACAAAATTTTGCTTCTAAATATTTATTCAATTAGACATGAACCAATTTTGGTGCAACACCTTTCTCCATTTTTCTTTCAACTTTAACATTCTTCCTAGAATTTCAATGATTTCTCGGCAAAGAACTCATTAAGTGGATATTTATGTCATCCAAAGAATTAACATTTTTACCATTGAGATTATTTGGCAAGGAGGTGAATAAATGAAAATCAGAAGGAGCAATGTCTGGTGAATATGGCGAGTGAGGCATCACATCCCTGTTAAGCAGCAACAAATTTTTACCGATCGCCAAAGAAATGTAAAATCTGGTACTATCCTGATGGAAAGCAACACTTTAACTCTTTACTAATTCTGGGAGTTTTTTTTGCTTCTAATTCGTCAAATTTCGAGCAGTAATTTTCAGAATCAACTGACTGGATACCTGGCAGAAACATATAGTACAAGATACCTTTCCAATCCCACCTAGTACACAGTATGACTTTCTTCGAATGAAGACCTGCTTTGGCGGTTGTTATGTACGTTGTGGTGCAGTGGATGTCGACTCGGAACGACGAATTGGGGAGCCGAGTTCGAAATTCAGTTGAATTCCTTGCATTTACCTACGCGAAACTTACCTTTGGAAAAGGTATTAATCCGTCTCTTCCCTCCAGTTATAAGTTAAATAACAGGACAGATTGGGTTCTATAGCTTTGGCTGGCAACCAGTCTACCGCAGAAAGTAATGGCAACCTACTGTCGAATAATCTTCTGCCAAGTCAGTCATGTCTCTTTCAAGACATGATCGCCCAAGTGTGTATCACGTATGGCACTTAACTGACTGAAAGTTGGCCCATTTCGTTTACTCCATGATATTTTGCGTTAAACATTTCTGTAAAAGATCCATTTTTCATCACCTGTCACAATTTGTTTCAAAAAAGGTACATTTACATTTTGTTTATATAGTCAGTCAGTTAAATGCCATACGTGATACACGCTTGGGCGATCATGTCTCGACAGAGACATGACTGACTGGGCAGAAGATTAGCCCGCAGTAGGTTGCCATTGCTTTCTTCGGTAGACTGGTTGCCGACCAAGGCTATAAAACCCAGTCTGTCCTGCTATTTAACCCATAACTGGAAGGAAGATACGGATTAATACCTTTCCCAAGGGTATTTGCGCGTAAGTGAATACAATGGATTCAACTGGAATTCGAACTCGGCTCCCCGGTTTCTCGTTCCGAGCCGATATCCACTGTACCACAACGCACATACCGTTTATATAGTAACTTACAAATAAAAACGCGATTCAAATGATTCTTTACGCTCAGATTTTGTGGTAGCCAAACATCATAGTGATTTAAATACCAAAGCTTCACAAGCATCTCATGGATGCTGGATTATGATAAATTTAGTGTTTCTGTTAATTCCCACATTGTGTTATGAGATTTATTCTCAATAACTGTCTTTACTTGGTCGTCATTTGTAGTGTGGGGTGTGCTTGAGCGTTCTTCATTAATAAGGCTACAATCTTCTTCTATGTGCCCTGTCCTTTCAGGATGTAAGCGATCATGGCTTTCCATGTCTCCATATTCCTGGTTGCTCTTAGTACGCTTTCTCCTGTTACAACACACAACCCTCGTTCTGTCATCCACCTGATCAGGTTCTTCAAATATGTTATCCGCTGCTTTCCCCTGTTTTTTTTCCTTTTTTCTCTATCTAGCCTGTTAGTATCAGGTTCTTCAAGCCCTCTTTCCTCATTGCATTTCCAAGGAACCTTAGCTGCCTTTTCCTGATGCTCAGTATTAATTTCCTTTTAGTTTTCATTCTTTCTAAAACCTCGTCATTGCTCACATGCTCGATCCATGATATACGTAGCATCCTTCTGTAGAATCATATTTCAGTTGCTTCAAGTTTTTCCTTCATCTTTGATGATATTGTCCAGCATTCACTGCCATACTGAAGAACTGACATCGCATAGCAATCCAGTACTCTCTTCTTTGTTTCTAGGGAAATTTTCCTGTCTCTCAATACTCTACTTAGCTTCTGGAATGCATCCTTCGCCATGCCAATTCGCCTTCGGATCTCTGTGTCGCACTTTCCATCTTCTGTTAGAACACTTTCCAGATATTTAAATCTTTGTACCAGCTTGATTTTAGTAACCCCCACCTGTATTTGGCATTTTAGGCTGCTCTTTTTACTGGTGACCATGCATTCAGTTTTCTTGCACTTTATTAATAGTCTACAATCACCAAGTCTAAATCACCAATCGCCAATGTTAAATTTAGCGAACCGCATCCGTACAGTTCTGTCAGCTAAAGTATCTTCACCGCCCACAGCACATATCTTTCTGTTGCTAGCGATACATTTTAGCCTTTACGGTTATCAAAAAAAAAACACCAAGTGTCTAAAATACTACTTATAACCTTCTCAGCCTGAGGTCGGTCTCAGTATCAGTTATTTCCACTTAGTAACCCAACTCTCAAAGTTGTTTTTCACCTCTGCTGTAGCCAGGTATTGAACCCACAACTCTTTTCGATCAAGTCACTGGATTACTTCAGCCAACTCTTTTATCTACATGAGTCCTCAAAGTAATCCAGTGACTTCACCCAAAATGAGTTTTGAGTTCAATACCTGGCCACAGTAGTGGTGAAAAACAACTTGTAGGATTGAGTTACTAAAGAGAAATCACTGAAAGTAAGATATTCGTAAGCGGCATGGAATGTAGAACTAAAACAATCTACCCCGATGGACGAAATAAAGAGTTTGGTTCGAAATCCCAATCACTTGAAGAAATTCGGTGTACACAACGGCCGAAACATCATGAACGTAACAACAAAGACTAAAACCCGAACAATGTAAATTGTTACAAAACCTCATCTCGGAAATATACGCAGAAAATAAGTCTTGTACTTAAGTTAAATAAGCAAAAGTTATTCCAAGTGTAAAAGCAAAAAAGTATTTGACATTTTTAAATAAACTACAACTGCGAAGTGCTGTAAACCAAAAACTAAAATAAATCGTTCCCGTTGAACTAGAGAGCTTTTGATATGAGTTTCAAATTTTAATCCTTATTTGCACCATGAAGAAGCCTGTAGTATAGAGCTCCATAGGCGACACAAGGGAAAACAACATTTTTCTTAATGACGCGTTCAGGACGCTTTCAATCAAACTTTTATAGACATGTTGCAGCTGATGGACATTTAAGTTTGCATTGAAGAACTTGCGCTTGAAGAACTTTAAAAGAATATCCCGGCAATCCCAGTGCATGCACAACATTACATTTCTTCCATGGAGTGTAGTTTTTGTGATCGGCCGTGGAGAAGTATCCTTTTTGATCCATTGCCTTTTGAGTTGAACATTGTTATATGTAACCCACTTTTCATCGCTTGTCATGATATACTTAAGAAACTGTTAGTTAGGATGATGCATTCGTCATTACACTTGGTTTTCAAAAACGGAAATTACTTATAACTCAATTTGATCACAGGATTCCTTTTTACAACTCATATAAAAAAAATCCATATCCTTGAATTCTTTCTTTAATGCAACCACTTTCGGAAGTTGTTTATTTCTAACAACGATTAGACTTTAGAAAATGAATTTTTAAACAAGTTTACACGTAAAATAATACTTAAAAAAGGACAATATGCGTTTACACGCAATTTTCAGAAAGAGATGAAACATCGAATTTTAAAGGCTATCAATATTTGATTAATAAGATAATTGCTGATTAAATTGATAATATTTTCAGGTTTATTTAGGGCAGAGCTTTTTTATGCCTATTTATAACAATGCATGAAAAAGAAGGACGAATAAAAGCAAATTGAACGAAAGGCAAAATGAAATGGTACAACAAATTCTTCTTTTATATGTTAGATCATTTCATTATATAGTCAACAATGGCTCTCCACAACTTCCTGTCTAGTCATTTGGCCATTTAACAACACTCTTTCTCCTAGTTCTGCCATCCATTTACATCAGTTCGTGATGTACATTACTTGCTGTTTCACCCTTCGTCATTTATATGCCGTGTCCTTCTATAGTTTTTTTATGTTTTACCATCTCTGTTTGTGTTTTATCTTCCATCCGTACAAGTTTATTAAGTATGTTAATCGCTGAATCTCTTTGCTTTTCTTTCTTCGTGAGTTTTAAACTCTCCAAGAGCTCTTTCCTCATGATACGTCTCAGCAATTTCAACTTCCTCTTTCGAAATATCAGTTTCTTTTTAGTTCCCTTCTTCTTAAAATTTCTACGTTTCTCATGTGTAATGTCAATAGCGTATCTCAATAGTGGTAAAGCTTTTCCGTTCAGAGTTTTTCTTCATCAATGAACAGATTGTCCAACATTCACTGCCGTTTTAGATATTGTATAGCAAATCAGAAATATTTTCTTTGTTTCTAGAAACAAAAGAGGACTGTTTCTAAAAAACAAGTGTGGTTAAAGATTCAAGCCCTATTATAGCGCTGTCTTTTTAACTTAAGCTCTTAAATGCAAATAAAAAAGGAGAGTCTATAAGGAGACGAAAAACTGGTGAAACGGAAAAATGAATATGACATTCTACACGTGCGCACATACAAACAAAAACAAAATATAAAAAAATAGGGAGAGAGTATAAGAAGACAAGAAATTATGAATAGGAAAAATAAATATTCTATACATACACCTATACAGATAAAAACAAAAGAAAAATATAGTGAGCGGATCTAAAGAGACACGAAAACAATGAAAAGGAAAAATAACCATGACGTATGCACATACCGACAAAAAAGAAAAAAAAAAGAAAATGGAATAGGAAGACAGTATAAGGATACAAGAAAAAAAGAAAAAAATTTAAAAAAGAATATGGAATAGGATAAGCGTATAAGGAAACAAGAAAAAAAGAAAAAAGAAAAAAAAGAAAATGGAATATGAAGAGAGTATAAAGATACAAGAAAATGATGAGAATGAAAAATATACTCTACATTTATACATAAACACATACAGGCAAAAACAAAATAACCAATAATAGGAAGATTGTATAAGCAGACTAGAAAATGATGAAAGGGGAAAAAATACGACATTCTATACGTGCACACATACACTTAAAAACAAAAGAAAACGTAATAGGGAGACAAAAATGATGAAATGCAAAAGCAGCTATGACATTCTACGCGTACACACCTGCAGAAAAAAAAACAAAAGATAACAAATAAGGAGACAAGAAAATGATGAAAAAAAAATAACCACGACATTCTACACGTACGAACATACAGATAGAAACAAAAGGAAAGGATATAGGAGACAAATTGTGAGAAGGAGAATTAATCACGACATTCTACACGTACGCACAAAAGCACAGGATCTCTCATGGACGCAAGAACGCAAGCAGACATGCAATAAAAAAAAAGGTTATCTTGAAACAATGAAAACTGCATATTAAAATATTGGGGAGGTTTATACACTTAACTGCTGGGATTCTCTCGCGAGTGGACGGAGTTATTCCTGTAGGGGCAGTTTAGTAAAGTCTGGTTTCAGGTTTCTGAAGATATCATCTATCAGCTAAGTGACAAACAAACCTCACACACATATATATATATATATATATATATATACACAAAATTTCGAGCACAATATTTCTATCATACAGACTTCATTTGGTTATTGATAATAACTGCCCTGATAGAAAGCACTTTAATAAAAATAACAAGATATGAACTATGGACGGTTTAGCCACAACTTTGTGCACAATACACAACCCCATAATCGAAAATTGGAAAATATAATAAAAAAGTAAACAGCCAGAGACCTTGTCGGTTCTTTTTAATCAAATTTGATTGACTAGAATCAATCAGCTAAGTGATAAATTTTATATTTGCATTAATGCCACATATATATATATATATATATATATATATATATATATATATATAGTGTTAAATTGTCACGGTGTTTAGTGCCAAAATTGCTTTTTGCAGTAGTTTACTGATGAAAAGCCATTTTAGGCAAGCAGATTTTTTATTGTAAAGTGCTCGATATCAAGGTAAGCACAGAGCGTTAATATAATTAGAATTAATGTGAAGAGACATGTCACTGAGCTGGGTGGTGCTATTTAAATCGTGCTGACTTCGAAGTTTCGTGAGGGTATTATTGCAATATCTTCACTCTTCAGGTTCGTTTGGCCTCTCTTCTGCTATCTTTTCGTATTCATATGAAGTTTTGATGTAATTTGATATCTTTGTGTGTACGTGATTCTTATTGCTTTCTGAATGTTGTATTATTTGTTTATCTTTGAGTTTTTGCTGTTTCTTAAGTGGTGTAGATTTATTGATTGTTAATTGCTTTATATTTTGTTGAAACCTTTTAAGCGTGCTTATTTATATGTAATTCATGGAAAATGAACTTGACGATCCGAGCTCAGAGTCTAGTTGTGACAGATCATGCCATAATAATACCGTTTAGTATATTATGAATGCGTGCCTGCCAATAAGTCAAATCGGGAAACTTTTGTGTGGTTAAATATTTTAAAAAAATTGTGTGATATAACACTAAAATTTTTCACTGGTTAAGTACTAAAAATTCTATAGTTAAATAATAATGTTTGTGTTTAAACCGTATAATATTGATACCTAAGAAAATAGCGGCAAATCGTGGTTATTTGGGATTCGTAGCAACCACATCATTTTTTGGTAAATGGTTAAGCAATAAAAGAAATTCTATAATTTAATACTGAAAATGGTTGCGTTTTAACACTTTAATATTAATACCTCAGAAAATAGCGGCAAAACTTAGTTATTTGGGATTCGTAGCAACCGCATGAAAAGTTTGTGAGTGGTTAAACAATGAAAAAGTTATATAGTCAAATATTAACAATGTTTGTGCGTTTAAACACTATAATATTGATACGCCAGAAAATAGCAATCAATCTTGCTTATTTGGGATTCGTAGCAACTAACTAACTACGTAATGATAATAAATTGATAGTTTATCTAATAGTTTTAAGTTGTTCTTATTTCTTTACTGAAGCATTGTCTTTTTATTGTTTATATTTTATTTCTAGTTTGTCTTTCATTTTCTTGTTTTTATTACATCATCAAACTTTTCTTACATTTACAGTTTGAAGTTCAAACTGAACGTTTCTTTGATCCATTGTAGACAGCAACTGACGAGAGAGGATATATTCTGTGTAGTTTATAATTATAGATTTATCACTGCTAGCTAACAAGCCTCACCAAATTAGTACTTGGGAAGGCAAGCCTTAAGGTCTTTATCGCTTGTCTCTTGCTCTTCCACTTCTCCAAAATAAGAATTATGACCATTTTTTTTTTATAGTGGTATAGGGATATGCCAGGCATCGAACAGAGTCACGCCCAAACTCAGTGACGTCATTGCACGAATCTGTGATTATGCACACAAACACGCATGCATGTTCCAAGATTTAGAATACGTTGCGTAAAATATCCATTATTTCTCCCCCCCCACCTTTTGGTGAGGTTAAAGGGAAGGGCCGAGACTGTGCGGCTGGCTACGAGATATCTTCTTTTTATGAGTGTATGCGTGTGTCGAAGGAAGCGTTAAGATTAAGGCAAACTTCTTATTGTTGTTTATTGATTTCCCTTTAATACAAGAATTAATAATACAAAAATAAAAGATAAAAATCAAAAAAGAAGTATTTGCTTGTACATAAAATGTGGAATGCAACTTTTTTTTCTTTCTTTTGCCATAAATGCTTGCTCGGACAGTGAACAGTTACTGTCCACTCTAAAACTCTACAGTTATTAATGTCTGCAAAACTATACATAAAAAAAAGAAATATCTATAACAAAGCGGTAACCGTAGGGAACCTTTCCAATGGTTTATTGTTGAAGAAATACTGGCAAGGAAATCGTGTATCGCTCGGCTTGAACCGGTTAGTTGAGATTATCATTAAGCATTTGTTTGTTAACGTTAAGGCAAAATAAAGGACGGAATATATAACTTGTGTAATTAAATCTCATAAATATAAAAAAAATAAATAAACACAAATCACCAAACTATATAATAATTAGTAGTATATTTTTATTTATATATTCCTTGTATATTAATTTAATTGTTAACCGGTTTAGGGGCGCGTGGTTAGAACGTTCGTTTTTTGAATATGAAGCCTGAGTTCAAATCTCACCATCGACGATTTGTCAGAAAAGTGACTTCTTCATAATATCGGTCTGGAAGAGACACCTTTGGACAGTGCCTGAAGACCATACCCCGAGTTGACCCAAAACTTGTGAGTGAAATTGAGTAGACGACTCCCTTTAAGGAGTCGTCGATGGTTGTGCTAGCTCGAAGTTACAAGTCAGGTTTCAGCGTCCTGGCCTTGTTCCGTTGTTCACGCTATATAACGTGTTCACGCTATATAACGTGTTCACGCTATATAACGTACTCTCTCCTAGAAACTGTAACTAAGGTCCGTTCATTATATAAACCATAAGTGGGCTATGTGGGTGTTGAACAAAAACATGTTTGCCTGAGCAGGCGTCTACAATGGCGATTACCTAGCCGCCCTGGTAGACGGGTATACTCGAATACGAGTGGCCAGCCATTATATCAATCGATTTCATCCCAAGCAAGGCAGTAATGCCACTAAGATACAGGGGGTTACTGGGTGTGGAAGAATTAGAAAAAGAATAATGTGCGTGAAGAGAAATGAGTAATCAGGAGGACGGTAGATAGCGATTTAATTTGCATTTAGAATTTTTCAGATTGAAGTTAGCTGGAAATCATGGAGACAGAATGGGGTTTTACAAGCGAGAAGTGCGAGAAAAGAAATTGTTAGCATAATATTCATGGCTAAATCTAATCAGCTCAACTGTAACTTGGTGAGATCACGACACCAGTCTAGTATAATAAAAGAAAATCTAGATATGCAACCCGACGGTGATAAATAAATGAAACCGAGGCGCTAGATCAGGACCGATAATATTGCTGATTCATCTTCGGATTTCATCAAGAAAACTAAGGTGAATATCAGTGGCACTGGACAATATGTTCCAGTAATATTTTAAGTACGAATTGTAGATTTATAGATATTCATGATATATTCTGGAGAGAAAAATTGGTTTGCAAGAAATAGTGAACAAGCTTTCTTAGCAGCTGACTTATAGAAGAAAATGTGTGTATTTGTCTATACTTCTGGGATGAGTTAGTATTTACAGTATTTACATTATTCGGACTATTGTCTTCGTCTTTGTTGCCATTTGTACAACGTTTAATAATAGATCATTCTATTAGTCAGTATTTCTGAGATGAGTTAGTATTTACAGTATTTACATTATTCGGACTATTGTCCTCATCTTTCTTGCCATTTGTACGACGTTTCGGACGTTGTATACTCCGGCCTTCTTCGAGTTCAATATAATTGACAGGATATATATATATATATATATATATATATATATATATATATATATATACCCTATCAAATATGTATATGTATAAACAAATGTTTTGAGGTACAAAATTGTTATACTCTTTTAAAAACAAGGAATTTATTGTTAGTCTCAAAGGCCCTTTTATCCAACATCTCAGGAGAAAAATCGTTGAAAATGAATTAAACGAAAAGAACAGTAACGATGAAAATGAAGAGCAAAAAAGAGGGATACACGATAAAATAAATATACATATAAATATATATACTTATAACGAGGGGAGGAGAATTCACGTGTAAATAACTAGCTAGTGACAGTTAAAATAAAATATCCACTAACAAATTCAGAGACTTAACAAAATCCTTCTGCCAGCAGAGAGAAGATTTCCGTAACGATATATAGACTGATTCCAAAATATTTAAATGATTATTATAACCAGCTCTATGTATAATTTTGAACCACTCTTTCCTTTATGACTTATCATAGGCTATATTCTCTACTAGATGTTGAGCTATAGTCGATTCTATATTTGTAGAGGGAAGGTAGCACATGTTACTAATTTTGCCAAGTCTTATTTTAGAAGGCACATGCTGATTAATCCTCGTTTCCAACAAAATCAGCAACACACTGGCAATTAAATCCGTATACCAAATTATTTCATTTGATTGTAGGGCAAATCATCCTTACGAAAAGACGGAAATGCAGACCTAGTTCGAAAAATACAACGCAGAGCAACAGTCAGAAAACAACCAGAAACCGACTTATTAACCTGCTTAACTAAATTTTGGCCAATCCAAGGAACCTTCAAATAAACCGGGCACTTAAAAGGCTCCAATTCAGAGTTCAGTCTAGTAAAACAAATTTTGAGCGCCTTGTGCTCCAAGGTTTTAATAAGACTAATTTTCCTGGGTGTAGGTGAAAACGCATACCAATTCATGCACAGGCCAGTAAAGATGGGTTTACGATAATTATTGTAAGAAAACTCCCTCTACTACGCTCAACAACAACGTCCAAAAAAGGCAAGCAATTATCCTTTTCAACTTCCATAATGAAGGATAAAGCTCTGTGTAGGGAGTTAAGCCTATTTAAAAAGTTTACGGCCTCAATTTCAGTAGAAAATGAAGCAAATGTGTCATCAGCGTACCTAAAATAAATAAAAGGTTTAGACACTTTGCCAAAAAGTAACGACTCGTAGTAGCCCACAAAAATATCCCCCAACGCAGGGCTAAACGGAGTACCCATCTGGACCCCCATCTACTTGGCTATACATGACATTATCAAAGCTAAACTCCAGAGAACTAGTACAGACTATCATAAGTTCGACGAATACATCCCTAGGGAAAGGAGGTGGAGTAATGTCACCCTCATACAACGGGCCGGCACAAATATCAATAGCCTTCTTTAATGGCTTTTTCCTTAGTAAAAAGACTGGACATATCAAATGAGTACATAAAATCACTATCAGGGCATAGTTGTATGGCATGGAAACGTTCAACAAACGAGAACGAATCACATAGATAATATTTAGTGTACAAGGTTCGAACCGGTTGTATGACATACAAAAGCTATCGGGTCAAAAATGCTGAGCTGAACCAATCATTGATAGTATGGGTCTCAATGGGACGTCCTTCTTATGAATTTTGGGAAGACCATAAAGCCTCGGTCTAAGAGAACCAGAAGGTCTAATCATATCATAGATCATTTTAGAAAAGTAACCTTTTTCTAAACAAACATAACAAACGTTTCTGGATTTTGATTTCGTTTCTATAAGTGTTATTACAAGTTTCTACGGGACCAGTTTTTAGAAACTTTTCATGATCATTCAAAATAACTTACATCTTTTTTGATCTACTCGATCAAGTAAAACGACACCTGCGCCCTTATCTTGTTTACAGATATAAATATCATTATTAGATTTTAAAGACTTAATAGACTTAAAATGAGTTTTCGACTAAACAAAATCAGCCAAGTCAACAGGAGAGTTGCTATAACGATAAAACAAGTCATTCAACACGAACTTCATTGTAACAACATGCTCCGGTGAGCAAGGAACATGGTGTACAAGTTGAGAGAACAACACCTCAAATGCTGCTAGTGTCTCCTCTTTATCAACCTTAAGCGGGGGAATGCAACATCCAACCCCTTAGACAAAACCGCACTTTCAATCTTTGAAAGGTGGATACTCGAGTAGTTGAGATTGTGCTTACCTTCAGTACTTGAATCACATCCAAATCTGGAACGAATAAGACAAGCTGTTTCTCAAATTTCAAAGAAACACTTCGTTTGGCAAATTCATCACCATTAGCCAGGTATTTACAGAAACGAAAGAAATCAAAGAAGGAGAAAAAAATTTAACTCCTTGTTTTAAAATAGTACACACACACACACACACACACACACACACACACACACACACACACACACACAGATATATATATATATATATATATATATATATATATATATATATAAACCTCTCACACATATAGGCACACACACAAGGACGTTAAGTGTTCTGATAGAGGATGGAAAGCGCGACGTTGAGATCCGTCCTTTTGCATAGAAGTGAATATTGGACAATATCATCAAGGATGAAGGAGAGGATGAGGCAGCAGAAATGTGGTTCTACAGAAACATGCTGAGGATACCATGGACTGAGAACAAGAGCAATGATGAGGTGTTGGAGAGGATGCAAACCAGAAGAAAACGCATACTTAATACCAAGAAGAGACGGCTGAGGTTCCTGGGATATGTAATGAGAAAGGAGGGCCTGGAGAATTTAATACTCACAGAACAGCAAGAAGGAAAGACAGACATGGGAAACTAGGCGAAACTAGATAGAATGTCTAAAAATTGTTTAATCCCACCAAGACACTCAACAGCCCAACTCAACAAAGCTTAAATATTACACACGCAAAGGGAACCTGTAGTTAAAAACTACTGAAGGTACAACAAAATAATTAAAAAGTGCTCATTGAGCACTTTTTTAAGGTGGTAGAGCTAAATATAATAATTTACAAATTTTATAGCAGTTGAGTTGCAGTATGCTATAATAATAATAATAATAATAATAATAATAATAATTACCACACACACACACACACACACATATCGCTTATTCAGTAATGGATTAGAGCACTCTGGCTATTGGGCGGGTATAATGACAATATACACGCTAAAAAGTCTGCCGTCTTCTACCGAAAGCCCATAGCCCAGAGGTAGAATCGCCAACTGACGCCAATTCGGTCGGGTTTCTATCCTGGGTTAAAGGCAATCGGAGTCTAACCGTACTGATGAGCTGTGATACAGCGAAACAGATCTGTCTGTGGATGACTATATATATATATGCACAACTGTCTTTATCATAATTGAAAGGATTGATGTATTTAAACAGCCATCGAAATCAAAAGTTATTTATGCCTTTACAATTAGTTTCGGATCCCAAGAAATCTTTTAGTGCAGTTTTTGCATCTTCTTCACAACGGAATGTCTTTTGACTCAAAACATTAAAGATGCTTGAAAAAGTGTTAGTGGCGAAATTAGTCAGAATTAATAGTCAGAATTTAACCTAGTCGATAAAATCTGTATAAATCGTCTTTTGCTTAGCAGAAAAATGCATTTCATCTCGTTGCTGGTAGTAAACTTCGGCAGTGAGATTCTTGTTAAATTCCATAAGCTCTAATAAATAACGCAAATGACAGACCACCATACAGTCGCCATAATTTTCTGTTGCTGCGATTTCTGCTTCAGTAAGTGTTTGAATACTTTGTCATTATCAAGCCAATGAACCGATCGTTCTTGATTGTCATAAAGGATCCATTTCCCATCAGAAGTCACGATTTTGATCAAGAAATGGATCATTCCAATTTCACAGGTGCAGCATGGAGCACACTTCAAAACGTCGAACTATTTGATTTTTACTGAGTGCTTGTTGAACTCATTTATCGAGTTTTATTCCCCTTGCCAATTTACTTGAGGTGATCCGATATTGTTGGAATACTTAAACCCGTTATCTGAGACATTTCTCTGACACTTTGACGTGGGTTTTGTTCGACTAGTGTTTTCAGATGTCGATTGTCAATTGCGGATGGACGTTCTCTAAGACCTTGATCTAATCTCAATGCGAAACTTAGAAACCAGTGCCGTACTGTCCGATCACAAGTGTGTCCTTCGCCCCGTGCTTTGTTAACATTGGCAACAGTTCGAGCAGCATTATGACAAGGCTTGAACTCATGTAAAAAAATAAGCGCATCTCTTCTTTTTTCGTGCATTTTTCGTGAAGGGTATATAATATTTTAAGTTGAATTCTGGAAGAAACTGATATAAAATTAACAAATGATACTTTATTCGTCAGGAATTTGTACTGCATTTTCCTGCAACTTTTATAATAATTCTTTCGTCGTCGTTGGCGGAATTTTTTGCCGCATATTGGTTTGCTCATCGACATTTTCTTCTGTGTGAAATGAGTTCTATTGTGAGAAGAAAAGTCTTTGAGCATGAAAGTATTCGCTGAGGTAGTCCATGAGTCGCCACTACATGGCGCACTCACTTTAGTTGACACTATCCACTCGGTAAACAAGGGCTTGGCAAGCAAGTTTATGATGACAGCTTGCATAGGGCTGCTCACCTGTTCTCGTACGTAGAACACGTTTATTTATTTTGAGCTTTTAAAACACATCATGTATATAATTGTTATATAGTGTTTCATAGTGAAAGAGTTTACACGTCTTGAGGAACCTGAATGCAATGTCGTCGGAATCTGCCTCTCTTGGTAGGATGACCGATGGCGATAAGGATTAAGGGAAGGGACCAGACGAAGCACGATTCAACGCACGGCAGGTAGGCGGTCAAGGCAATGTTTTTATAAATGGAGAGCTTATTTATTATCTTATATTTTTCGTGGTTCCGTGCCTTTTATTAAGTCAGAGCTTGAACCCCGCTCATCAAATGATAGTGGAATAATTTCCTGTTGCCGTCTCCGGGGTTTGGGATTCAGAATTGTTCTCTTTTTAAACTGTTTGCTAATCAAGGCTATTGCCCAATCTACCCTACTAATAGCTGCGGGAAAATGAGATGGATTCATACCTTTTTCGAGTCAGAATTTGAACTCCGCTCACTAATTTCATTATCTGGTGCTGACTACAGATATACTACCCATACATAGAATATTATTTAATGTACTGTGCCACATCAGGATGTAGATAAACATGGCTCTCCACAACTTTTTATCTTGCATTGCTCTAAGCAATATTTATCCTTCCCATTCCCAGTTCTGCCATCCTTTTAAACAACCTCGTCAGGCTGTTTCACTTTGCCTCTCTTGGATTTAGTATGTCATGTAGGTGTCAATTTCTCCAAACACGCTTTCCTCATTCATATCTGACCTGTGAATATCATATTCTCTAAATCCTATTTCCTCGTTATATGTCCCAGGAACTTCAGCTGTCTTTTCCTAATGTTAAGTATTAGTTTCCTTTTCATTTCCATCCTCTCTAAAACCTCATCGTTGCTCGGCCCATGACAATGACTTCTTAAAGATTTACCCGTAAATCGCTTTTATTTACAAATGTCAAACTGAAACTCTACTTACATCATTGATAACTGCACTTAACTGATGTTGTCACTTTTTTCTAATTTTTTCCCATAAGTGAGAAAAGGCAACAAAAAAATTCGGAAGAGGTGCTGGTATAGCAAAAGATCCCTTCCAAAAGCTAAGCAAAATATTAAGAAACTGAAAACTCTTGTTAGCCATAAATAAAAGAATACTAAACTATTATTTAATATCATTCCTCCTATATGGCAGTGAATGCTGGACAATCTCCTCAAAGATGAAGAAGAGACTTGAAGCACCAGAAATGTGGTTCTACAAAAGGATGAAGGACAATTTCCCCACAGATGAAGAAGAGATATGAAACTTTTTTACGTGCTGCTTTCCTCTGGCCCTTTTTCCTCTTTCTGACATGTGAGTATCAGATTCTCTAATCCCTCCTTCCTCATTACATGTACCAGGGACTTCAGCTGTCTTTTCCTGATGTTAAGTATTACTTTCCTTTTCGTCTTCTCCAAAACCTCAATGTTACTCACATGCTTGCCCATAGTATCCTCAGCATCCAATTAAATGGTTTTTAAAAAGTTAAACATTGTCTTCTGAATAGCCTAATAATTTGAGCAATGAACAATTCATGAATGATGTACTACGAGGAGGAGGAGTAAGAACCGGACAATAGGTGAAGCTATCTACTCTTGTTGAGGAAAAAGTAAATAGATAGCAAGTAAAATTTCAGAGTTTACGTGGAGACATCAGAAGTCTAGAAAAGAGGAAAAAATTAGAAGGAACCAGAAAAGTAATCCTAAATAGATAAAAAGGATAAACCTTTACTAATTTGAAGCAAAAAGTATTTTATCAAACCAGTTCCTTCTTCTTCTTCTTCTTCTTCTTCTTCTTCTACCGTGTTCTTTCAGGACGTAGGCAATCATAAATTTTCACTTGACCCTATCTCTTGTCGCTCTTAATATTTTCTCCCTTGGTATCGCTGTCAGACCCCGCTTCGCCATCCACCTACTCAAGCCCATCAAGTAGGTCTCGTGCTGCTTCCCCTGTTTCTCTTTCTTTCTTTCTATCTGTCCCGTGAGCATCAGATTCTCCAAATCCTCCGTCCTAATTCAGTCATTTAGAGCCATGCCTGATACACGCTTGAACGATCATGTCTCGAAAGAGACATGAGTGACTAGGCAGAAGATTTTCTCGCAGTAGCTTACCATTATTTTCTGCGTAGACTAGTTGCCAACCAAGGCTATAGAACCCAATCTGTCCTGCTATTTAACTTACAGCTGGAGAGAGAAGCCACGGATTAATGTTTTTCTCAAGTGAATGCAATGAATTCAACTAGAATTCGAACTTAGCTATCCGATTTCCGAGCCGATATCCACTGCACCACAACGCACATCCCAAAAAGCTTGCAGCATCCGGCATTTACAAGCGGTCACCCATCTAAGCACTGACCAGGTTCGATGTTGCTTAACTTCGGTAATAAGACGAGAACCGGTGTGTTCAATCTGAAATGGCTGTAAGCTTCCTCATTACGTTTCCCCAAAACTTCAGTTGTCTTTTCCTGATGCCAAGTATAATTTTCTTTTCGTTTGAATTCTCTCCAAAACATTGTCGTTCCTTATGTTCTGTTCCTGTTATACTCAGCATCCTTCTGTAGAACCACATTTCTAGTCTCTCCTTCATCCCTGAGGAGATCGTATAGCATTTGCTGCTATATAGGAGGACAGATATCACATAATCGTCCAATACTCTGTTCTTTGTATTCAAAGAAATCTTTCTGTCTCTCAATACTTTGCTCAGCCTTTGAAATGCATCTTTGGCCATGCAAATCCGTCTTTGGCCATGCAAATCCGTTTTCGGTCTCAGTGTCGTACTTGCCATCCTCTGTAAAAATTTGCAGTTTTACTTAGAATAATTATGCATTTATACGGGAGCATATCCGAAGTGTTAGCGTGTTAGTATTCAGATCATGAATACTAAGTTTTTAATCCCACTATAGTCAATTTGTGAAAGAGGTGAGTTCTTTAAAATATTGAACTAAAACCATATTACTTGATACTTAAACGTAAGCACGAAATCCAAAAATACAAGTTATTATACTAGGAAATATTAATATCTACGGATGGTGTGTCAAAGCAAGTATCTCTTAACAAAACATACTCTTGGTGAACTGAATTTATCTCTGGTCACTTTCCGACGAAAAATGAGAAAAGAAACTGTTTATTATTTCATAACGTCAGCCGGCTACAATCGCCTTTTCCATATTTGAAAGTCCGTGGATCTCGGTACGCGAAGATAAGGATAGCAATGACAGGAAACCATTTTGTTTTATTTATTTACTTTTTTTTTTTTCATCTGTTGGGAATCAGCCAGTAAAGTCTTAAGTGTATTCTGAGCCGCACTTTTGTGTGAACGGTGTTAATGTGTATTAGTAAACGGAAAGTGTTTTAAGACGTTCTTTATTCCCCAGGGATGTTCATAAGTCGTTCTTTTCAACATCTTTTTAACCTTTTCTCAAAATTGATGTTGAGATACCAGCAAACCCAAAGAAGCTTATCTTAGCTAGATAGATAGCTATGAGAATGTGCTGAAAAGTTACTGGTGTAACTCCTTTCCCAAAATCAGTATTTTGATGTTTAGTCAATAAAATACTGATTTTGGATAGTGGCGTGGTCCCAGAACTTTTCAGCACACTCTTGTATTTTTCTGTCTTTGCTATGCTCTTAGCCTCATCATTATAAGCATTGATTTAAGTGCGTTGACAAATAAGGAGATTATGTTGAAAAATATTTATTATGAGTCTCTCTATCTTAATTTATTCACTCAGTTAAATGTCATACGTGATACACGCTTGGGTGATCATGTCTCGAAAGAGACGTGACTGACTGAGCAGAAGAATTGCCCGCAGTAGGTTGCCATTATTCTCTGAGGTATACTGGTTGCCAACTAAGGTAATAGAACCCAATCTGTCCTGCTATTCAATCCATAGCCAGAAGAAGAAGAGATGGATCAATACCTTTCCCAGGGGCATTTGCGTGTAACTGAATGCAACGAATTCAACTGGAATTCGAACTCGGCTCTCCGACTTCTCATTCCGACCTGATATCCGTTGCACCACAACTAAAAAATCCAAAGCGATAAAACAAATTTCGTAAATTTAATTCTCTAAATTGTTTTAAACTGCATGATATAATATATTTTTGGAAGCCTTTAAGAAAAACGGAACTTCTATGATGGTCATCGGTTTATAAATGCTTTAGTATTAAAGTTAAACTTCATACTTCTCCAACGAGAATGCTAATTTTTAGCGTTTCAGCGAAATAAAAAGAATAGGTTTCCACATATAAAAGAAACAAATTTGATAATTATTTAAATGATCCTCCGTGATGTCATCAAAACCCAAGTAGGCATAGACAGTCCCTCCTGCCCCCATTAACATGGATCTAGTTAGTCTCCCGGAAAGCAATATACTGTGCCTCCTCGGCCTCACTCTCTCAACCGATCTCAAGTGGAACAACTACAATGAACCAATAGCAAAATCTACTGCTAAGAAGGCTGGGTCAATGTGTCGAGCCAGGAAGTTTTTCTCGCCTGAGTCCATCTTGCACAAATCAAACGTCCGCCCATTCATTGAATACTGTTATCATATCTGGTCAGGCGCCCATGCTATTCATCTTGACAGGCTTCAGAAGAGAATCTGCAATGTAATTGATCTCGACCATGCAGCTCGACTTCAGCCACTTTTTCACCGACGAGATTGGGTTTCCCTCTGTCTCTTCTACAATAGCTTCATGGCTTTTGCTCCGACGATCCTAGCTCGCTGGTGCCCCCCTCTACAAGAATTTACTGGCAACAAGGTCCCACCCTTTTACATTCAAAACAACCAAATGCAGCCGTCACTTCTACTCCATTCAGCTTCTTTTCTCGCACTTCCCGCCTGTGAAACGCCCTTCCGTATTTTTAGATCTCTGATCTTTATCTCCAAGCGTTTACATGCAACGTCAATTCCTCTTGATTCCAAAACTTCTCTTATCTTTTCCCTAACATCCACTGAATCTTGTTCTTTTCCTTTTTTTCAATCTACTCTCATGAAAATCTGTTCATACCAGTATTCCCATCCTTCTCTTACCCATTCTCTGATACCCACTGTAACCGGTTCCTTTTCAATTCCTCTTTCTCTTCGCTCTTCTTCTGTGTAACCTTTTACTCATCTCTTCTGTAGCCCCCTGCACACCAGTGGAAGTACTGTCTTGCTTGGGGTAAAAAATATATCTCAAATGTGAATGTAGTTATGTGTAAATAAATGAGACCAGACAGAGAATAATCTGGCAGCCATTTTGATGATGTCATAGATGACGGAGAAAATATTGCTGATTGAAATGTTGCATAATTTCTGCGTATAATAAAATGTCCAAGAGCTTGTTTCAACACAAATTTGACTGGAAGTAATTTTTCTTTGAAATTTTGATATAAGGTGTTTTTATCATTCAATGAGATTTTCGCATTTTTATCCCTTTCTCTTTCTTGTTCTACATTTCGACCGGTTATTTTTGATTGTCTGCTGATATATGTGTTATCCCATTAATAGTTCTGAATAGATTTTTAAAAATTTAATTTAGACCTGTTGATCGGATGCCAAACGCACTAGAAGGAAACAGAATGTAAAAATTAATTTTTGCCCATTTAAATCATCTATGCTCCCACTATGTATCTTATCCAAACAAAATTAAAAAGTGACATGTCTTGACACCAAGCCATCCTGCTTCCTTTTCTAACCCAAATGTTAAAACTCCAGGGTTACATAATTCTCATTTTTGATTGAACAATATTGACACACCTAAAGCATTTTCTCCAACTATCACCCACTAATTTTCTAAATAACCCTGAATTCATCTTATATTTTTAAAATAAATCATTTTCACCATTTATTTTAACATATCACCTGAAAAAGAACAGTATTGTTCTGAAACATGATAATTTTTGTTTAGTGATATTATGCTTTTATAAATCATTGTAATAACAAAATTACAATATTAAGCTCTACTCTGCATCGAGTAGTCTATATAAAAGTAAATGCTTGAACAGTGGGATTTATTCTTTTTTAAATCATTTCACCTCAAGCAAGGTATTCCACTGCCACTATTGCGCAGGAGGCTACATAGGAGAAAGTGATGACAAAGATCGATTAGTTACAGGAAATGTCGGAAGGAGGGTGATAGACGGATGAGGATACCGAGGATGGGGGTTGGGTAGATGGGAAGAGTGTTTGAGAGAATGGATGCGAGTTAGTATGATAAGAGGTGTCTATTGACCTTACATTTAAATTATTGGAGATTGTAGCTGTCGGGGAAGTAAGTATCTGGAATGTAATTCCACAAGCGGGAGGTGCGAAAAAAGAAGCTGTTGGAGTAGAAATTGCGGTTACATTTTATCTGTTTCACTGTAAAAGAGTGGGGCCTAGTTGCTAATCTAGTATCTTGTGCAAATTCATACCTAGGGTCACCAGTGATCTAAGTTCATCGGAGCAGAAGCCGTGAAAGTATTTATAGAAGAATCTACGACGTATTCTTTCACTTTCTTGTCATATATATATATATATATATATATATATATATATATATATATATCACCCCGATGTGCAGGGGGCTATATAAGAGTAAAAGGATTAGAGGTGAATGAAGAGAAGGACGAATCAGTTAGAAAGGAGCAAGAGAAGGATGGGAATGCAGGTGTGATGACAGTTGCGAAGGTGAGAGAAAGGAAAGGATCTACAGGACAGGAAGTAGGATCAGTAGTTAAGAAATGAGAATTGACCTTGCATTTAAATTCCCGGAGGTTGTAGCAATCAGGAAAGCAAGAATAAGGAAGTGAGTTCCACAGGCGGGAAGTGCGGGAAAATAAGCTGCAGGAGTAGAATTGCCGTCTGCATTTGGTTGATATGTGAATGGGTGAGACCCAGTTGCCAGTGTGGTTGCACGAGTAAACGCCTGTTGCGGAGGCACCAGTGACTCAAGCTCGTTGGAACAGAAGCCATGGAAGTATTTATAGAACAGACAGAGGGAAGCCACATCTCGTCGGTGGAAAGTGGCTGTAGTCGAGCCGCCAATCGGTACCTATCACATTACTTATTCTCCTTTGAAGACTGTCAAGAACACTGGGATGAACAGCAGGGGCGACTGACCATATATGGCAGCAGCATTCAATGCACGAACGAATGGTTGATTTGTATATATGCAGGATGGATTCAGGCGGGAAAAACATCCTGGCCCGACACAGTGACCCAACCTTTTTAGCAGTGGATTTAGCTATTGACTCAATGTGGTGATTCCACTTGAGATCAGAAGAGAGGGTAAGGCTGAGGAGGCGCAGTGTATTGCTCTCAGGGAGACTCGCTTGGTCCATGCTTATGGGAGGCAGGAGATGTTGCCTGTGATGATTGACAGACAGCAGCTTGGTCTTAGACGCATTGAAATTTACAAGCCACTTCTTACCCCAATTCACCACAGAGTGTAGATCCCTCTCAAGATCTGCAGCAAGATTATGTTTGTCCGTCACGCCTGGATTCTTACTGATGCGGGAGTAAACTGTGATGTCATCAGCGTAGATGCCTACCTAGCTCTTGATCTCGTCTGGGAGGTCATTTATAAAAATAAGGAAGAGCGTCGGGCCTAGGATAGAGCCCTGAGGGACACCAGCGTTTGTACAGTAGGATGTAGAGGCATGCCCATTCAGGACGACCTTCATTATGCTGTTAAGTAGGAAAGATTGGATCAGATCATCCAATCCTCCGGTGATACCGTAGCCCCGTAGCTTGCATAGAAGGCCAGTGTGCCAAACGCTGTCAAAAGCCTTGGAGGTGTCCAGAGCAACAGCACGAGCTTCGCCGGACTCCTCGAGGGCCTGAAACATGTACTCCGTAATGGTCGTTAGCATGTCGGCCGTGGACCTGGCAAAGTGGAAGCCATAATGCCTGTCGGAGAAGAGTTTATGGGCAGTAAGATACTGAACGATTTCAGCATTAATAATGACCTCGAACACCTTCCCGAAAATAGATAGAAGGCTGATAGGGCGATAGTTGGATGGGTCGGAGAGTTCATCAGAGTTCTTAAATACAGGAACGACAGAAAAGGACTTCCAGCATGTAGAGAAACAGGAAGCAGAGAGGCAGTAGTTATAGGGTTTAGAGAGGAGAGTTCAGGGGCACATGGTGGAGTGAGAGAGGATACTCTTCAGTAATGAATTGAGTTTTCTCGGTGACTGGCTTGTGTATACACCGCATATATATAACACGCTAAATAAATTTCCACCTCTCTCATCCCATACTCCTACGGCTTAGGGAGTAGGGACTCCGACTAACACCAAATCGAACGAGTTTCTGTCTTTGCTGGAAGCAAGTGGCTGTCTAGCCACACAGATGAGCTGCGAAACCGGCTTGTATGTGAATGACTAAAATATATATAGATACGCAACGGTCTTTATTAATATAGAGAGGATTATTAAACTTTTAACAAGAAAAAAGTTAATGCTAAAATTGCTGCAAAACATTATTGACTTAATTAAAATGGAATGATCTATTTTTACATGTTTTTAATTTGTATTTATTTTCAGTTTTTCTCGTTGAATTATTCACTTATATTGCATATGATCCATTATTGTAGATAATTAGGTTGCAATAAAATTTATATTTCATGTGAATACTACTTTATGAAAATTGGGATGTAACAGAGTGGGGGGTCTCCATATCATATCAGATATGAGGGGTGGGGCACGATAACCTTTTACCGGCCCTAATATTACTGCATGATAAAAATATTCTTTTTTATGAACTTTGTCTATTCACGTCAATCACGGGCCCCCACAACTTCCTGTTATTTATTCTAAGTAACTTTTGATTTTTTGTTTTCGTCTTCACACAAAATCGTTAAATAAGTTTTCGCCAGTGTTTATAGACTTTAAAATATCCTGTGAGTGTTAGTTTTTCTAGGCTCTCTTTCCTCATTATGTGTCTTATCATTAAGTGTCCTAGAAATTTTATCATCCCGCTTATGTGGGTGTGCTCGGGTAAATACCACATTCAGCAAACCTCTGACTACGTCGGAATTCGGGTAAAGAGGAACTGAGGCGAGTCTATGCCGAAGAGTAGATTCTCGTCTAGGGTAAATAGACAAGAGCTCGACCCCGCGTATGTGGGGTCGACGGGGAAATTTTTGCCCGAGCGTACACGCTAGTAAATGCCCTACGTAAAGATCGGCCATGCACCAGATCCCGCCTTTGTGGGTAGACTCGATTAAATATATTACTTATGTATTATAAATGTAAATGTCATATAATATATTACTTATATATTATAATATAAATATATTTATATTAGTAACAGCATCACCTCAGATCTAAATTGATTACATATCAATATTTATGGATTCTAGATTTGAAGATCTAATGAAGGCTAATTAGAGAATAACCTGGCACAAAAGATGAGAAAGCCATTATTAGCTACTCGTTGTGATTTTTTTCATAAATCAGCGCTAATGTTCGCTGTTGCCTAAAACATTCTTCACCTCATTGGAAGAAGAAATGACCTGGCTAATGCACAAAACCCATTTCTCCCAAAATGACGTAAATAAGGAAAAATGGAATTTGCTAAAAAACAATTAAAATAAGTTTAACGTGTCTTCGTCAAACACATGAAAGCGTTTTTCAAATAATAATGATCTTAATAGCAATGTCTGAATTTATATAGGGAGGAATTATCTATTTATAGAATCAAAGCGTTAGTTACAGACTAAGACACAGTAGAGAGATGATTAGTAATAACTGAGCAGTACCAAAGAAGTAATTACGAGTTCAATCCGCGAGTCGGGTAGTACAAACTCAGGTTTCGTGGAAACAGGATTAGCAATAACTGGGCATTACCAAAGAAGTAATGACGAGTTCAATCCCGAGTCGGGTAGTACAAACTCAGGTTTCGTGGAAACAGGATTAGCAATAACTGGGCAGTACAAAAGAAATACTTACGAGTTCAATCCCCGAGTCAGGTAGTACAGACTCGTGTTTCGTGTAAACAGGATTAGCAATAACTGGGCAGTACGAAAGAAATAATTCCGAGTTCAATCCCCGAGTCGGGTAGTACAAACTCGTGTTTCGTGGAAACAGGATTAGCAATAACTGGCCAGTACGAAAGAAGTAATTAGGAGGTCAATCTAAAATTCTTAAGAAGGCCGGGGTGCACAATGACAGGAGCGTTGTAACAATAATACCAAGCACGCATACTTAGTGCTAGTGTAAATAATAAGCATAAGCATTATGAGATAGTTTGTAGGAAAAGTCTCAAGTATTAAATTAGGATATTTTTCTTCATTAACCAGAGCTACTCACCTTGAAGGTATCAATGAAATGGCAAAGGATTGCTCTGAAAAAATTTTTGCATGTAACACCCTAGTTAACTCAAATAATGAGCGTTACAATGAGAAAATAGAAGGATGTTTTCAGTAACAGCAAACATTAGCCCCGATTTGCGGAAAAAAACACAACGGGTCGCTAATATTGGCTTTCTCAGATTTTCACTCACCTCACTGGGTGGAGAATATCTTTGTGTTTGGAGTAGGTTTATATAAATGTTACCACCTAATTTACCGAACGGAAGTGCTCCAAGTAAACTTTGGTTAGTTTTTCTCGGTTGATGGCGGACGAAGTGATTGTCCGTGAGTGCAGTTAGGAAGTTGGCTCCCTAAACAATAAGTTTCAACAAGGTCTCCAGAATCTTTTAAAAATCTTTTCACACTAAGCAAGGAGGGAGTACGCAGGGGGTTACAGAAAATGAAACAAAAAATTAGGTATAAGAAGGATTGGTTAAAGGATAAAATATGAATAGGATTTAAGAAGATAGAAGATGCCAATTGACGTTGCATTTAAATGTTTGAAGGTTGTAGCTATCAGGGAAGCAAGTAAATGGAAGGGATTTTTACAGGTGGGAATTGCGAGAAACGAAACTGTTGGTGTATAAGTGGGGGATTGCATTTAGTTATTTCAACTATAAAAGGGTGGGACCTATATTCCAATCTAGTAGCATCCTTGAATTCATGCAGTCAAGGTACTAGAGAATAAAGCTTGTCAGAGCAATTGAAATTAAAATATTTCTAGAAAAGTCAGGGGTAAGCCATGTCAGGTCTGTGAGAAAGTGACTGAATTTGAGATACCAAATCAGGCTTGATCACATTACAGGGATAAATAACAAATACCGTAATTATTCGTCATAATACGAACTATTTTCTTAGATTATTAAGTCTTTTTTCTGGTCATTTGTGTTGCTATATTCAGTATAAAAACTACATAATTTGAGGATTTCTAACAGTATCAACAATTAAAATGGATTAGCAATAACTGGGCAGTACGTTGTGTTTTTATTTGTATTCATTTAACTCGAAAAGAGAATAATGACATAATCAAGATGTTAACAATGCATGATAAATGTTTTTGGAAGGAAACCCCAAACAATACAAGAAAGAGTTACTGGCTATTACAAGGCTATTTTAATTTGAAGCGATTCAATAGCAGATAGGCTATCTAGCCGTTGTTATAAATCCAGCAGAGGAGGAGGAGGACAACCGTATATAGTCCTGGTGAAGCACATTCTGTCTGCAGGTAATGAAAGGATCGTGGAGTACACAATGTCTATGATCGTAAATGCGGTCGGCCTTGGTTTGTTCATATTTTTCAACCAACAGAAACAATGGCTGTTTTCTCAATAAATACCGAAAAGATAACGTCTAATTAGCGATTAGAAGCCCTAAAGTGGTGTACTGTTGCCATATTTGTGTGGGATCTGCCCAGGCATCACTTTCCAGGCTTGATAGAGGCCAAAGCGTCACAGAGTCCTTGTTGGAGAAAAATTACTTTCCACCGTCTAACCTTTCTTCGGGATGTGGCGAGTCTCTCACTGCTCTATCGCTACTTCCATGGAAATTGGTCGGACGAACTACATTCCTTAGATACGCCCGGTCTAACCTTCTAGGCTAGGAAATTCTATGACACTTGCATAGTTCGTGATAGACGCTTGGGCGATCATGTCTCGAAAGAGACAAGACTGACTGGGCAGAAGATGTTCCCGCAATAGATTGCCATTACTTTCTAAGGTAGACTGGTTGCCAAACAAGGCAATAGAACACAGTCTGTCCTGATATTCAACCCATAGCTGGAGAGGGAAGAGATGAATTAATACCTACCCCAAGGGTATTTGTGCATAAGTAAAAGTAAATTCGATTGGAATTCGAACTCGGCTCTCTGATTTCTCATTCTAGCCGATAACCATTACACGACAACATTTTTTATATGCCGCACACGAAGCAGAGAAAAAGTGCAATCAATTTTTAATTTAGGTTAGATTTAACTGCCACAAATTCTAAAGTGTCAGCTTTTCATTAGCAAGGGATCTTTTTTCCAGAAATTCATAGCTCAAATTTACGGAGATGTATTATACGTGAAAACACGTTCTCCTCTTTTTTATAATAAAGACCGTTGTGTTTTTATTTGCATTCATTAGAAAAGCAATATTGTCCGATGATTCTCCGATTCACTTGTTTTTTTAGGCAGCGCTATGAAAATTGGTCTGCTTATGTCTTCCGGTATTTCACCGTTATTGCATATTAAATTTATTATGACTTTAATCTTGTCAGTGAGGAAATACTCTAATGTGTCCAGTAGCTCTATAAAAATTCCATATGGTCACATTGTTTTGCTCTTGCTCGATTTCACTTCAGACCTTAATATTTCTGGTCCATCAAAATTTCTGTGCATTGTAGGTTGCCCTCTTTCCTTACGGAAGAGTCCTTCGATATATTCGTTTCATCTCTGAAACCTTTTATCTTTCTCAATTATCAGTGTGCCGTCTTCGGATGTCATGCATCCTGTTTGATGAGCATGTCTTTTGTTCTGTTAATTCTCTTTATCTTTCTATCAAGATAAGCCTATTCGGGCAGAAATTGTTCAAAAGCTGTTGTGGAGTAAATAAGACCCATCCGGTAACACAAACGTACTCGGTAAGACACCTTAAATAATAACCTCAATATGTTTCAAGGGAAGCCAATTGCACTTAGGCAGTTTGCTGTCGGACTCTTTGCCTCCGGACTGAGATGAACCCACAGATTAGACTAAGCCGAAGTGCTGAACCGCGGTTGGAAAAAGATAGACAAGTGCCTTATGCAGAGTCTACGGAATATTTTTGACCGAGCATAAGAACTTGGATATCCCATAATAAAAATTGACTTGTACCGCCTCACTAAAGAAGCAGTCTGCTGTCTTGGTCGCCGCTGTCATAGCACTGCTCACCTTTATATATATATATATATATATATATATATATATGCGTGTATGTGTGTGTGTGTATCCTTTTTCAGTGACAAATTTTATAGCCAATATAATCAATATATATATATATATATATATATATATATATATATATATATATATTGATTATATATATATACTCCTGATCAAAAATTTAAGACCACTTAAAAAATTTTTTTACAGATAGATTTTAAACTCCTACCACTTAAGGTTACCAATACTACAATCTAAAAGGTTATGGAAACAAAAAGCTATATTCCAAACATTTTATAAGTGGTCTTAAATTTTTTTTCAGCACTGTATATATATATCAGAGGCGGATGTTATTGATGTTATTGATATGACAGTAAAAATTTGAATCTTTCTCGACAGCAGCCCTTAGTTTTTTTTTTCTTTTGTCTTCTTACAGATACCACCTGAGCGCCACTGATATACTGACGTCTGACATTAAAGGCGGGAGTTAATATGTTTTAGCAGTGTCGATAGCAATTTGTGAGAAATGGTCGGTCTCCTTCGCTGGCGTAGATTTTACCGACGTGACATACAGTTTCTGGGTTCATCGCTGGCGAAAATACGTAGCCAACGATGTTGATTACATAGAAAAAAACGTCCTGTGGTAAAAGATTTGCTCTATCTAGGGTGTTATTTCCGTCAATGTATCTTTTGTTGAAATGAGGCATAGTAGAGTAATGGACAGCGGGTCGGAAACTGAGAGCCGAATTCGAATTCCAGTCGGATTCATTGCATACATTACATAAGTGCTAATACATGAGAAAGGTATGAATCCATCGCTTCTTCTCAAGCTAGGTAAAATAGCAGGATAGACTGGGTTCTTTAGCCTTGGGTGGCAATCGTTCTAGAAGAAGAAAAACTCTGAATTCAAACTAACCTGGAGAGGGTTGAGCTCCGTTAGTCTGTCGTGCACAACGAAGCTCCACTTCTACTGCGGCTACAGTAGATGTAGTGCCCTACGACTCTAATGAGTCCCGGGATATCTGGATCTGTTGTTGTTTCCATGGCAATAAATAGGTGATATGTTTCAGAGCGTTTCATGTGAGATAGACAAACTGAATATTCTCTCTCACTCTTTATATATATATATATATATATATATATATATATATAAAAGTAATTAAAAAATTTCGAAATTTAATTTCGTTGGATGATCATTTCAGCGAGAAAACTCTCGCTTCATCAGCAACGGTCGAAAACCAAAACTTTATTAATTCAAATATGTTACAAAATTTCTATCCCAGAAGAAGCCCAAAACCATATCCATAAACAGGAAGTTAAAAATAGGGTGGGATTAAAAAAAGAAAAATAATTATTTGAATTTATCAGCTTTACGTAAGAAAGGGGAAAAACAGACACAGAGATACATGACTCGATATTTGAAAACTTTACAATACGTCTGTAAGAATCAAAAGTTAAAAAGTTAAAAGTTAGGCTGTGTCACAAGGACATAAGTGGTAGGGGAAAGGAAAAGAATGAAAAAAAAAATCGAGGTGGACAGGGGAATGTTAACGGAGGATAAGATATATAAAAATTTTCTTAGTAACCAAGGTAACGACTGTCCTCCACCTTGATCAATTATAGTATTAATAAAATTAATATTAACAGGATCAGGTTTTGGAATTTTACCTATTTGCTCATCCTTTATATATATATATATATATATATATATATATATATATATATAATTTTTAAAAAAATAAATAAAAACAAAAACGTAAACATTCTAAACTTTCCATTTATTTTAACCTCGGCAAGGTCTGTTTGAACGAACGGTTAACAACAACAAAAAAAAAAAAAATGGAAACAACACAACCACTGGGTTTCAAAATTTAGCAAAGACAATTCGCTTCGCACTTATACCCACCAGGAAAAATGTGCATCCATCCCTAATATAAGATTTTGAAGCTGCCTAAGTGTGCATTGTCTACCTTTCAGGTAGTAAGTAAATGCTGCGTCAGATTCTTGCATGTTTTTTTATTTTTAATTCTGAAAATATTTTGGTACATTTCGATTTGTGGGAAAACAGCAGCGCTTGTTTTTTTTTTTTTGTTTCTTTTTTTTTTGTTTTTGTTTTTTGTTTTGTTTTGTTTTTTTGTTTTTTTAACTAAAACTATAAAAAGGGTTTCCCTTCAAGTTCTAAGAAGTTTATTTGTAACCTACCCGTAGGTTATTTAAAGAGGGCATTGGAGTTCATTTTCGGAGTCGACTGAATCCAGATTACCCCGGTCCAGAAAGAAAAACAACACAAGAAATTTGACAACCACCAGGTGAGAATTGAAAAGAACATCAAAGTCGTTCCCACATCAAGAAAGAGTCTCTAGATGGTTTGCTTGTTCTATTCTTCGCTATTACCAAAAATTATACCAATTCTTTGAAAACTGTATTTTATAGAAACATAATATAATATATTTTATAGAAACATAAATCAAAGCGGTGAGAAGGCAACAGGGAACCACCCCAGTTTTTGTCAGTAACAACAATGGCGATATACAGTTTACAAGCATTAAAAAGAAAGAAATCTCAGTAGAGCTATGATGGTTTACATCCTAATAGGATATGGCATTCTTAATTCCATATACAAAGAGATTGCCCCATATAACATTTAAAAGAGAAATGCCGAAAATGTATACCAGAAAGCGAGGAAACGTGCCTTTGCGATTAAATTAGCACGCTTTTTCGATCATTTTCTTTTTCCTTTCGATTAGACAGCTCTCGATCCCACAAATCCATTTGTTTAATTTAATTAATTAATTAATTAATGCAAATAAACAAATATTACGTTTAATGTTAAACAAGAGAATATGTACGTATATTCCTACACACGAATCTAGCAAAGAGACTCTTTGTTTTACATTATATATATATATGTGTGTGTGTGTGTGTGTGTGTGTGTGTGTGTGCGTGTGTGTGTGTGTGTGTGTCCTTTTTAATAGCATAAATTGTACAAGTATGTTTTCTAAACAACAAATGCGCCTGCGCAGAAGCTTGAGAATGCGTCTTAGTAATTTTGCTTTCAAATTTCAATCTAGAGTCGTAATGAAACACCATTAAATAGAAATATCAAACATACAGATGCACTAAGTGTTGTCCTTTTTTATTCGTATGTGCATTTTGGTGCAATAGATATCGACTCGGAACGACAAATCGGGGAGCTGAGTTCGAATTTCAGTTGAATTCATTGCATTCACTTACAAGCAAATACCCTTGGGAAAGGTATTAATCTGTCTCTTCCCTCTAGTTATGGGTTAAGTAATTGAACAGATTAGGTTCTATAGCCTTTGCTGGTAAATAGTCTATCGCAGAAAGCAATGGCAACATACTGCAGGAAAATCTTTCTGCCCAGTCAGTCATGTTTCTTTCGAGACATGATCGCCTAAGGCGTGTATCACGTCTGACACTTGACTGACTGATACGTACACATGTATGTTTATGCCCACATATAAATTATACACTTATATATGTTATTACATGTAGTACTGTGCAAAAGTATTAGGACAAGAAATATTTTATTTTTTATGGGGTATATTGACAGAAAAACAATTTAAAGTAATTTTATTTGATTGACTCAACAAATGCTTCAACAAGAAAAAAATAGTTGTTACAATATAAATTTTGCTTTAACCACAGCCTTCATTATGTAAGGCATTAACATCACAAGATTCTTCAATGTATCTAATGGTATCTCAGTTTGTATTTGTTCGCAAAGTATGTCTTGCAAAGTAGCATAAGATTTATCAATTCTTTTATCCAAAATATCCCATATATGTTCAATAGAATTGAGATCAGGACTTTGTGAGGGCCAATTCAAATTCTGTAGCCTTCCTTCCTCTTCCTTTTTAGTTAAATAATTCTTACAAAGGTTTGGCTTTTCACCCTGTATTTGAATGTCAGTGAGGTTTTTAGGAAAATCACACCTGTCCTAATACTTTTGCACACTCCCGGTAGTGTGCAAAAGTGTTAGGACAGTGTTGATTTTAAACTTTATTTTGAAGCTTCATAAAAGATAAAATAGTTATTGTCTTCATACTTTTGCACAGTATTGTATATATACTCTTTTTTTACACCTGGAGATTAGAATTATCCAGAATTTGTACAGGGAGAAAACCGTTGCGTACAGAAATAGAAAATGACTTGAAACACGTCTTCTCACCGGAAGTAACCTTTATAGTGAGACAAACCCGACAGTATTAGCCAACAGGATTCACTTTTGGCAGCCAGAATATTAAAAAGATTACATATGTAGATGACACAATGTTGATAGGAAACTTAGAAAAAAAAAACAACAGGAATTACTACCGAAGATGGTAAAGGGTAAACATCAATTTTAAGAAGACGATCTATGATTTTCAGTAAAAGAAACAACCTAACATGCAAATGACAAATTGGAGATACCAAAATTAAACAAGTACAAAAATTTAAATATCTAGGAACTGTTTTAAAAGAGAATGGAAAATCTGTCACTGAAATCTAGATAATTGGGATAGCAAAAAGTTAAGCAACGTATTAAGGAAGAGAAAAGCATCAATTGCAAGAAGACAATGGCTGCCAGTAAAAGAAACAGATCAACGTGCAAAGTTTAGGAAATTATTAATAAAGAGTAAAACATCAGTATTTACATTATTCGGACTATTGTCCTCATCTTTGTTTCCATTTATACGACGTTTCGAGCGTTGTACGCTCCGGCCTTCTTTAGGTACTAGGAATTTCGAACCGAACCCAGGCTACAGCAGTGATGAACAAGTAATTTTAGGGTTAGAGGGAGATAACTCATGACTTTCAATCGAGGCATTACTACGCAAGAGATGAGAATGATATACCCCAGTGATTGTAATTAAGGGTTCGGTTCGAAATTCCTAGCATTTAAATAGGTATCACCCCAAGCAAGGCAGTAAAGCCACTAAGACATAAGGGGTTACAGGGTGGGGAAGAATTAGGAACAGAAACATTAATGATGAGTGAGAAGGGAAAAGAATAATCAGGAGGACATTAGATAGTAAATGACATTGCATTTAACCTTTTCATTTAAATAGGTATCACCCCAAGCAAGGAAGTAAAGCCACTAAGACACAAGGGGTTACAGGGTGGGGAAGAATTAGGAACAGAAACATTAATAATGAGTGAGAAGGGAAAAGAATACACAGGAGGACATTAGATAGTAAATGACATTGCCTTTAACCTTTTCATTTAAATAGGTATCACCCCAAGCAAGGAAGTAAAGCCACTAAGACACAAGGGGTTACAGTGGGGGGGGGGGGAGAATTAGGAACAGAAACAGTAATAATGAGTGGAAAGGGAAAGAATAATCAGGAGGACATTAGATAGTAAATGACATTTCATTTAACCTTTTCATTTAAATAGGTATTACCCCAAGCAAGGAAGTAAAGCCACTAAGACACAAGGGGTTACAGGGGTGGGGGGAGAATTAGGAACAGAAACAGTAATAATGAGTGGAAAGGGAAAGAATAATCAGGAGGACATTAGATAGTAAATGACATTTCATTTAACCTTTTCATTTAAATAGGTATCACCCCAAGCAAGGGAGTAAAGACACTAAGACACAAGGGGTTACAGGGTGTGGATGAATTAGAAAACATAAACATTACTAAGGAGTGAGAAAATAGAAGAGTAATCAGGAAGACAAATGATAACCCCAAGCAAGGAAGTAAAGCCACTAAGACACAAAAAGTTACAAGCTGTAGAAGAATTAGGAACAGAAACATTAATAATGAGCGGAATAATCAGGACATTAGATCCCGACTGATATTCCATTTAATTTTTTACAGATTAAAGTTGGCTGGAAAGCATCTATCTGAAAGGGAATTTGATAAGCAAGAAGTGCAAGAAAAGAAATTATGAAGGAACATGTCACATAGAAGGAGAATGAGCTTGAGTTAATTGATGAAGAAGATTTATTTCCGAGCAAATTTTCCAATTTCTTAATACTCTGTTTACTTTCTGGAAAGCATCCTGTGTTATTTCAATACACATTCGAATTTCTGTGTGTCATTTTCCGTCGTCTGTTGAAACATATCCCATACAGTTAAATTGGCTTGAGTATCGATCATTCAAATTCCATCTTTGGTTGTTGTTCTTGATGGCAACTATATTTTCTGTCATCTTATAAGCTATGATTATTTCTTTCTTCTCGCTTTCCATTACTGTCTTGTCTCGAATTATCGGCAGTTTTCTTTCTGTGTCTGTCTGAATAACACTTATCAAGTCATTGCTTTGCTTGAACAGTATTTTTCCCATCATGAAGCAATACTTTATCAACACACGAAATTCAGATTTTTCCATTGTTTTGAAAATTTGCAACAGTAGCTTCACTTAAATAACTGTAATTTGTAAACTAATAATCCGATTGGGCCCAAATTTTGTTACGTACCATTTGAAGGTTAGTACTTCATAAAAATCATATGGATTTTTTTATTAGTAGTGCCGTCAATATGTCAGGCCCGGGATTTATTGAGTAATGTATTACATGTGTGTGTGTGTGTGTGTGTGTGTGTGTGTGTGTGTGTGTGAGGGTGATTTTAATATAACCAAATGAGTGTTAGTAGGATGTCAAATAATATCCGAACAAAACTGGAGATAATGAGAAAGGGGAAAAGCTATTCAAACAACGCGTTGCGCTTCTTTATTGCAGGCGTCTTTAGATTAGAATGAGTGATAAATCCGTGCATAAGCAAAGTGCGTTTGAATTTGAGGAAGAGGCTATAAATAAGTTTTTCGTTTTGTTTTTTTCTGTATTGAAGCCGTTAAAATCTGCTGGAATTAAAATTAGCCCACTTCTTGTAGATGAGTTTTTTTTTGTTTTCTTTTTGAATTTTTATTTACAATGCAGTCAGTCAGTTATTTGCCATACGTGATAGAGCCTTGGGCGATCAAGTCAAATGAAATGTAATCACTTCTACTCTATCAGTTTTTTTCTCGTACTCCCCGTCTGTGAAACTCCCTTCCATATACTTTCTTCCCTGATAACTACAATTTCCAAAACTTTAAATTCAACATCAGTTGCCATCTTCTATCTCCTTAAACCCTATCTACCTTCCTAAATTCCCTCCACCTCTTGTCCATTCTTCGGCACCTCCTGTAACGTGTTTTTCTTTTTCTTTTTTTTCTCTCACTGTAATCCCTTGAACACAAGTGGCGGTGCTGTCTTGCTTGGAGTGAAATTATTATAATATACATATATATATATGAAATGAATTGTTTGAACATTATTTTTTATCAATACTCATATTTAAGTAGATATTCTGTTTTTAATGAAACAGTATTATATATTTTTATCTACCGGCCTGATTATTTACGATAAATTTTTATTACGAAAATGTGTGTCATTCGGCAGGATTCGAACCTGCGACCCCTATCTATATAGGGGAAGCTACCATTTGATCTGGTAACGTCTTAAACCTCTCGACCACGAATAGCCTCCAGTCTAAACGAGGTTTTTTATTAAAAACAGAATATCTACTTAAATATGAGTATCGATAAAAAATAATGTTCAAACAATTCATTTCAAATTGTCGGTTGCTTATAACCAAGTTTCGTTAAAATTCGTTGATTTCCGTAATAGATAGATATCTATAGATAGATAGATAGATAGATAGATAGATAGATAGATAGATAGATAGATAGTGTTTCAAAAATAGAGGGCATAACTTCAGGACTGTGTTCCCCATATCTAAATAAAGAAAAAAAAACTACTCCTTATGAAAATATAATTCTTCATTTCTTCATTTTTAAAATATCTCCCACAGGTAATACCTATGTAATCAACGAACACGACAACCAGTTAAACTTCTATTTTTTTTTTTTTTTTTTTTTTTTGCCGCCAACCAGACAAGACTTCCCACTTGTTTTTCGCGAGTGAAGTGATGCTAAACGACTGTTAGTGGTGAATGTTGATTGAACATGTACTCAAATCAGGAGACGGCAGATATGCACTTCGTGTATGGTTTGGCGGACGGTAACGCTGTACAAGCTCGTCGTCTCTACCAGGAAAAGTTTCACACACCGACAATGCCCCGACAGAAAAACATTTGTGAATATCCAACGCTACCTCTGTGAACCTGTTACCTTCGAACTCTCTGCTGGTGGGAGAGGACGACCAAGGTCTACGACCAAGGTCTACGACGCCTGCAGAAGAAGACCAGATACTGGATATTGTGCATGATACTCCCGAAATCAGCACGCCACAGTTGGCAAGGTAAGTGGCTATTCCCCATTTGAAAGTCCGGAGTGTAGAAAACAGTTGTAATTTACAACGTGTACACACGTTGTTATCAGGAGATTATCATGAACGAGCTTGTTTTCTAAATGGTTCTTACAGTAGTGCAATGCAATTCCAAACGTTCCCGCCTTTTTTATCATTACAGGTGAAGCGCAGTTTACACGGGATGGAATAGCCATCTTCCACAATTAATAAGTATGGGAAAAGGAAAATCCATATGCAATTGTTCTATCACGTCACCAACAGTGGTTCTCAGTCAGCATCTGGGCTGGTGTTGTTGGTGATAGGCTATTAGGACCTCATCGACTTCCGGAAAGGCTTACGGGTGATGATGGCGCTCACGCATACTTCAGGTACCTAGATTTAAGGTTTACGGGTCGGTGGATATGAAGAAGTAGAGTAATTGCATGGCCTCCAGGCTCACCAGACCTAAACCCCATGGATTTCTACCTGTGTGGATATTTGATGTGCACATTTTCAGCAAACGAATTTTAGCAGAATGCGAGACAATGCAAAACGCACCAGGAATTTGGGAGTGTGTTCGCGAGTCCATAAAACGTCGATGTGACGCCTGCATTAGGGCAAAGGGTGAACAATTGCTATTTTCGAGTAAACATTGTATGTGTCGGATGTGGAAAATAAAGGCATTCTAGTTAGCACATTTTCGAAAAGCTTATAACGTGGAAACCTAGCGTCCATCGGGAGTATTTTTATTATTTAGATAGAGGGAACGCAGTCCTTAGGTTATGCCATCTATTTGTGAAACACCCTGTATGTATGTGTGTGTGTGTGTGTGTGTGTGTGTGAGAGAGAGAGAGAGAGAGAGAGAGAGAGAGAGAGAGATAACGATATATATTTTTAGATATCAAAAGCAGTACTAGAGAAAAATGTACACAAAGTAGTGAAAAAAGTTTTCTTGTGATGCGTTTCGTCCTTTAGGACATCATCAGACTAAATATTAGCCCCGACGAAGTCCTAAAGAATGAAACGCGTCACAAGAAAACTTTTTCCTATTCTGTCATACATTTTCCCCCATATATATATATATATATATATATATATATATATATATATATATATATTGCGTACACAGACATTTTCTCCTGAAGGTTGCATTTAAAGATAAAACAGACTGTCGCTATTCAGTTTTGGCATCAGCATCTACACATCATATGGAAAATTCTGGAGTTGGAACGATGATAATGATAACAAAAGTCAGCTAAGTAACAAACTTTTGCCCATATTAATCGTACATATATATATATATATATATATATATATATATATGTGTGTGTGTGTGTGTGTGTGTGTGTGTGTGTGTGTGTGTGTGTGTGTGTGTGTAGGGCAGGTATGTTGAAATATCAAAGTATCCAGTTTAGGTTATTTTAGTCCATTGCTTATCGTTGTAACAGAATTTCTCTCTTTCCTGTTTCATATTTGAACAGCTTTATAATGATTTAAATCTAATGCTTAGCTAAACTTAAAATTTAAAACTCGCAGTCTCTAACATGAATTCGTAATATTTTTTTTTTTTGTTGATATTTAATTTTTATTGTAAAGGGATGTCTATTTAATCAAACATTAACATTAATGCCCCAATAAATTGTTTTTAGGGTCTGTTGTTATGTTTTTGAAATTAGAAATTACTTGTATTTTGATTATTCACCACAGACTATGTAAAAATGTCTCCCTTATTGAGGGGGTTTTGCTAGTTTTAAACCTTTTGAAACTCTTCAACACGAAATCAGCACTTGATAAGATACAAGAATATTATAATTATTATATTTATGTTATAAATTTTAAATATATATATACAGTTACAGTCAAATATAAGGTAAGAGTACATCATATGCATACATGTATGCATATTTAAATATGTTTGCACATAGACAATTTATTTATACAGATAACATATGCTGTGTACATGAATATATGCATAAAATACGTATATATGTTTCTATATACAAATATATGAATGGGTAAGTGTACGTGAGTATTCTTTCAATGCGTCTAAATGTTCATGTATATATATATATATATATATATATATATATATATGTATGTGTGTGTGTGTGTATGTATATATGTATGTATGTATGTATGTGTGTGCGTGTCTGCGTGTGTGCGTGTGTGTGTGTGTGTGTGTGTGTGTGTGTGTTTACAATATTTGTATTAATCATCGTCTGTGGAGTCACCAGTTTTGCATAATTGTTAATTAGACCCCTGGAATGTTTCAAGTAATATCTTCTTTTTTTCGGTTAATTAATTAATTACACTTGTTTAATTAAATTTTATTTCTTTCCTTGTATGGAATTTTGTTTACATACCTGTCCTTTAGTGAGTACCAAATTGCCACTTCAGGACAAAAGAATTGCTTTATTTTCAAATAAATCAATTCTATGTCTCCTCCAGTCACTACCAATGTATACTTGATTACTTTCTCATCAGGGAAATGTGTCCAAAATTAATAATCTCACTTGCAAACTATCTGACCTTATATATTATGCTGTCACGTACTTAAAAAAAAAATTCTAAAACCCAACAATCGTTCGTTGTTCTATCATTCAATCCAGAAATATGGCTCCGTGTTAAATGACTTCGTTCAATTAAATCCGCAAATATTACACAATATATATATATATATATAATATTTTAGTGATTTTATCATTTTATCACCTGCTAGATATCTCTGTAAATTTCTGGGATGAGGAGTTGTCATTATTGATACTATGTATATTTGGACTATTATCCTCATCTTTGTTGTTATCACAATATTTTAGGAATTGTTCCCCACTCTCGGCCTTCATATTTAGTGTTTTTATCAGTTGCTAAACCTTTGTCTGAATATTTGAGTTATCATCATTGAAACTAATAACGCTCTGACTATTTTCCCCATCTTCGTTATTGATATCACAACATTTCAGCTGGGTAACCTAGAGAAAATTCCGTACTGAACAATTAACTTAATCTCGAGCGCCCATAGCTCAAAGGTAGAATCGCCGACTGACGCCAATTCGGTCGGGTTTCAATCCTGGGTTAAAAAGCAATCGGATGTCTAGCCGTACTGATGAGCTGTGATACAGCGAAACAGATCTCTCTGCGGATGACTACATACATATATATATATATTACGGTCATATCACGTTGAATACACCGGTTCCCGCACGATCACCGAAGTTGAGCCTGATCAGTACTTAGATGGGTGACCGCTTGGAAATATCAGGTGCTGTAAGCGTTTATGGACGGATGTGCGCTGTGGTGCGGTGGAGGTCGGATTGGAAGGGGAAATCGGTGAGCCGAGTTACAATCTCAGTCGAACACTCTACATTCGCTTGCGCACTGGTACACTTGGGAAAGGTATTAATCCGTTCCTTCCCTCCAGTTACGGGTTAAATAACAATGGTAGGACTCGGAGACGCTGCCCTTAAAAAATAATCCCAATGAATCTTGATACTCGAAAAGAAGAAAGTATTACTAGACACGAAACTTATATAAAAACAACAACAAATTTTTGAAAGAAAAAGGTATTACCAGCAATAAATAAATAAAAAATTTAGTTGGCAATAAATGACCCGCCGGGTTTGATATGCCATACAAACAAAATAACCAACCAACCAACAACCCTTGGGAAGGGTGTTAATCCGTCCATTCCCTCCAGTTATGGGCTAAATAACTGAGGTTTGCTGTTCATGCGATCTGTGGTGAACTTCTGCACCGATTGTTTGTTATCAGCGGTTCTAAAAAAGTGTGGATGGTGCTACACAAGCCTTCACCACTCTAAATATATATATATATATATATATATATATATATATATATATAATGAGTACGTCGCGGGGGCGATCAGAATATTTGAATCTGAACTATGGACGATTTGCCAAGAAGGTGACTTCTTGACCTGGGAAGGCGAGCTCAGTGCCTGAATGATTTACAACAGGTTAACCCAAACCTGATGAGTGTAATGGTAGACAACTGTTCTTGAACTGCTACTGGTCCTATGATCACAAGTCATCGTGACAGAGGCTTTGAGCGTACTGGCCATGTTCAAATTGTTGATTACGTCAGCCTATCCGATAAAGTGTAGAACATTATAAAATAAGTCCCAAAATTCTAAAGAACAACGCGTTATTCTTCTCTAGACAAAAACTACATGATTTGCATTGTTCGGTCTATTCTTTCGGTCATTGTACGCCCCGGCCTTCTTCAGGTGATTGGAATTTCGAACCGTTTATTAATTCCATTAAGCCATGAGCGCCAACATGCTGAAGATATACAGCATATAGAAGAAGAAAAATTAACTCAAATAAATATATGGCAGAACAAGGTTTAGGAGAGATAACGAAAAGATAAAATTTATTAAGAGCTACAAAGGACAAGAAGCTGTGGAGAGCCATGAAAGTTAACATCCTGAGGTGACATGGTACATAGAAAAAGGATAAGTTTCAGTAAATGTATGTCAGAGCAGGGTTTAGGAGAGATAACGAAAAGACAAAATTAATTAAGAAGGTAGGAAATTGTGGAGAGCCATGATTGCCAACATCTGAAGGGACATGACACGTAGAAGAAGAAAGAGCTTAAGTAAATGGGTGGTAGAGCAAGGTCTAGAAGAGATAAAAAAGACAAAATTTATTAAGAGCTAGAAAGGAAGTAAATTGTGGAGAGCCATGATCGCCAACATCTGAAGGGACACGGTACATAGAAGAAAGAGCTTAAGAAATGGCTGGTAGAACAAGGTTTAGGAGAAATAAAAAAGAAAAAATTTATCAAGAGCTAGAAAGGAAGGAAGTTGTAGAGAGCCATGATCGCCAACATCCTAAAGAGAAGAAAGAGCTTAAATATATGGGTAGCAGAAGAAGGTTTAGGAGAGATAAAAAGAAGACAAAATTCCTTAAGAGCTACGAAGGACAGAAAATTGTGGAGAGCCATGATCTCCAACGTTCTGGAGGGACACAGCACATAGAAAATATAAACAAAAAGTTTATAATTTTTTTATTACCCAATATTGATAGTCTACGAAATTAATTTGATATGCCATTTTATTTAATCATTTCATCCCAAGCAAGACAATATAGCCACTCTGATGCAAGGGAAAAATAGTGTAAGAGAATATGATAAGATACCCTATTAAGAACAGAGAACAATAAAAGAATAAGTATTAAGAAGACATAAATCTATTCTGCACATATACAAATCTACCATCCGCCCGTGTATTGAATATTGCTGCCATATCTGGTCGGGTGCCCCTGCTGCTCTCCTTGGGCTTCTTGACAAAATACAAAGGAGGATCCGTAACGTGGTTGATACTGACTTGGCAGACCGGCTGCAGCCGCTCTCTCACCGGCGTGATGTGGCTTCTCTGTGCCTCTTCTACAAGTACTTTCATGGCTTCTGCTCCGATGAGCTTAGATCACTGGTGCCGCCTAAGCACGAATTTACACGAGATACTAGATTAGCAACTAGGTCCCACCCTTTTACAGTTAAACAAATAAGATGTAACCGTAAATTCTACTCCAACAGCTTCTTTTCTCGCGCTTCCCCCTGTGGAACTCCCTTCCACAAGTCTGCTTTCCCGACAGCTACAATCTCCAGGTGTTTAAATGTAGGGTCAATAGACACCTCCTATCACACTAACTCCCAACTATTCTCAGAACACTCTCATCTACCCAACCCTCATTCTCGGTATCCTTACCCGCCTATCACCCACCCTCTGACATTTCCTATATTTAATCAGCCTTTCTCCACTCTACGTAGCCCCCTGCGCAGTAGTGGCAGTGACATGCCTTGCTCGGGGTGAAACGCTTATAAAAAAAAAAAAAATGAGATAACGATTGACATTACATTCAAACTTTATTGGGAAGCAAGAAACCGAAAGCGAGATCCACAAACGAAAAAGGCCACAAAAGAAACTCTTAGCATAAAACTTAGTTACATCTGGCCATTTCAACTGTAAAATGATAAAAAAGAAAGAAGCTAGAAGAGAAAAAAGAGAGAAGCTAAAATAAATGGAAACATTTATTGTTAAGGTAATTAAAAAAAAAAAAGAAAAGAAAAAAAATGAAACGGACAAATTCAAGAATTTATAAAAGTTTGATTATAATTTATAAACGTGATTGTTAATTAAAATGCCGGAATCTGCTCATAAAGTTGATTATCAAATTAAAATATTTCTTTTTTTGGTTTACATGTGTCAAAAAATATTAAACTTGAGAGAAGTTCAAGAGAAGAAACTCTTAGCATAGAACATACGGTTATATCTAGTCATTTCAATTGTAAAATGATGGGAACATTGCCGTCAATCAAGTATGCGCTAAAATTCATAAAGTCCAGGAAAATTCATAAGATCAAACATGTTAAGAAGTTCCAATCTATTTGCTTGAAAATCTGTTTCGATGATCCCCCAAAATTTTCACTAAGTAATGAATTCATCCAACTTTATAATCCATAAATTATCCAGCTATATAATTCATCTATATATATATATATATATATATATATATATATATATATATATATATATATTTGCTTTAATTTTTTCAATATTCTTACATGTTTTCTTTTTGCTGGAGATAAATGTTTCATAATTATTGACTTTATAAGCGCTTTCAGCCACTTCACTGGCCATTTTCAAGGATTTTCTTTTTCCGATGTTGTTAATTTATCCTCATGTAAAGTAATTTATTTTGTGTTTTTGAAAAGGAATCGTTCTTTAAAAGCTGCTAAATAATGTAAGGTTGATGGTAGGAGAAAATTGTTTGATAAGGGTTCTTGTATGTAACCGGTTAATTTTTTTATTGCACTGTTGTTAGATAGGTGATATGTAAGATATCTTATCAAAGTAGTAGTAGTATGCCCAATACAGGTAATTGATTTATGATAAGAAACACAATCTTGTACTGGACCTTGAAACTTATGCACTATATTAGTCATCACTATATATATATATATATATATATATATATATATATATATATATTAGTCATCACTAGTTGAGATTTGATAGAGTTATTTTGATTAGAGCAAACTTTTTTAAAACATGTTTCGTTAAAAACAACCGACAAAGAAGATTATATTCATTTTCGATTTAATTTTTTTAGTATTCTTACGTGTTTCTTTTTTGCTGGATATATATATATATATATATATATATATATATATATATATATATAAACAAACATATATTGCCTACATTTCAGATTTTAGTTTATTTCGAACATTTCAGAATTTTGGCTATATTTCTGAGATGAAGTATTTACACATTGTTCAGACTGTTCTTCCTATTACCTAAAGAAGGCTGGAGCCTACAACGGTCAAATCGTCGTGAATATGACAATAAAGATGAGGACAACAATCTGAACAATGTAAAGAATTTTGCAAAGGAAGAAATAAAAAAAACAAAAACTTTAAAAGTTGCGAAAAAGCACCAACATTTGTTCTTGACTGAAATAAAATTTAAAAAACGAAGGATTTTGAGAGGACGAAATTATGAAGCTTGTTAAAATATCGCTAAACAATACAACAAAATTAAAATATATTGTTCTGTAAATTTATTGTTTTTTTAACTGTGTTCTATTTTTATTTATTTTTTTCTTTATTTAAACGCACTTTTACCCGACCCAATTGTTAAAAAATTGAGTCCAAAATTTCTTAGAAAGAACAAACAAGTATGGATGTTGTTAACTTTCTTAAGAACAACGACTCTATCGTCTAATATCACATTTATTTTATGTTCGGAATTCTTGGTAATGATTTTAAAAGATATTTGCTAGCTTAAATTTAAAGATGTAGGTTTTTAAAAGAAACCTTCCAATGCGATAAACGCATTAACAAATTTCAAGAATCTTTTCCTAAATTATAGCAAATATACGCTTGCTAATCGTTCTTTTCTGTCCCATAGATTTAATTTATTTATCTTTTTTATATTAAAAAAGCGGGTATTTTACTAAAATAATTATTAATTTTAATAACTCATTAAACCCTTTAAAAACGCATGTAGAAATTTCAAGAATCGTTTTATAATTTATAACAAATATACTCTTATCATTCTTTCCTGTCCTATGGATTTAATTTATTTATCTTTTTTTGTATGAAAAAAATCGGTAATTTTTTATAATCATTAATTTTAATAACTCATTAAAACCCTTCAAAACGTATGTAGAAAATTCAAGAATCCCCTTCATAAATTATAGCAAATATACTCTTGAGAACCATTATTTCTTGTTCTATGGATTTAATTTAGTTAACTTTTTTACTATAAAAAACGATTATTTTTAATAATTATTAACTTTAATAACTTATTAAACCTCTTGAAAACGTATTAGAAAATTCAATGATCGTTTTAAATTATAACAAATATACTCTTGACTGAGAATCATTCTTTCCTGTCCTATAAATTTTATTTATTTATATCTTTTATATTTAAAAAATCGGTTATTTTTTAATAATTATTAATTTTAATAACTCATTAAACACTTTAAAAACGCATGCAGAAATTATAAGCACCTTTTTATAAATTATAACAAATATACTCTCGGGAATCATTCTTTCCTGTCCTATGGATTTCATTTATTTATCTTTTTTGTATTAAAAAATTCGGTTATATTTTTTTTTAAATAATTATTAACTTTAACTCATTAAACCCCTTCAAAAGGTATGTAGAAATTTCAAAAATCGTTTTATAAATTAAAGCAAATATACTCTTGACTGCGAATCATTCTTTCCTGTCCTATAAATTTTATTTATTTATCTGTTTTATATTAAAAAAATATTTTTAATAATCATTAATTTTAATAACTCATTAAACATATTCAAACAAAACATTTTGAGGTTATCGGGAAAAGAAATACTGAGAACTTCTTTTTTATTCAAAAGAATAATTTAAAATGTTCAAAATTTGAAATTCCTGCCAAAATAGACGCACTTTAGGGATTTAATTGAAACTACTAATCTAAAAAATGATTCTTGTAATAAACTTAACCAAACACTATATACGCAAGGCCCCTTTAACAAAGAAAAGCATCCAAAAACAAACGATACACGTAAACACCTCTTTAACAAAAGCTTAATAAAACCAGTCACATACTTTAAAAACAATTTAATAAAATCTTAAAGAGGCTTTTGGTTATGGCATTTTGTTTCAATAGAAATCTTAATTAAAAATCCTCTTCAATTTCCTGACATGCAACAATTGAATAAATGATTTGTTCTTTAACAAACTACCTCTCCCTCCTTCGCCTCATGTGTTTTTCGTTCTTTGTCATTTTTCTCTGCTGTTATTCAATCTTTGATTTATTTCCTTCTTTTCTGTTGATTCTGTTTTTTTCTCTCTTCTTTTTATTCTTACTTTCTTCTTCTTCTTCTTCTTCTTCTTCTTCTTCTTCTTCTTACTTTCTTCTTCTTCTTCTTACTTTCTTCTTCTTCTTCTTGCTTTCTTCTTCTTCTTCTTCTTCTTCTTCTTCTTCTTCTTCTTCTTCTTCTTCTTCTTCTTCTAACGTTTTTTTTTTCTGTCTCCCTCTTTCGTCTCCTAAAGGGCTTTTCTTTTTTTCTTCTTTTAAATTTCTTTGTGTCGTTATATATAATTATTATTTCTATTCTTTCAGGATTTTCTGAAAACTTTCTTCCGTTTTTCTTTGAATTTTTTGGTTTCTTTTTTTATTTTTTATTTTTTTAACCCTCTCACGTTTTTGTAACCATTCTTCTTTCTATCATTCTAGTCACTTCCAGTTTTTCCTCTTCATTTTCTTGTTTCTTTTATGACTCTTTAAATATTTTACTATTTTTGTCATTTTTTTTAGTTATGGCGAAAAAAAAAACGCTTTTAATTATTTTGGCAAACACTTCTCTCAACACCTTATTTTTCTTCCTTCCTGATACAAAACGTAGTTTGTTTTTAGTTTTTGATTTTTCTTACGAAAAAAATAAAAAGTTAAATGAACGGGTTTTATAAATGAATAAAATCCTTACTCCTTCAGACATCATCTTTTCGCTACCTCGACCCTTAATGATCATCTCTTCACACAGACCACCGCTAAATGATTTTTATTTTCTCCGTTATACAGAAAGCATTGGACGGCAATTTATTTCCATAGAACAACTATATGACTGATAGAGAGAAAGAAAGAGAAAACAATTTCAAAGAGAGAGTGAGAAGGAGAGATTTCTGCACTCACGCAATACTGGAAAACATCATTTTCATTTCCATCAATCGAAGATAAGCCTCCAACAGTTACTTCCCTTGTATAGACATGTTCCCAAGAAATTATTTGCAAACTAACTTCGACATTGGTTATGCTTAGGTCCTTAAAGAAAATAAATGGAAATATTATTGATTGTTAAGGTAATTAAAAAAAAAAAAAAAATGAAACGAACAAATTCAAGAATTTATAAAAGTTTGATTATAATTTATAAACGTGATTGTTAATTAAAATGCTGGAATCTGCTCATAAAGTTGATTATCAAATTAAAATATTTCTTTTTTTGGTTTACATGTGTCAAAAAATATTAAACTTTTATTGTTGTCACGTGAATAACGTTTTATTTTCTTTTATATAGTTATTATTTGCTTTTATATAAACTTTACATTTTTCTTTCAGGTACAACTGTTGAGCTTTTAAAGAGTGCTGAGAAAATGTTTGAATTAATTCACTTGTAGTGCTATAGCTAAATTGAATCTTGACTCTGGAGATGTAAATAAACCCATAACTTGTAAATATTAGACGTTATTTTGTTATCGCTTCTTCAGGCCACACTACCTGATGGATATTTTAAAGTAGAAAGCCGGAATCGTTCTTGAGAGCTTCGCCTATAGACGTTTTCTTCCTTACTGATTGTAAGCCAACAGGTCTGAAGTTATATTTTTCTTACTGAGCTGATATTTTATGTATTTTTACTCATTTTTTACCTGGAGTTAGATCTTTCTTATTTCTTTTTACAATAATTTCTACTTTATACAAAATCCAAGAATCCCTAAAGATAGAGGGTAACAGAGTAAAAGGCACAGATCATGGTATTAGGGGGGAAGATAATGGTTAACCATAGGTTTGATCAAGTTTGGATTATAGCGTTTGGGAAGTATTCTCTTGGAAGTTGGTTCCACAACGTAGCGATTCGTGGGTATGAGCTGTTTGGGTGGAATATATATCTCACCAATGGAATACGAAGAGGATGAGAGTGGTTTGCTACAAGGCAGGTTTTAGCTGTGAAGGTTAGAACTGGTGGAAATAAGGAATGTAGATTATCTGAACTCCTTCCATTGGAATATGATAGAGTAACAAGCAGTTGGCAACAATTTGCCTGTGAGAAACGGGTTGTGGATTGGAAAATGATTCGTCACCTACAAGGTTATGTAGATGAAACTTGAAAGTGAAGACAATGCAGTCCATGCTTATATATATGCACATCTGGTTCTTGTGAGGGTAGAGGATAACAAGAAGAGTCAGGTACTTACTGGAGTGCTAAATGGAATCAGCCATTTTTTCAGAATCTTTAGTTATGGATCATGTGTACGAGTTCCACTTGTCTAGAGTGAGCTTAAATCCCAAAAGATTGATTTTTCTTATTGAACTTTATCGGACGTTTCATCTTCCTTACTTGTTCTGAAGTTTGATCTTTCTTACTGATCTTTGTTCTTTCATACGTTTGCAAAGATAACAATTTTAGCCTTTTGCATTTTAATATGTTCACGGATTTTTTTATCGTTTCACCCCAAGCGAGGCCGTACCGCCACTGATTCGCAGAGAGTAAAAGTTTAGACAGAAGGAGAGTGAAGAGAAAGCCAAACCAGTTACAGGGGGTATCAAAGAAAGGGCAAGAGAAAGTTGGGAACACTGGTGTGAAGACAGTTGCGAAGGTAGAGTGAAAGGAAAAGAACAAGATACACAAGGTGAAGTAGAAAGGACTGAAATCAAGTGGATAAGAGATGGGAATTGACATTGCATTTAAATTCCTGGAGGTTGTAGCTGTCAGAAAAGCAAGTATACGGAAGGGAGTTCCACAGGCGGGAACTACGAGAAAAGAAGCTGCTGGAGTAGAATTGTCGGTTGAATTTGGTTGATTTAACTGTAAAAGGGTGGGACCTTGTTACCAGTCTGGTTGCACGAGTAAATTATTGTGGCAGGGCACCAGTGACCTAAGTTCGTCGGAGCAGAAGCCATAAAATATTTGTAGAAGAGACATAGGGAAGCCACATCTCACCGTTGAGAAAGTGGCTGGAGTCAAGCTGCCAGGTTGGACCCACTAACCTCCAATAAGAATTTAGATGCAATGTGTTTTTGAATACAAAGTTCTACTTTACATTTGAAAGCATCATAAGCCAACAACGGGGATATGTGGGTTGCATTATGCTTAATGCACCAGAAAGTGGAATAGACAAGCTTGGTTCAAGTTCTCTCTTAGTCTGTTATGTTGATGCTGGACTATTACCCTGGAGGAAATTTTGAATTCATTCATTTTTGCCTCAGCTATGGATTGAATAACAAGAAACAGAACTCTATAGCCTTCGAACTTTGAAATTCAAATCAGGCAGAAGGCAACAATAAGGCACTCCACTATATTTCCAAATCGGTCATAGTAATTCACATACGTGCTTTCTGGTGCAATGGATATCAAATCAGAATGAGAAATCGGAGGGCCAAATTTAAATTCCAGTTGAATTCGTTGCATTCACTTCCGTGAAAATACCTTTGGGATAGGTATTAATCTAGCTATGCTTTGAATAGCAAGACAGACTGGGTTCTATAGCCTTGGTTGGCAACCAGTCTACCGCAGAATGTAATGGCAACCTACTGCTGGATAAATCTTCTGCTTAGTCAGTCATGAATTGAAAGAGACATGATCACCCAAATGTGTATTATATATATCAATTAACTGTCTTTATCTCTTCTCTCTCCATCTATGTGCTGAATAGCAGGACATTGGGTTCTGTAGCCTTGGTTGGCAACCAGTCTACCGCAGAATGTAATGACAACCTACTGTGGGAAAATCATTTTCCCTAGTCAGTCATGGATCGAAAGAGACATGATCACCCAAGCATGTATCAGATATAGTACTTAACTGACTGAATTCACATATACTGAAGAAAAGAAACCTTTGGGGAGCCATGATCGCCTAGATTCTGAAGGGAAATAGCATTTCGAAAATACAAACTGTTGATGATCATCTACTTTGGGGTTTATCTCAAGGGACAAGTCATCACCCTTTAAAATGCTTCAACCAGTTTTGGCTAATAGAGTCAAATCAAATTTCATTTGCCTGAATTCTGCAAGTAATGTCAGTTGTCCTGAGTTCTAGATAACACTTCAAAATTACCAGAATCTCAGTATGAATAGTGGAAAATGTCACGAAGCCATTTCTGACCTGTGGTCTCTAGTTGGGACCCGGAAGAAAATGTGTGTACAACAGAAATCAAAGGAAATAATAATAATACCATTAATAATATTGATAATAATATTCATGACAATATGGTGGAGTCATAGATACTTATAACTTTACTATATTGTATATTTATTTATTTCAGATGTTAATGTTAAACATCCTTTGATGTGTACATATCTAAAAGTACATGAAATAAGCTTTCAAGTAAAAGTCTGTAAAAATGAAAATACTTTTGATACACCCTAATATATAATAATATGATAATTTTGCTGGTGGAGTCATAGATAGTATGTTACTTAGATGTCTACATGAAATAAGCTTTCAAGTAATGGTCTGTTAAAAATTAAAATACTTCTGATAAACCGTAATATATAATAATTACATTAATAGAGTGAATATTTTTTCTTGAATAAGGTTTTCCAAAGAAAAGGAATATTGGGCAAATTTATTTGCATACATAAAATTTACGAGATGGTATCAACCGACATATTTTTAATTTATTTGTTTAAACATTATTTTTAATGGATACTCGTATTTGAGTAGATACTCTGTGTTTTTTTGTTTTTTGTTTTTTTTAATTAAACATCGTATTTATTTATATCTACTGGCCTGAATAATCGAGAAATTTTGTAGGGAAAATATGCATCCTTTGACAGGATTCGCACCTGGGACTCTTGTAGACCTAGGAGAAGCCGACAATTGATCTGACGTGTCTTAACCGCTCGACAATGACGAAATTTGCAATGAGACATGGTCAAAGTAAGCCTTATAAATACATGGATTCCTGATTTCTCGTAATATTTAAAATTGTTGTTTTTATCCTAATGTAAATAAATGTAAAAACAGTATTACGAAATGTTACGGAAAATCACAAAATGGAATTAACCAGCATATTTTTAATTTATTTGTTTGAACATTAAAAATAATGTTTAAACAAATAAATTCAAAATATATAAAAATATAAAACTGGGTAAAAAACGGTCTGTCAAAAATAAGAAACCAAAATTGAACACATGTTTTGAAGAAAAAATCAGTTTCAGATAGAAAGTACTTAGCAGTTTGTTTGTTTTCTTCAAATATTAGATTAGAGGCCTGCTACTGGTAACATGTAACCCAGTACAACCTTCCACATGAGCAAGTAGTTGGTGTCTAAATCAGCACTTCCCCGCCACTAGCTTTTCTGTTGATAAGGAGAATGACATGTCATCTCACAAGTCGCAAAAAAGCCTTGTTAAAGAGCGAATGAGCTTCTTATAGGAGCCAACAAACATATATATGAGTTGAATATATGACCGTTATCATATATCATATATATGATATATGATAACGGTCATGTCACGTATAACGGTCATGTCACGTTGAATACACCGGTTCCCGCTCGATCACCGAAGTTAGGCAACGTTGAGCCTGGTCAGTACTTACGTGGGTGACCACTTGGGAATACCAGGTGCTGTTAGCGTTCACGGATGTGCGTTGTGGTGCGGTGGATGTCGGCTTGGAGGGGAAATCGGTGAGCCGAGTTCCAATTTCAGTCGAGCACACTGCACTCACTTGCGCACTAGTACCCTTGGGAAAGGTATTAATCCGTCCGTTCCCTCCAGTTATGGGTTAAATAACGGGGTAGGACTTGGGACCCTGCCCTTAAACAAATCCCAATGAGACTTGCTCCGTCAGGGAGGAAGCCCGCTCAACCCGACTAGGGTGAATGCGGCATACATACATACATACATACAACAAACATATATATGAGTTGAATATATGATTCGGAATTCGACAAGATGATAGAGTAAAGCAAAAGAACAAAATAGGAAGCGTATCTCAATCTAACATGTTTCACTTTTATTAAAGCTTCTTCAGAGATCGAGGTAAAAATGATTTTCTTTTATACGAAGAGACATTGTTGTAGAGTGGCTGACACCCCTGAAGCACTCTCAATGATGGAATGAGCCAGGGACTGAAATGGTCTATTCATGTAAAGCATTTGAGGCGTAATATTCGAGTGCCACTCGAGTAATATTCGGACTGATTACTTTGGCGATTATTGCAATCTAAAACCTTCTACTCTGTGTTATAAGTTCTGTTTTGTCTGTCATTGTAACTATTGTACTGTTCTGCGTATATACGTTTGGCACTTCGTATATACGTTTGGTATATACGTTTAGTACCGCAGCACACTTTCTCTGTGTATCGTATCCACCTCGGCGATACAACAGATATAAACTAGTATGCTGTGATTTAGCGTTGATTCTTATTGGTCAAATATGTAATCTTCGTCGCCAAGTTGTTGTGGTATTGTTAGGGCCCGGAAGTAAGACACAGAAAGAAGAAGGGCATTTCAAATTAGAATAACAGAACATATATACAAGGTAAGAGTGTTAGTCATCAGCAAAATAGAAGTGTAAGTTCGAACGGGTATAGTTACGCTGCGTCACGACTGTCACACGACTGCCTCACGCAGGTTATTATTAATTGACGGAAGAAGAGTCTATTCCTATAGATAGGAGACCATAACAGAAATGCTGTTGACACTTCTGTGTGGGTCAGTGAAACACAGCTGGAATTAGTATTATTTCATTTATTTATTATTTTTATGAATTAGATAGACATAAGTTAAATAAGAAATAAATCTGTAGATTTTTAAGCGAGCGTTTATAGTTGCGCAGTCAGTTCAGTGCCATATGTGATACACGCTAAGGCGATCATGTCATGAAACAGACAGATTTTTCCGTAGTAGGTTGCCATTACTTTCTGCCGTAGTCTGGTTGCCAGCCAAAGCTATAGAGCCCAGTCTATCCTGTTATTTAACTCATAGCTGGAGGGAGAATTGACGAATCCATACCTTTTCCAATGGTATTTGCGCGTATGTGAATGCAAAGAATTCAACTGGAATTCGAACTCGACTCTCTGATTTCTCGTTCCGAGACGACATTCATTGCACCACCACGTACATCCTTACTATGGTTGTTAGTAATGCTATTATTATATTTTCAAAATTCTTTCTCTTTAAAAAGGTTATGATGTTTTTTAATTATTCTATGTATGTTTGATTTTTCTAAAATTTTAAAAAAGTTGGTTTCTTCCCAGATTTTGAAAACAAGTCAAATATCTATTCTGCTAAATGTTTATTTATATTTATGTGTGTCCATCAAATATTTATTTATTCATTTTTTTATTTATTTTTATTTTTATTAATTTATAGGTTATTTTTTATTTTTTATTTTTATTAATTTATAGGTTATTTTTCATTATAATCTGTGAATTCCTGTGCATTCTTAGGAAAGATAGTGGGGTGGTTTTCCATTGCCTTTCCTGCAGTTTTGAATTCAGAACTTTCATTCACTTAGACTGGTTGACTAGCATGACTCACGCAGATTTTTCCTGCTATTTAACACATTACTGGGGGTGAATGAAATAACATTGACTCATATTTTTCTTAAAGGTTCAAATTCCAGGTTCTTCTATTGCTTTTAGTTTTGCACAAAAGTGAATTCAATAGACAAACGTAGAATTTGAACTCACCTCATCAATTCCACTTTCTATTAAACAAACCAATCAAATGGTGGTGGTAATGGTTATATTAGCCTTTTCCCTACAAGGAAATATTTGGCATTCATTGACCAAGCAGCAAATATAGTTTTTGGTAATTTTATAAAATCTTTCTCTTAAAACAATTTTTCAGGAAAATAGCTACCTCAAGTCTAGTAGCTGTTATTAAAAGAGACAAAAGTGTGAAGAAGGGCCCACATTTTCATGCTAAAAAAATACGTTAACACTTAGGAAATCCTTGAACTTCTTTTTATAACACATCAGATCCAGCCGGAAAGAGACAAATGGTAATATTAACCGTTTCCTTATAAAGAAACATTTAATATTCATTGACTGAGCAGCCAGTAATAGTTTCGTATGAGCTCGTAAGATCTTTCTCTTAAAACAATTTTAGGGAGATAAGTTTTCTCAGATCCAGTAGTTGTTATTGCTCTTTCAAGTATTGATAAAGATTTTCTTTCCAACCTTTCATTTGAATTAGTGTGGAATGTTAACATTTTTGTCTGCTTCTTTTAGGTTAAACCAGTATTTGATATTTATACTTTTACAATGAATTATAACATTCTTTCATTTGCTTGTTAGTTTTTTCTTTTTGTTTTCTTTTTGTGTGTGTGTGTTTGTGTTTGTGTTTTTTTTGTTTTTGTTTTTGTTTTTTGTTTTTTTGTTTTTAGGTGAGGTGAGTTGCTATCTGATAATGTAATCGTAATATTAACTGATTCCTGTCAGTGTTGCTGTCTGTTGAAAGTTATTAAATTTTACTGTTAAAATGATTTTTCTGGACTATAGGTTTTTCAATTCCAGTAGCCGTTATAACTCTTTCAAGTATTGATAGAGTTTCCTCCTAACTTCTCATTCGAAGCAGTGTAAAACATCAATATCTTGATTATGTCATTATTTTCTCTCCATACTGCAGTACTGTCCATTTTAGTTGTTTTTGTTGTGTTGTTGTTAAAATTCCTCAAGTGGTGTGGTTTCTATTATCTAGTATTTGTTTTCTGTTATTTGGTACAGTTATTGAGTATATTGGATGTGCGTTGTGATGCAATGGATATCGGCTCGAAACGACAAATCGGGGAGCCGGTTTCGAATTGTAGTTGAATTTCTTGCATTCACTTACGCACAAATACCCTTGGGAAAGGTATTAATCCGTCTCTTCCCTCCAGTTATTAGTTAAATAATGGGACAGACTGGGTTCAATAGCCTTGGTTGGCAACCAGTCTACCGCAGAAAGCAATGGCAAACTACTGCGGAATAATCTTCTGCCCAGCCAGTCATGTCTCTTCCGAGACATGATCGCCCAAAGCGTGTATCACGTATGGCACTTAACTGACTGATTGAGCATATTGAATTGAAAGAGTCTTGCTATACATAAATGGTAATGACAATATTATCCGTTTCCTACGATTGACATTCATTGACCGATCAGCCAGTACTTTTTTTGGTTAAAGTTTATAAAATATTTTTCTTAAAACAATTTTTCAGGAAAATAAGTTTTTCAGATCCAATAGCTGTTATCAATCTTTCCGGTACTGATGAAGGTTTTCTTCCTAACCTTTTATTTGAAGTAGTGTGGAATGGAATGTTAACAACTTCAGCTCCATTTTTGTCTGCTTTTTCTTTTTAGGTTAGTCCCGTTTTTGATATTTATGCTTCATAATGATTCATAACTTTCTTTCATTTGTTTGTCCTCTTTTCTTGGGTGGGGCTTGGTTTCGATTTTTTTTTTTTTCAATTTCTTTTCTGAAATTGTTGACTTGAGAATGTGCTCATGAAAGTAATTTGCTTCTTTTTCATTTCTTCTGTCACCTCCAAACTCGAGTGAATCCAACAACTTACTTTCATTGCTTGCTTTTTTCTCACAAGTGATTCCTTCTGCCCCGGAGGGGAATTAGCTTGTTCTCTCAGGCATTATTATATGTGGGTCTTGTGATAATCACCTCCAGGCCATTTCTGAGCATGAAACAGAAATGCAGGTTCTAAGGTGATGCCCCGTTACTACAAAGCCTTACAGACATATTGCGGTCCACAGAAATCCATTTATATACAGACATACAAACAGACAGACACACACGTGAATATTTGCATCTCTCTCTCTCTCTCTCTCTCTCTCTCTCTCTCTCTCATGTTTATAGATAGATAGATAGATAGATAGAAATGAATAAGGAACGAAGAAAGTATTTGCAACGTTCATAACATTAATTTAAAACAGTGCTCAATATAAAAATAGAGCAATGAATATTTATTATAAATTATGCTTTAGAATATGTACAAACTACAATCTATTACAAAAGAGTACATTTTGTTTTGACATTGAAAGAGCAATGTCTCATCAGGTAGTTAGTCATGATGGTAGTAAACGTTATTTTTTAAAAGAAAATTCATGAAAATTCACTTTTTGTGTGTGTGTGTGGGGGGGGGGGGGCAAATTCTTTTTTGTTGTCTCCTCCACCAGTTTCTTTCCCTGTGCATTTTCTCACTTTTTCTCACTTGCTTCCCCCTCTGTTCATTTTCTTTTTCCTCTTTATCAAGCCCAAACGTCGTGCATATACTTTACTACTTCCTATCTAAATTTCGGGTTTATTTCTCCTTGATCCGTCTTTCATTGGCTCTTTCCTCATGTTTCTTTATTTCTTTCTCTCTTGTTTTCCTCTTTGTTTTTTATTTCCTCTTTGTCTTTCTATTTCCTCTTTTTTTTTATTTCTCTTTTTGTTTTCTCATATTTCCTATCCTCTTTACCTCGTACGAAAAATTTTACCAATAAAAGGAAGTGAATTTTCATCAATTTTCTTTTCAAAAATAACGTTTATTCCCATCATTACTAAATACCTCATGAGACATTGTTCTTTCAATGTCGAAACAAAATTTACACTTTTGTAGTAGACTGTAGCTTCTACATGTTTTAAATATAATATATATATATATATATAAATATATATATATATATATATATATATATATATATATATATATATATATATATGTCAGATTTGAACATTGTTTTGTCTCCTTTGACTAGGATATTTTGGTGCTTTTTTATTTTTTATTTTTTATTTTTTACTTCGGTAGTCAAAATTTTTAATTCTTTTAATACATATCGTCGAAGAAACAGAAAAGTTTGAAACCATGGTAGCGTAATCGGTGGATTCCCCCCCCACCATATATATATATATATATATATATATATATATATATATATATATATATATATATATATAATATTATAAATCATGTTTACTGCGCTTTTGCGGGACTAATAGGATTATATATATATATATAGAAGCAAGTCGATGTCTAACCGTACTGATGAGCTGTGATACAACGAAACAGATCTGTCTACGGATGACTATTTACGCTCTCACACCCCGATTAAGCACTACAGAAGAATGGTAGACATAAAAAAAATAGTAACTACTCACGCCTCTACGCATTGTTCATTCAGTTATGAATTTGAACACTCTCGGCTACTGGCGTGTGTTTACATTGTATACAACACGCTAAAGTCCGCCTTGCTTTGCCTCGCGCCCATAGCTCAGAGGTAGAATCGCCGAGTGATGTCGACTCATTCGGGTTTCAATCCTGGCTAGAAGAAAACGGATGTATAACCGTACCGTTGAGCTGTTTCCGGATGACTATATATATATATATATATATATATATTGTGTATTTGGGCTGCAGTTTTTATTTTATGCAGGTTTCATTGAAAATGAAAGGGCAATGTGCCTGCCATGTTCCGAACACGGTAACAATGTTACATAACAATCCAACAATACCGTTGTAGGATCTATGAAAGTCAACAAAATTATTGGTGATTATTATCAAACTGGATACTTATACGGTAATGTGAAAATAAACCTGGATACTCTTACGGCCTATTATTTCTCAGATTCCAACACTGGTAAATCAATTATCAAAATTCCTTAATGATATTATCATCCCATACCTTTCTATCAATTATAGTATTAACTGAACCCATGAATTATTTTAAATTTTGAGATCTACTACACCAAACAATGGCACCCCCGCATCACTTGATGTCGAAAATCTATTTACTAATGTGCCTGTTGCTGAAACTATTGACATAATAATTAACTCTGTATATAAACATAATTCAATTCCACCCCCATCTATCAATTCCAATATTTAAAAAAATCTCTTACTTACCTTCACCACTAATGTATCTTTTTACGACCATCATGGTAATATTTAAATGCAAACTAATTGTATAAGTATGGGAAACCCTCTTGGTTTGTGCTTCTTAAACTTTTATATACCCCACGTTGAAAACATAGTTTTTAAAAAAGTTACTAATCCAAAATATATGTTCGATAAATTGATGATATTTTTTTTAGCTGACAACAAAAACGAAATCGATAATCTTAAAACTACTTTTATAAAAGTTTTATAAATTTCTGTTCTCCACTTCACATATGAACCTAGCCAAAAAAAAAAAACAAAAAAATAAAAAACTCCCATTTCTGGATGTTCTTGTAGATTCTAGTAATACTTTCACAACTTCAGTAAAAAAACCTATGAGCAAAAATTCTTGCCACCTTAAATTTATCAGTCAATGTCCTCTTCGCGACAAAATCGACGTTATTAAAACTTTCCTCACGAGAGCGTATGAGAATTCATCCTCTCACCTTGCTTTTCTTCAAAGAACTTCACAATTTGAAACAAACACTTGTCAACACGACATTCCAAATTATTTGCTTACTATATCAAACCCTTTTCTTCATAATGTAACCAATGGCAACCATAAAAACGTAGACAAAACAACAACATTAATATTTTCTTTACAAAAATCAGCTGCGCAATATTAACAGGACGAATCTTCTATTCACAATATCATCCGAAATTATACAACACTGACCAATTCAAATAAAAAAATTTAATTATCTATTATAAAAAATTCAAAGCAGCCAACATTATTATCAATAATAATAATTCACCTGCAAAGAACCAGTGTCGTTTACGAATTTATGTCCTTTAAAAAACTGTTCCTCAACTCTCCAAATCCGTAAACAATTAAATCCGTAATATATATATATATATATATATATATATATATATATATATATATATATTAATCGTATCACCCCCGAGCAAGGCGGTAACGCCACTGATGTACAGGGGGCTATGTAATAGTGAAAATATTGGAAAAGGGGAAGCCGGAAACCACATCCTAAACAGGGAACAAGGAATGAGCCTCTTAACCTGTTCAATAGACGTGGGTGGAGTGTGAACCGGGCGATAGATAGATCTATCTACTCCAATTATGTCTGTGTGTGTGTGTGTGTGTGTGTGTGTGTGTGTGTGTGTGTGTGTGTGTGTGTGCATCCGCCAAAATTGACGAGAAGATTGAGATTGCAACTTTCTTACAACAGTTCCATCCGATCTCATTTAAACACACGTCGAGATCTTCCAGGACCTATCCGTGATATCCTCGTTGATAATACATACATAATAGCATCGTCCACATGCAAAAAAAAAAAAAAGATTAAAAATAATGGAGTCATTACTAATAAAAAAGAGAAATTCTGCACTTAATAACACCAATTATGAACATGGTAACAATATTCTTACCATGTTCGAAACTTAACATACACAAGACTCTATATGCATAAATTTGACCCATGTTTATTTACAAGTAAAACAAACGGGGGACTTTCTTCTAGAAAACGAATTCAAACGTTGGAATTTTTACAATTCCAACGTTTGAATTCGTTTTCTCTCTTCACAACTTTTTGAAATCTTATTACCTCTCAATCTACTTAATTCTTCTCATTGGGCAGCCTTGTTTTTATTTCTTCAATACTTTTTTATCTCCTTTTCTATATATTACAAAATAAAATTAAACACATTTTACTGCCTGATGATGGTGTTTTAACACCGAAACATTATAACTCTCAAGTTGCTGTATGTAAATATTATAATAAAAATAATTATTATATATATATATATATATTTATACATGATACCTTTGCCATCAGAAAAGCAAATGGATCATGACATGTGAAGTCACAAGTTTATCCACCTGAAGAGAGTCAACTTTAAATTCGAAACATGTGTAGCGACACAAATAACATTATGGACACTTAATACATCATACAAAAAGCAAGTAATAATTATAATAATAGCAACAATAAATCTAAACTTTAAACAGAAGGTTCACAGCTTCTCACATTTTTCTTATATATATATATATGTGGGCAAGACCATTCAGTGTTTGGAGGTAAGGATGGGTCAGCATATGCTGAGTAGAGTCTGCAGACATGAACCAATAACATCTTGGCAGTCGCAGACTCATGAGTCAGCAATTGGCGAGCACCTATTAAATTAAATCAACTGCAGGTCACATTATTTCCCTGATTTCTTCTTTGTCTTGCACAGGGTTAGGACGAGACTCCATCTGGACATCCTGGAGTCTCTGACTGTCAACATACAACATTCTGTCCTGTGCAGACAGATAGAATTGAAATTCAAATTGAAACTCTTTGGGAAAACCACCGCTGAACACAGAGGTAATATGTTTTTTTTATCCTGTGTTTTAACCTCGGACATTGTTCAAAAAATTTTTCTTGACAACTTCTTTGTTTTAATTGCCCATGATTAGTTTCTGAAGATGTGTCGGCTGAAAGGCGTCTTAAAAATCCCCCTGCTATTATTTTATCTTTTTTAATTGAGATACTTTTGTATCTGTCTTAATAAAAAATGATCTTTTTAAAAATAATAATAATATATATATGTATGTATACTTAGAAATTATAACATCAATATGTTATAATATCTATACAAAAGTAGCTATTTTGTTTCAATACTACTTGTATTTCATCAAACTTGAAATCAGCACCATCACTTAATAAGACACAAGTATTGTCGAAACAAAATAGTTACTTTTGTAGTGATATTATAACATATTTATGTTGTAATTTCTAAATAAATATTATTCGCTGCACTTTGTATTGAGCACTTTTTAAGAATAGTGTTTCTTTGGATACAGAATATTATTCCATCTATACCTACCCTCTTGTGCATATATATATATATATATATATATATATATATATGTGTGTGTGTGTTGTATCAAAAATACTTTGACAAACATCATGGCCCATGTTCTTCAAACCAAATCCAAATCAAGGACAGATGTCAACAAACCTTTTGTTTTCCAATTATTAAGTTTAAATAAAGTTTACACTTATTTGACACTGTTTTGCTATGTAGACTAAGTCTAGACTAAGTCACAAATGTGACTTAGTCTAGACTTAGTCTCTGTCTAGTCTTAGTCTCTGTCTTTAATGTTTAACATGTGTATAGCCATGAGCTAACTGAGAAGTGTTCCATTTAACAATAGCATATATGATTTTTATATATGGCTGCACAAATGGTTTGGACACAAGGCTGATATCAGATTACATTTCAGACAAATCATCAAACTTTTGCTAATTTTTATCATTGTATTACTGGCACAGAATCCATGGTACCACAAACTATGGATCAAGGAAGATTGAGATTTGCTCGTACACCTGATCATGAAGAACACATAATCTATGGGCTGTTGGAGACAATCCAGGTATCATTTCAAGTCAAGTGGCCCTACCATGTCATACAGCTCATAGTACCACATGGAGGGTACTTTGAGAGTAGCTCTTGTATCTGTATCCTTTGCAATGGGTGCAGGGTCTTTCACTTTCTGATCCTTTACCACAAGAGAACTTTTATTGATGGTTTATTGTACAGACTGCCGATTCGTTGTTTTTCTCTTTGGTATTGTTTGGAAGAGATGGAATAACAAATTTACACAACATTTGTGGGCAGATCAAAATCCCCATGATACAATACAGATTAGACAACACAGCAGTTTACAGTTAATGTGTTGATTGAAATTGTAGTTGACTGCTTGTTAATGCATCACTCAAAAAATATCAGGCCTAACTAATAAAACAACAACTTTTAGGCAAAATTTGACTTTATTCATCAACATAGTCTCCTTCTAGGGTGATACACTGATTCCAACACTTTTCTGACAATTCAATGCCTTTTTTTGTAGGATGATTTGTCTTTGCCCTAAAAATATGCCTCAGTTTCTAATATCACTTCTTTATTGGAGCCAAATCTCTTTCCCTGGAGCATTCTTTTGAGGTCTGCAAACAGCCAGTCGTCAATAGAGACCAGATCCATAGAATAGGGTGGATATGGAAGCAATTCAAAAGGCAAATCATGTAGTTTTGTCATCATTGCTATCAACTTGTGACAGTGCATTGTCTTGGTGAAAGATCACTTATTCTTCTTCATTTGTGGCTGTTTTTTGGTGATTTCTTTCTTCAAATGCGCTAATAATGTTATATAATATTTGCTGTTGATAGTTTTTTTCTTTCTCAAGGTAATCAATGATACCTTGTGCATCCCAAAATATGGAGGTAAAAATCTTGCCTGCTAATATTTGCTTCTTTGGTCATGTTAGCTGGCTGTTATTTGCTGCTGTCTACTCAGCTGACTGACAATTTAACTCTGGAGTGAAGTGGTAGATCCATGTCTCATCCATTGTCACATATTTACACAAAAACTCCTTCTTGTTGCATTAAAACAGTTGCAAACATTGCTCTGAATCACTGACCCATTGTTGTCAATGATCTGACTGGGGCATGTGTGTGTCAAAGCAAGCAGGGGACATTTTGAACATTTGTTATGAGTTGCTGTTGAGTTACAATAGTGGTATTTTGAACATATGTTCATATGAACATTTTACATTCTTTTGTTGTCAGGAACCTGTCCATACATATATAATACATACATACAAATATATATATATATATATATATATATATATATATATATATATTAATGCATGTTTCATTAAGTTTTGTTGATTTATTTTATGTAATTTTTTTCATATTCTCTGATAAGCTTAATATCATTACCATTAAACAAAGAAAGAAAATTACAATATTGATACATAATTTTTTTTAATAATTCAATTTAAGCTTTCGGCTTACATAAGCCATTTTTAAAAAGGTTGAATTACATTATATATTTAAACACAGACAAACCATAATGACAAACTGTTTTTGTTTACAAGGAAGATTTCCAAGCAACAACAAACTCGTGCATTTAAGACGCTGGAAGTGAATGTTGCATCACAACTCATGACGTCACACCTGACCAAGCAAGAGTGAAAACAAAAAATATTAATTATGGGAAGCCATTGGAATAAACCAATGTCTTCTATTATTAATTATAGGTTTTTTAAGGATATTTGTGGAGATTTCATAGTTTATCTTGTTCAGGTTAGGTTTCAACTGTTTTATGTATATGGCTTCAAGAATTTTTAGATTTTGTTTATTGTTTTCATGTTTAAGTATAGCTGTGTTTTCAACTAAAGTTTTCCGGAATTGTGTAAAGTTTTCCGGGCTTGTTGTTTTAAATGCCTAAAAATGTTAGAATTATCAGTTAAGTGTTGTGTCAAGATATATATGATTAATTAAAGTGAAGAAGTTTTTCATTCAACTGAGCAGAGTCATGCCAACTTCAATGTTTTGTAAAGGCACTGTTATAATGTCAAATAAGCCCTGAAGAGTGAGGACATCATAATAGTGCCTTCAGTCAGCATGTCTCTGTTTAGTTAAGGAACAAACTTCTCCATATTAATTCTATTAAGGCTCTATCAAGCACTTCCTGACAAAAAACCTGCTTGCCAAAATATATTTTTATCAATAAACAACTGAAAAATTCAACTATCTTGCTACTAAGCGTCATCACAATTCACCTCTATGGATGTAAGGTTGAATGTCTAATAAACGAGAGTGAGTAGGATAATTTTTCTCATCTGCATAAATTTTGGTCACAAAATAAATCCTTACATTTGCCATGATAAAGTCCCTCAGAGGATGAAATATATTAGCTAAGATAAGTTTTCCTTTTGTCTTTATTTATATTTTGTCCTTTTACAAATATACAAGATCTGAAATTTGTACATATATTTATGAATTATTATTATTCATTACTTCAATACTTTCTGAAGACCAATTCAATGTTAGTTTTTGGTAATTGCTAGTATTAATTCCTAACATTATTTTATAAATATATATATATCTATAATAATCTTCTAACCTATATATATATATATATATATATATATATATATATAATCTTCTAACATATATATATATAGGTTAGAAGATTATTTTAAAGTTGTATATACATATGTTTGCATTGAATCTAATCTTGGTTCATAAATTTATCTCAAATGCTAATAATAATTTCATGCCATATTGATATGAATATGTTATGGTCTGGCATTTTGCCAGACACTGCTATTCTGAGAAAATAACTGCTTCTGTGCAGATATAATTCTACTCGTTACTGTACAGATAGACCAACAAAGGCACACACATGTGTAAGGACACCATCCTCATACATAAAGACTAATTACATAGCATGCACACATGTTTATGGTTTCCCAAAATCTGTATCAAAGCTGCATTTATTGATACTTTTTCTTAGTGATTGGCTTTCTTTTTCATCCATCAATTTTCTTTGATGCAGTTTCCTATTTTGAGGCAATTTTTACGCCTGCTGACTTCATTTGCACCAGGAGCATAAGGTCTTCAGCCAAACCTAATCTGGTTGACTGATGTCTTCTTTCTCCATTGATATGGTCCTTTTTTCTCATTTTCCCTTCAACACTTCTTTTTTTTTGTCACAGACCCTTTTTCATTTTGCAGTCTTGCACTTCATGGTCTGGCAGACCTTTAGCCTTATCATCAATGCCATGAAATGCAATGGGGAAATTTGGAATGTGTTTGAGGCAGTCCATTGATTTCTTTTGTTTTTTGTTTTGTTTTCAATTAAAAATCTTAGAAGTCCAAGACTAATTCTTTAGCTAAAAGTATCTTTATTGGTTTCCTATCTTATTATGATAACAACAACAACAACAACAAAGATGAGGATAATAGTCCAAATGAAAATAGTGCAAATAATGATAAGTCTTCATCCCAGAAATTCAGAGAGAGATCTAACAGAGGATAAAAACACTAAAGATGAAGGCCAAAAGAACAACATCCAAAATATTGTGATAACAACAACAAAGATGAGGATATTTGTCCAAAAAATAGAGTAAATAATGATAACTTAAAGGAGAATCAGGTAAAATAATTTTCTGTTCTGTTCAAAGCTTTTAAAATATAAAAGGATACCAATATAAACTTTTTTCCTTATACTCTTATATCCCCACTGTTTTAATCATTTCACCAAAGCAAAACAGGAATGCCACTACTAAGCAGAGGACTGTAACTGAGAGAAAAGGAAGTGTATAGGGAGAATTCTGGAAAAGACAAAAGATGAATGGGATTCAAAAAGAAGGCAATTGATGCTTCATCTAAATTTTTGAAGAATGTAATCAGGGAAGCAATAAATGAGGAGAGTACCACAGGTAAGAAGTGTGAGAGAAAAGAAACTATTGGAGTAGAAGTGGTGGTTGCATGTAGCTATTTCAACATTAAACGAGTGAGACTTAGATGACAATCTAGTCAGTAAAGTGCCATACGTGAAACACACTTGGGCAATCATGTCTCGAAAGAGACATGACTGACTGGGCAGAAGATTATCCCACAGTAGGTTGCCATTGCTTTCTGTGGTAGACTGGTTGCCAGCCAAGGCTATAGAACCCAATCTGTCTTGTTATTTAATCCATAACTGGAAGGAAGAGATGGATTAATACCTTTCCCAAGGGTATTTGCACATAAGTGAATGCCAGGAATTCAACTGGAATTCGAACTCGGCCCCCCAATTTCTCGTTCTGAGCTGATATCCATTGTACCACAACGCACAATCTAGTAGCATGCTTAAATTCATGTAGTTGAGCCACTAGGGGGGAAAAAAACTCATCAGAGCAATTGCTAAGAGAATATTTGTAGAAAAGACAAAGGGAAGCCACATTGGTGAGAAAGTGACTGAAGTCAAGATCCAAGTCAGGAATTAGCCTTCTTTGGATTTTCTTAAAATCCTCAAGATGAATGGCAGGAGCACTAGACTATCTCAGGCAGGAATATTTAACACATAGGTGAATGGGAGTTTTGTAAATGTGCAAGATGGACTCTGACAAAAAAATTATCTGACACAACACAATGACCCAGCTTTCCTTGCTGTAGATGCAGTTATTGATTCAATGTAGTCATTCCACTTCAAGTCAGTTGAAAATGTGGGACCAAGAAGGAGCAGTGTTACTCTCTCAAAGTTTAGTGTTAGCCATGCTGATAGCTAACACCATATTTTCTCTATGGTAGTTAAATGAAAGCAGTTTTATTTTTGAGGCATACAGAATTTCAGCAAATGAAAAAAGTAATCAAGTTAACTTTCCACACTACTTTAAACAAAAGGTTAGGAAGAAAACTTCCATCAATACTGGAAAAAGTGATAACAGCTACTTTTCCTGAAAATTCATTTTAAGAGAAAAATTTTTGTTTTGAAAAAAGTCTCTTTATTATTTTTCTATAATAAGTGTTTTATTTAGGCCAGTTTAAGATATAAAAATATATATATATATAATAGCTATTAATAACGCAATAAAATAATTCACCTAATTTATATAAATCCATATTGAACATTATTTAAACAAAAGGAAACTCCCATCAATAATGGATAACTTCATTTTTCTATGAGTGTTCTATCATGATCCCATTTTTAACAATCGATTGATTATGGCTTCTCAACTATTTGCAGATAATTTAACGCCAGAAAATATTTTTAAATTCAAAGATTGTTTTTTTAGATAATAGTTGTTTAGTGATACAAATTTTTAGCTGGGTGGAGAAGAGATGTATTTATACCTTTCCCAAGAATATTTGCATGTAAGCGAATATAACGAACCCAACAGGAATTGAAAATATGGATAACATATTTAACTAGAAAGGGAACTAATGATATAATCAAGATGTTGACTTTCTACACATTATTAAACAAAAGGTTAGGAAGTAAACTCCCATCAATACTAGAAAGAGCAATAACAGTCTAAAAAAACTTTCTTTTCTGAAGGAAAAATAGAAGCAGAATGTCAATTGAAATAACATATATTGATTTTAGAAGGATACAATAGCAATAATAAATTCAATTTTCTTTGCAGTGAGTAGTCACAGTGTAGTATGAAATAAATGGGCAGACTTACTTTATGACAGTCAGCCTAATATGTTTATGAGTTCATATAAAAAGGCTTAGTAGATGGTTGCTAGTTAGTCACTTCTGTTGAGTGCATGGACAAAGCCTTAGCTGACATGTGTTAACAGCTGTATCTTCCATTGTTTACATACACATGTATAAATCAAACTGGCCTTCCAGACTGATTTAAGCCTCAAGAAGCAATAGCTTTCTATTTTTGTATCTGTAAGGGGATCCAAAATCTAATTTCACAAGTTTTTCATTGGCTCACAAAAATCATAGAGGTGTGAACTTTTTGAATACAAGTTATTCATTGGCTTGCAAAAATCATTTCCTTACATTTGTGGGAGTGGTGAAAGAAGATATTATTGTTATTTTATAAATGGTTCAAAAATAACACTTGGTAGGTTTACAACTATGTCCATAGTTATGTCAACAGTACTTGCCTTAATAATAATAATTATTGTTAGATCTTTTCTATTAATTCAGCCTCCAAAATGAAAAGTTATTACTGCAAATGTTAATTCATCCAAAGAAATTATTTAGTTTAAATCAAAGTTTTGTTTTTTTATTAAATTTTTATACTCTTTTGAGATTATAAATTTTAAATCAAAATTTGTTTAGCTTGTCTCGCAACAACTCAAACCCCAGAATGAAAAATTACCAAAAATCAGGGAATTATTCACATTTCGTAAGTGTAGATGATATTTGAGGAAATTACAAAGAAGTTTTTTCAATTTAAAAAGAAAAAGAAAAAAAATTTGGTTTTTGTTTGTTTATCAGGGTGAGCACAAATATAGATTCTACAGCTAGAAATAGCACACTCGAGTTGCTCACATTTGGTGTGATCACAAAGGTTAACCCAACTGGAGTGCAGTGGAAGGGTCTTTCTCTGGGATAATTTGATGTGAATTTTAGTAAATTTTAATTCCTTTTATTTTCTAATTAAAAAATATGAAAACCAGCTATATTTCCAATTTGTTTCTAGAGTTTTTATTAAAAAATAACATAATCAGTTATATTTCCATTGGATTTCTAATTATTCAATAAAAAAAATATGAAAATTAGCTATATTTCCAATTCATTTCTACAGTTATTATTGTATAATATAAAAATCAGTTATATTTACAGTGGATTTCCAGTTTTTTTTATTAAAAAATACCACATTCAGCTATATTTCAGTTAGATTTTTAACATTTTCATTAACAGTTATGAAAATCAGTTTTTTCCAGTTATTTCTATATTTTTGATGAAAATACCAAAATTTGGTAAATTTCTGTTGAACTTCTAATGCAAAATCAGCAAGATTTCTTTAATATTTCAAACTTTTTATTCAAAAAAACTTAAATCAGCTATATTTCAAATGTATTTTGACAATATTTATTAAATATAAACAAAATCAGCTATATTTCAGTTGGATTTCTAAATGTTAAGCTAAAAAATATGAAAAAAATTTTAAAGTTATATTTTCAATTCATTTCTGTAATTATTGAAAAATATAAAAATCAGCTATATATCCATTAGATTTCTAACTTTTTAATAAAAAAATTTGAAAATCAGTTACATTTCTGATTTATTTCTATATTCTTTTATTGAAAATATTCAAATTTGCTAGATTTCTATGGTCTTTTTAACATCTTAAAAACATATGAAAATCAGTGATATTTCCAATTTATTTTTACATTTTTTAATGAAAATATAAAAATTTGCTATATTTTTTTTATTTCTAAATTCTAATGAAAAAATATGAAAATCAGCTAAATTGCCATTGTATTTCTAACATTTTAAATAAAAAATATAGAAATCAGCTATATTTTCAATATATTTCTACAATTTCTCTTGAACATTACCTATATTTCCATGGCATTTCTTACTTTTTATTAAAAAAATATATAAATCAAATATATTTCAACTGTATTTTCACAATTTTTGTTGAATATTAAAAAAAATCAGCAATATTTTGATTGGATTTTTTAGTATTTAATTAAGAGATATGAAAATTGGTGATATTTCTAATTTATTTGTGTAATTCTTATTGAAAAATATCTTAATCAGCTATATTTCTAGTGGCTTCCTAACTTTTTAATGAAAAAATATGAAAATCGGCTATATTTCCAATTTTTTTAATATTGTTGAAAAATATCAAAACCAGCTATATTTCCATTGGATTTATAACTATTTAATTAAAAATATAAAAATCAGCTATATTATAAAATTTTTTCTCAGATTTTTATAGGAAAATATGAAAATCAGCTTTTTTCTAATTTATATTGACAATTTTTATGAAAAACAAAACAATCAACTATATTTCTATTAGAATGCTTATTTTCTAGTTAAAAAAGATATGAAAATCAGATATATCGCCAATTCATTTCTACAACTATTATTGAAAAATATAAAAATCTGCTATACAAAAATATATAAAAATCTGCGATATAAAAATATATATATAAATATGTAATATATATATATAAATATGTAATATATATATATAAATATGTAGTATATATATATAAATATGTAATATATATATATAAATATGTAGTATATATATATAAATATGTAATATATATATAAATATGAAATATATATATGTAAATATGTATATATATAAATATGTATATATATATATATATAAATATAATATATATATATAAATATGTAATATATATATATAAATATGTAATATATATATAAATATGTAATATATATATATAAATATAATATATATATATAAATATGTAATATATATATATAAATATGTAATATATATATATATAAATATGTAATATATATATATAAATGTGTAGTATATATATATAAATATGTAATATATATATAAATATGTAATTTATATATATAAATATGTAATATATATATATAAATATGTAATATATATATATAAATATGTAATATATATATATATATATATATATATATATATATATATATATATATATATATATATATATATATATATATATATATATATATATATATATATATATATATATATATATATATATATATATATATATATATATATAAATATAAATATTTGAAAAGATTCTTGATAGTACAAAATTTTATTCTGGCAAGGAATATGCAGAAATTTAATGACACTAAGAACTAAAACAAACAACCGGTTTCATCCAAGATTTCCTCAGGTTTTAATTTTCTGTGAAATTTATTCTTAAAAGTAAAAGAAATTTCTAATTAGAAGTGGGAGAAAAAAATGTATGGTGAAAAGAGTCCAATCACATTGAAACCCAACAAGCATTCTCTCTGTGTGCAGAGAGCAGGCTTTTGAGATTTGATGTAAATGGTCTCCAGACCTTTTAAATGATATATGGAGTGCAACTTTGAAAGGACTGAAAAACAGTTGAGACTCAAACCAGCCAAAGATTCCCTGATAGTTATACCATGTTGTGCTATAGAAGACCCGGATGTATTTACTAGTTGACCAATGTTTGTAGACGGGTTCAAAATTCTGGGGCGTAAATGCTGTTTAATTCTAAAATACAAATACTGAGATGTTCTACCTATGTAGTCACATCCTCAACTACATTCAAATTTATAAACAACAGAATTAATGTGATGTGGAGGTAAAACATTCTTGCGAATGAAAGAAAGAATTGCTCGAATAAAAAATATTACTCAAACATTAGAAGAATAATGACACTTACTAATGGAAAACGAAATTTGCCTTTGCTAGATTCACCTTCTGTAAGGAAGACGTAAATAAATCAAACGTTTTTTAACAACATACGGCTTGTCCTCATGAAATTTATTAATGACATCATGCAAAATGTCAAGTCCAAAGGATATCCATTTTTAGAAAGTGTCCATTTCACTGCATAGAAAGGAATTTGAGCAAATTTTAAGAGCTTGAAAAGTCAACATTCTAACTAAATTAATTTTCTGCTGACATGGACAAAAAAGTCCCAATGCACATACAACCCTGAAAAGGTCAGTCAGTTGGTTAAGTGCCAAACGTGATAAACGCTTGGGCGATCATATCTCGAAAGAAACATGACTGACTGGGCAGAAGATTATCCCGCAGTAGGTTACCATTGCTTTCTGTGGTAGACTCATTGCCAACCAAGGCTATAGAACCCAGTCTGTCCTATTATTTGACCCATAGCTGAAGGGAAGAGACAGATTAATAACTTTCCCAAGGGTATTTGCACGTATATGATTGCAATGAATTCAACTGGAATTCGAACTCGGCTCTCCAATTTCTCATTTCGAGTCGATATCCACTGGACCACAACGCACTAGCCTTCCTAAATACAGAAGTCAAAAAACTATCCTCACCTTTACGGACCAAAACATCCAAAAAGAAAAGACAACAACTCTACAGTAAATTTTAAAGACGGATGGACAGAATTTAAAATGTATCAGCTTCACCCTCATTATTAAAAAGTCAAAAAGTATCATTGACATGACGATGATACATTGGAAAATGATTAATATGTGAAAATAATAGGGCCGCATGAAAAAGTCAAAAAGTATCATTGACATGACGATGATACATTGGAAAATGATTAATATGTGAAAATAATAGGGCCGCATGAAAAAGTCAAAAAGTATCATTGACATGACGATGATACATTGGAAAATGATTAATATGTGAAAATAATAGGGCCGCATGAAAAAGTCAAAAAGTATCATTGACATGACGATGATACATTGGAAAATGATTAATATGTGAAAATAATAGGGCCGCATGAAAAAGTCAAAAAGTATCATTGACATGACGATGATACATTGGAAAATGATGTTGAATATGTGAAAATAATTAAGGGCCGCAAAATGAAAAAGTCAAAAAGAAAAATATCATTGACATGATGATGATACATTGGAAAATGATTAATATGTGAAAATAATAGGGCCGCATGAAAAAGTCAAAAAGTATCATTGACATGACGATGATACATTGGAAAATGATTAATATGTGAAAATAATAGGGCCGCATGAAAAAGTCAAAAAGTATCATTGACATGATGATGATACATTGGAAAATGATTAATATGTGAAAATAATAGGGCCGCATGAAAAAGTCAAAAAGTATCATTGACATGATGATGATACATTGGAAAATGATTAATATGTGAAAATAATAGGGCCGCATGAAAACTGACTAAAATGTTAGCAAAAAAAAAAAAACCCAACAAAATGTTTCTATATATATATTTATATATATATATAAATATATATTTATATATATATGAATATAGATAAATATAAATATTTATAAATATAAATATATATATATATTTATAGATATATAGATATATATAAATATAATATATATATATGTATATGAATATATATATAAATATATAAAATATATATATAAATATATTAAAAAATATATAAATGTATAAAAATCTGCTATATCTCTTTTTAATTAAAAAGTACAAAAATCAGATATATTTCCAATTTATTTTTACAATTTTTATTGAAAAAATATCAAAAGCAGCCATATTTTCATTGGTTTTCTAAATCTTAATTAAAAATATGTAAATCAGCTATATTTCCAATTCATGTTTATATTTTTTTATTGAAAATATCAAAATTTGCTCTATATCCACAGAATTTTTAAGCTTTTAATAAAAATATGAAAATCAGTGAAATTTCCAATTTATTACTACATTCTTTAATAAAAATATAGAAATTCAATATATTTGTATGGGATTTCCTAATTTTAACTAAAAAATATGAAAATATACTTGTATAATTTTTTGGAAAATTATCAATGTCAGCATTGTTTTCATTGGATTTCTAAGTATTTAACTAAAAATATGAAGGTGTTCCAGATATGTGTCCTTATCACTCTGCGTTAAAACAGCAAAACCTGGACAGGCATACAGAAAAAAGTCCTGGAAAACTCCATATCTGCTGAGTACAACTTATCCTTGACCTCAAATGGAAAGACAAAGTTACGAATTATAAAATATTTTTAGTTAAGGCCATAGAATTATTCAAATTTAGATTTTGGCATTAAATGACCCATAAGGGTTGATCTGCTGCTAACCAAAATCAACTATCATTTTACTTAGTTTCCGCTTTGCACACATGGTCTGTCTGTTACTTAAAGTCTACCCTTCTTTAATTAGGAGGAAACTGTCCAGCACTCATTGCCATATAGGAAGATTGATATTACATACCAACTGTGAACACTTCTCTTTATTTTTAATGAGATTTTCATATATTTAAAAAAAAATATTTTGACAATTTTTGGGAGACATCATTCGTAATTTCAATGAGCCTTTGAATTTTAATGTGACATTTTATGTTGTCTTGATAAGCAGTGTATCTGATTTATAACCTCAATTTATTTTTATTTTCAGCTCTTTTGTCAAATTGTAGAATAAATTTGCAAGGTAAATTTAGGAAAAGGAAAAGTTAAAACTTATTCCAAAATTAAATTTATTTTCAGAGGTCAGTTCTTTCTTTTATCAATTTCAACATATTGGAACAATTTTGGGTAACTGAATGAAAAAATTGGAAAAAATTTATATAGAGTTTGAACAAGAGAATATGGAACAACAGTTCACAGATCTTGCACACCATATTAAAGGTAGTTCAGGTATGTGTACTTATTGCTTTACAACAGTGAAACTTTGATAAGCAGGCAGGTAAAATACCTAGAAAAAAATCCATATCTGCTGAGTATGACATGTTTTTGGCATCATATTGAGAGTCAAAGTTATGAACCTTCTTGTGCTGGAACAACATGCATCTTCTCAGTATTTTTGAGATGAAGTAGTATTTACACTATTTACATTATTCAAACTATTGTCTTCATCTTTGTTGCCATTTGTACGACATTTCAACCGTTGTACACTTTGGTCTTCTTCAGGTGCTAGGAATTTTAACTGAACTCTTAAGGAGCTATGAAGGCTGGGAAAAGGCAAAACCAACTGTTTGAGATAAGAAGACAATGAAGAAAGCAGGGAGAGCAATGTCAGGCCTGTATTAATCATTCCAGTTTCATCTGTCAGACCTGCAGAAGAGAGTGTCATGCAAGGATTAGTCTTGTAAGCAATTCCAAAAATTGCATTATATTGCAAGATAAATAGATGTGTACGACTACTACTTATTTGCATTATTTCTATTTTTTTTGTTCAATTGGTTTTAAGTAGATGATCATGGCTCTCCACATCCTCCTGTCCCTTGTTGCTCTTAATATATTTTATCATGTTATTTCTCTCAAACATTTGTTTATACTCATCAAGTATGTCAAGCTCTATTTTCCCATCTCTCTTTCTCTTGTGAGCATCAGATTCTCCAAGTCCTCCTCACTGATATTATGCATAAATTTCCTTTTTGTTTCTTTTATCTCCAAAACCTTACATGTTCGGTCTTCTAGTATTTTCAGCATCCTTCTGTAGAACCTCATTTCTTTCGCTTCGAGTTTTTCCTTCATTTTTGAGGTGATTGTCCAGCATTCACTGCCATATAGGAAGACATAACAGTCCACTAATCTTTTCTTTGTTTCCAACAAAATTTTTCTGTTTCTCAATACTCTACTCATTATTTGGAATGTGTCCTTGGCTATGCCAATACGAATTTAGATCTCAGTGTCGCACTTTTTCTCTTCTGTTAGAAAACTTCCCAAATATTTAAATTTCTGTACCTGCTTGATTTTAGCATCCCCAGCCTGTAGTTTGCCTTTTGGGCTCCTCTTTTTGCTGATGAACATGCATTCAGTTTTTTCATGTAGTTTATGTTTAGACCTTTCATCTTACTTAGGATGTCTTGTAGTTTCCTTTCCGTGTCTGCTGAAAGTATTTCATATCAAACACTTCAACAACAAGCGCTTTGCAGTGTAAGGGAAGAAACTCTTATATTACACAAATAAGGTAACGAAATATCTTCTAAGGGAAGTAACTCTATATTCTTTTTTTATTGGTTATTGCCCTTTTCTAATTTTAACTACCGTTCTTTTGTTTTTATTTTTCTTACCTTTTAATTGCTGTTCTTCCCCGACCCAACCTGAACCCTGGTGATAGCATCTGTTAGGGCTCCAGCTTTTAGCAAATAGTCAACTCTCCCAAACTGGCCTCAAAACCATATGAAAGTATAAAAATACATTTTTATAGTAAAAATACCAGCAGTAAATTTTCAAAGTTACAAAAATTTATCAACATTACATTTTGAAAAAGACATTACTAATGCTTCAAAGAAAATTAAATTTTGACATTAAACTGATTTTTAAGGAGTTGATATGCCACTCAACAAATAAAAGTTTTTAAAGCAAAATGACCAGGAATAAATTTTATCTGTAGTTGTAGGCATAGGAAGATTGATATTACATACCAACTGTGAACACTTCTCTTTATTTCTAATGAGATTTTCCTATATTTAAAAAAATATTTTGTGCAATTTTTGGGAGATATCATTCATAATTTCAATGAGTATTTGGATTTCGATGTAATATTTTATGTCGTCTTCATAAGCAGTGTATCTGATTTATAACCTCAATTTATTTTTATTTTCAGCTCTTTTGTCAAATTGTAGAATAAATTTGCAAGGTAAATTTAGGAAAAGGAAAAGTTAAAACTTATTCCAAAATTAAATTTATTTTCAGTTTTTCCTGTTATCAATTTCTACATATTGGAACAATGTTGGGAAAATTGGAAAAAAAATTATATAGTTTTCATCCTTTAAAATGTTTTCATCAGACTAAAATCATGTTATGGATGGAATTATATATCTGTAAAGAGGAATATAATTGAAATAGTACTAGTAATAGTAATGATATATTCCATTGTTATGCTCACAGTTAACGTAACAGATTATTTTGTTATTCACCTTAAATTATTGAGGCAAGCTCTTCCTTTCCTTTTGTTTGAAGTAACATGGGATTACAACACTATGATTCTGAGGTTATTTTCTTCTCAAGTAAGGTGTACTATCCATTTTAGTTGTTGCTCCTGTTGAAAGTCCTCAGGTGATGTGGTTTCTGTTATTTGGTACAGGTCTTTCTTTGTGATTCTGTAGTGCCTGTCCTGAAGGTTTCGCAAAAGAATGGTCTTTGACAAAATGCACAAAACTTTACTCAAAGCTTTTTTTCACCATTTTCACCATTAGAAAGTGGTTGTATATAGCTGAGATATTTCTGAATGAGTGTAGAACCATGCATGACATCCATAGGAAAGTCTCAATCTGACAAGGCTATTTAAGAAAATGAATCGAGTTTTCAGGCTAATGTTTTAGTTTTGTAGCAATTAGTGGCATTGAGCAAAACTATATTGGTGTATCATATACTATATTCAATTTCCTTATCACATAAACTAAATTTCTTTCATTGGCCTCTGGGTGGAAAAACAGGATCAATGACTTCTATTAAATACATGATAATAGGTATTACCTTTATATTCAAGATTATTTTTATCCCAAATAGGAATACCTATGTCATCAGCATAGCCCTACTCATCAAGAGTACATTAGCCTTGGGAAGGAAAAGAGTATCACTGGTTCTATTAGATATTTTATGAAGGGTATTGATCTTTTTTTCAAGATCATTTTTATACCAACTATAAATATCTATGTCACCATCATAGCCCTGTTCATCATTAGTAAATTTCATCAGAGAGGGAAAACAGGATCACTGATTTCTATTAGATACTTGATAATAGGTCTAGACTATTTGTTTAAATTCATTTTTTATCTACAAAATTAATATCTATGACATCAGCATAGCCCTGTCCATCATCAGTACATTGGCACTGGGAAGGAAAACAAGATCACTGACTTCTATAAGATACTTGATCATGGGTATTGATTTTTGTTCAAGATCATTTTCATCCTAAATATGAATACCTATGTCAACAGTATAGCCCTAGATACATTGGCATCAAGAAGGAAATCAAGATCACTGGTGTCTTTTAGATATTTGGTGAAAGGTATTGTCTTTTTGTTCAAGATCATTTTTATTCCAACTATGAACATCTACATCATCAGCATAGCCATGTTAATCATCAGTACATTGGCCTTGGGAGGGAAAACAAAGACTTCTATTAGATATTTGATGAAGAGTATAAATCTTTAGATCAAGATCATTTTTATCCCAAATATGATTACCTATATCATCAGCACAGCCCTACTTATCATGAGTATATTGGACTCTGGGTGAGAAAACAGGATCAATGACTTCTACTAGATACATGATAACAGGTATTAACTTTTTGTTCAAGATCATTTTTATCCCAATTATGAATACCTATATCATCAGCACAGCCCTACTTATCATGAGTATATTGGACTCTGGGTGAGAAAACAGGATCAATGACTTCTACTAGATACATGATAACAGGTATTAACTTTTTGTTCAAGATCATTTTTATCCTAATTATGAATACCTATATCATCAGCACAGCCCTACTTATCATGAGTATATTGGACTCTGGGTGAGAAAACAGGATCAATGACTTCTACTAGATACATGATAACAGGTATTAACTTTTTGTTCAAAATTATTTTTATCCCAAATATGAATACCTATTTCATCAGCATAGCTCACTTCATCATCAGTACATTGGCCTCACATAGGAAAACTGGGTCACTGACTTTTATTAGACACTTGATAATGACTAACTCAACTATGAATACTTATGTCAACAGCACTGCCTACTTCATATTGCCTACCTCAGTACATTGATCTCAGGAGGGAAAACAGGATCACTGACTTTTATTACATATTTGTTAACGAGCATTGATCTTTTGTTCAAAATTATTCTTATTCCAACCATAAATACCTATGTCATCAGCATAGCCCACCTCATCATCAGTATATTGTCCTTAAGTGGTAAAACAGGATCACTGGCTTCTATTAAATATCTGATAATGGGTATTGACATTTTGTTCATGATCATTTTCATTCCAATTATGAATACCTAATATCATCAGCTAGGCCCTGTTGATCCCAAGAGGGAACACATGATCACTGACTTCTGTTAGATACATGATGATGGGTATTAACTTTTTGTTGAAAATCATTTTTATACCAAATATGAATACATATGTTATCAGCAAAGTGCTATTCATCATCAGAACTTTGGCCTTGGGTGAGAAAACAGAATCACTGATTTCTATTAGATAATTGATAATAGGTATCAACATTTTTTCAAGATCATTTTTTGTCTCAAATATGAATATCTATGTCATCAGCATAGCCATATTTATCATCAGTGCATTGTCCTTTGGAAGGAAAACAATATCACTACCTTTTTGTCCAAAATCATGTTTGTCCCAAATTTTAATTCCTATGTCATCAGTATAGCCCTGTTCCCTATTAGTACATTGGTCTCGGAATGGAAAACAGGATCACTGATTTCTATTAGTTATTTGATATTGGGTATTGACTCTTTGTTCAAGATCATTTTTGTCACAACTATGAATACCTATGTCATCAGCATAGTTATACTCATCATCAGTACATTAGCCTTGGGATGAAAAACAATATCAGTGACTTCTGTTAGATACTTGATAATGGGTATTGACTTTTTGTTCAATATCAGTTTTATCCCAACTGTGAATATCTATGTTATCAGCATGGACTTGATGGTATCACTGTAGCATTCATTAAGAATTGTGCTTCCAAACTGGCTTCTGTTCTCTCTACCTTGCTGCCTTCTGCTTTCCTGCCTGCTGGAAGTCATAAAAAATTGCTCTAGTTTTGAAAACTCTGGTGAGATAACCTTCCAACTATAACCTATTAACCTTCTTTTCTGGTAAACTTTTAGAAGCCCTATGCTGAATTAATTCATCTCTCATTACAGGACCTTTTCTCAGACAAGCAATATGACCTTCATTTCTCCAGCTCAGCTGCTGATGTACTGACAATAATTACATAAAGAGTCCATCATGCCCTGGAAACATTGATTTCTGTATGATCAATGAAGCTAAGAAGCATCTATTCTGGCCAGTACTTAGATGAGTGACCACTTGGTAAGCTTGGATGTACAGGTGATGTAATAGGTAATAATTGCTCAAAATTGCTAATCATGGCACAAAGTTCCAATTACTGTTTGGTTCTTTATATTCATTAATGCACAAATAATGCAAGTTAATAATTGTATCACTAAACCATTATTATCTAAAAACAGCATTTCTTATAATCTAAAAAACTTTCTGGCTTCAATTTAACCACAAAGTGTTAAGTGATATAAAATGATCACTCAATCAAGTAGGGTAATTGACCCTTGCTTTGCTGTAAGATCTTCTTGTAGCTTAATAGTAAAGCATGCTTGGCTAGAAAGTGTTATTCTCAATAAAGATTGGACTACACATTGAATTCCTGTTGTGATGCACATTTTCTTTATTACATCTACAATAATACTTCTTCAAGTATTTTCAGCCATTTTTTTTATGTTTTATACTCATTTGGGGATTATTTACACAGATTTGTTTGTTTTCTGCAATAAATTTATTTTAGTTCTGGTTGCTTATTTGCTCCCCTTGTTTGCCTTTTTCAATTTTGCCATTTTGATTATTGTTGTCCCAATGAATGTTTCTGCAAAAATGAATGTTTCTGTTGGACAAAAAAAAAATGTCCCTTTAAAAAAATCATTTCTTTCATCTTCAAAGCCATTCATTTTGTGGTACAAAATTGTTGTTTGTATATATATATATATATATATATATATATATATATATATAAAGGAAAAGTAAACATATCATTTAAATTGGTTATAAATTGTAATTAATTTCTAGCTAAATTAACTCATTTCATTTGATCACATTATATTCTTTCCATTCAGTACAAATATTTTCCTGAAAAAATATTTTACAGGAAAATATTTGTACTGAATAGAATGAATATAGTGTGGTCTGATGAAATGAGCTAATTTAGACTTATAATTTATAACCAATCTAATTTAGACTTATAATTTATAACCAATCTAAATGATCTGTTGAGTTTTCCTTTATAAATATCATATTGCTCTGGAAAACATCCACTGAGCTCTTTTTAGCATGTATATTATCATTATACATGCCCAATAGCTGAGAGTGTTCTAATTCATTGCTGAATGAACGATGCATAGATACTAGAGTAGCTACTGTTTTTCAAAGTCTACCATTCTTCCAGAGTGCTCAGTCAGGGTGTGAGAGCATAAATAGTCATCCGCAGACAGATCTGTTTTGCTGTATCACAGCTCAGCAGTACAGTTAGACTCTGATTGCTTTTTAATCCAGGACTGAAACCCGACTGAATTAGCGTCAGTTGGCGATTCTACCTCTGAGCTACGGGCAGCAATATCTTTTATTAAATACGGCCAACAATGAAGATTTCATGATTTTTAACTATATTTTTCCAGCATTCTTACATTTTTTCATTTTGTACCTAAATATTCCATAATTTCTATTGTCCCAAGCACTTTTGGTAAATTTGGTAGCCATTGTCAAGGGTGTTTTGTTTCAAGTGTTATTTTTACCTCATATTTTGAAAATCACATTCTAATTTTTTTGTGTTCATTTGAATAGGAGCCTTCATTCATGCTGCATGTGGCTAGAAATCATGTAAGCATCTATCTGTTTAAAAAGAACTTAACATTCAACTCTCCTCAACAACACATGGCCCAATGAATAAAAGCATTGGTTGGACTTGACGCAAAAGGTTATGTGTTCAAGACCTGGCTATATGTGAGCAAAGATTTGGAGAGCTGAATTATTGGAGATTACTTAGACATCCAGAATAGGCATACTATGTAGAACTAGAGCAATCTACCTTGGTAGAGGAAATAAAGGGTTCAATTTAAAATTCCAATCATCTGAAGAAGGCTGGAGCATACAACAGCCAAAATGTTCTAAATATGGCACCAAAGATGAGGACAACTGTCCAAACAATGTAAATAGTATAAATAATTACAATACCTCATCTTAAAAATACAGACAAACACTAATTTTGTTTGGTCAATGAATGACCTTTGTTACCTGAATGGAAATGGTTGTTCTCACCATTACCATTTGCTTAGAAATAAAGACATGTACCACAAAACTGGATGTGCATTGTGGTGCAGTGGATATCGGCTCGGAATATGAAATCGGGAAGCTGAATTCGAATTCCAGTTGAATTCATTGCATTCATTTATGCACAAATAACCTTGGGAAAGGTATCAATTCATCTATTCCTTCCAGTTATGGGTTAAATAATAGGACAGATTGGGTTCTATAGCTTTGGCAACCAGTTTACTGCAGAAAGCAATGCCAACCTACTGTGGGATAATCTTCTGCCCAGTCAGTCATGTCTCTTTTGAGACATGATTGCCCAAGCATGTATCACATATGGCACTTAACTGACTGACCACAAAACTCCAGTTTTTCTAAAATAAAAAAATGTGAAACTGCATAAAAATATTTTTACCAAATTTAATAAAACCTTGTTAAATATAAGGAATCAATATAACTAAATTGCTTAAATAAATGACAAAACTGTTAATCTTCATTTATGTGCTGTGTCTGTTCAGAATGTAGGGATCATAGCCCTTCATATCTTCCTCTCCTTTGTTGCTCTTAATGAGTTTTGTCTTTCTCCCAAAAACAGTTCTGCAATCCATTTACTCAATATGTCACACACTGTTTTCCCTGTCCCTCTTTCTATCCATCCTGTGAGTATCAAATTTTCCAAGCCCTTCTTCCTTATTACATGTTCTAGAAATTTCAACTGTCTTGTCCTGATGTTTAGAATAAGTTTCCTTTTCGTTTTTATTCATCTCTAATACATATCTTTGCTCACATGCTCAGACTATCCTGTCCTCTGCTTCATTGTGTAGAACCACATTTCTGCAGCCTAGATTCTCATCTTCATCTTTGAAATAGTTGTCCAGCATTCGCTGCTATTTAGTAGGACATATATTTGATTGGAATATTGCCTCTCATAGGAAGATCTTCAAAAGAGAAAAGCTTGTTTTGCCCAGCAACACTCATTTCTATAGAGTGATGTATCAGAGAGGGAAATATATTCACACACTTAGAGAGAGGAAAGAAAGATTCATTCTTATATTGAGGGGAAGATAATTAGACAAACATGGATAAAGAAAAAGAGAAATAGTGATTCATATTCATGGAGAGAGAAGGGAAAAAGAAAAAGTACATAGATATAGAGGGAGAGGGAAATATATTCACTTTCTAAGAGAGAAGAAAGAAAGATTAATTCCTATATAGACGAAAAGATAGTGAGAGAAATAAGGATAAAGAATAACATAAATTGTGATTCATTTTCATGGAGAGAGAAGGAAAAGTACATGGATATAGAGGGAGAGGGAAATATACTCACACTCTTAGAGAGTGGAAGAAAGATTGATTCCTATATAGACAGAAACATAGTGAGAGAAATATGGATAAAGAAAAAGAGAAATAGTGATTCCTAGTCATAGAGAGAGAAGGGAAAAAGAAAAATACATAGATACAAAGGGAGAAGCAGATGGAAAGATAAACCGAGATAAATTGAGAGAATTATGTAAATCTGATTAGTTGTACTGATAAATGGAAACTTATGTTTTGTGGTCCTCTTAATTGAATTACACAGCAGCAGCCTTTGCCGTGACCACTGCATATAGAAAGCACTTTTTTTTCCTCAAGGGAGAGAAAAATCATATCTCTTTCCCTCGACCAACATTTCAATCCTTTACTCCGGTGATAAAGGCATTTGCAGTCAGTTGCATCTCCATTTGGGGATAGAAATGGCAGCTTTCATTGTGTGGAAATCCCAAGATATGCTTTTAAATAATTAACATCTCTTAATTAATTCAGAAGATTGCTATTTACAAAGATTTAAAAATCTGAGTAAATAGAAATAAGACACAATGAATAATCTTCTTTTAAGTGCTGTGTTACTTCAGGACGTATGTGATCATGGCTCTCTACATCTTCCTGTCTCTTGTACCTCTAAACTTTTGTCTTGGTATTTCTCCAAACCTTACTCTGCTATCTGAATTGTATCACTAAACCATTATTATCTAAAAACAGCATTTCTTATAATCTAAAAAAACTTTCTGGTTTCAATTTACCCGCAAAGTGTTAAGTGATAGTAAATGATCACTCAATCAAGTACGGTAATTGACCCTTGCTTTGCTGTAAGAGCTTCTTGTAGCTTAAAACCATCAAGTATGTCACGTTCTGTTCTCCCATCATGCTTTTTCTCTATCTGCCCTGTGAGTATCAGATTCTCCAAGCCCTTTCTTTTTTTGTTTCCATTCTATCCAAAACTTCTTCATTAAAATCTTCTTCTTCTTCTTCTTCTTCTTCTTCTTCTTCTTTATGAGCTGTCTCTCATCAGGACGTAGGCGATCATGGATTTCCACTTGCCCCTGTCCCTTGTCACTTTTGACATTTTCCCTCTTGGTAACTCTCCCAAACTTCACTCTGCCATCTACCTGCTCAAAACTATCAACTATGTCTCACGCTATTTTCTCCTGTCCTTCTTTCTCTCTATCCGTCCTGTGATGATCAGATTCTCCAAGCCTTCCTTTCTCATTACGCACTTCAGAAACCTCAGTTGTCTCTAAGTATAAGGTTCATTTTCGCTTGAATCCTTTCCGAAACCTCTTGTTTATATATTCGGTCCATGGTATCCCAAGCATCTTTCTATTGAACCATAATTTTGTTGCTTCAATATTTCCTTCATCTTTGACGAGATCGTACATCATTCGCTGCCATATACGAGATCAGATATCACGTAAAAGTCCAGCATTCGCTTTTTTGTTTTCAATGAAATGTTCCTGTCTCTCAGTTCTCTACACAGGTTTTGGAATGCGTCCTTGGCCATGTCAATACGTCTTCGGATCTCAGTGTCGCATTTTCGTTCTCTGTTAAATCACTTCCTAGGTTTTTAATTTTGTCTACCTCCTTTACCTAACTATCTTCGACCTGTGGTTGGCATTTTGGGCTCCTCTTTTTACTGATTACCATGCATTCAGTTTTCATGTAGTTTATGTTTAATTCTTTCTTCCATATTTATCTGTAAAACGCCCCCCCCCCCCCGCCTACCACATCGACCTCGTACAAAATTATAAGACTGTATAGTACATGCTTCGTCAAGGTTTCATACATTTTTAATTCAGAGTTGTTCTTTTTTAAACAATTGCTAGAGATCCTAATCTTCTCTACTATTTAACAAAACCCTTAGCTGAGTGGTGCAGACAGATTTATATCATTCATTTTAGGACTCTACTTTGAAAAGAAAAGAAAAACAAATTGGGTGAAGAAGTACATTAAAAGTGATTTTTCAATAGTAATTTTAATGATGAATATGCAGCTACATTGGATGGATTTTATGGCTGGAATAGAGATTGTCTTGCATGGAAATAATTAACTAACCCATCTTAAAAGATAAGTTGGAGTACTTGAATTTTAAAATTTTTTTTTTTTTTAATCATCTCACCCCAAGCAAGGCATTCCACTGCCACTATTGCGCATGGGGCTACATAGGGGAAGGTAAAGAGAAGGAGTGGATAGACATAGGGAATGTCAGGAGAAAGGTGACAGATGAGTAAGGATAGCGAGGATGAAGGTCGGGCAGATGGGAAGAGTGCTTGATAGAATGGGAGCAGGTTAGTGTGTTAGGAGGTGTGTATTGACCTTACATTTAAACTCCTGGAGATTGTAGCCGTCGGGGAAGCAATCGTTTGGAAGAGAATTCCACAGTCGGGAAGTGCAAGGAAAGAAACTGTTGGAGTAGAAGTTACGGCTGCATTTTATCGGTTTCACTGTAAAAGGGTGGGATCTAGTTGCTAATCTAGTATCTCGTGCAAATTCGTATTTAGGGGGCACCAGTGATCTAAGTTCATCGGAGCAGAAGCCGTGAAAGTATTTATAGAAAATAATTTTGAGTCATTATGATATCAAGAAAAATGTAAGGAATTATTGTAAATTCTTGAATAATGTTTATTAAATGATAATGTTTATTAAATGATAATGTTTATTAAATGATACGGATATCTAATGAGGGAAGCCAGAAGCCAGAAGCCAGAAGCGAGTTCGACAAACAAGAAGTGTAAGAGAAGAAACTGTTAGCATAGAACATATGGTTACATTTATCCATTTCAACTGTAAGATAATAAGACTTTGTTACTGGTAATCTAGTACTTCGTTTCAAATCTAGCTAACAAAGAAGATATCTTATCAGAACAATTACCATAAAAATATTTATAGAAAAAGTATGGGGAAGCATTACACCAATGAGAAAGGGATTGAAGCAAAGATGCAATTTCAAAACCAACAACATTGCAGATTCTTTGGGTTTTATCAAAAATCTTTAAATAAATAATAGGAAGAACCATGTGATGAGCAATATTCAATGCACAAGAAAATTGTAGACTTGTGAGTAAAAAAGATCATTCAGTACAACATTTCACAAACGATTTTGGCATGTTTGATTATTCACACTATGCAAAACAATTATTTTTTTTTTAGTGGTTATGTTGAAATGGTAAGGTCGTGCATATTCAAAAAGTTCCAGTATGAGGTTGCCGTGACGCGTAAGTTAAAAAATACGAAGTATCGGTTTTTGTTATATTTGTAAAGTGCGATTCATGATTGGTCAATTTTTCCAATAAACGGGAATGCTCTATGAGGCGAGCGTTAAGGGAGCCTGTAATATGATGCGATGACGTTGTGATGCAGAAGATGTGGATGCATTGTCCCTGCAACGTCGGGTTTTCACCTTGTAGAAAATGTGAAATTGTTATGGCATATGATAAGGTAGAAACTACAAAAAGTTCAAACATACCGTTTGTTTCCTTAAACAGCCCCAATATACGAAACGACCAGCTTCAGCTAAAACCACATGCACCAACAATTATCGCTTGAGTCAACAAACCAGAAATGCTTCTACCACTGGATCTACACATGCAACTGAAAATGATAAGTGTTCATTTAGGTGTCGACTTCTTCATCTTCGTCGATTTCTTTGTCTTTGACATCGTCTTCCTCGACTTCTTCGTCTTCATCTTCTTCGTCATTTTCTTCTTCTTCTTCTTCTTCTTCTTCTTATTATTATTATTATTATTATTATTATTATTTTCTTCTTCGTCTTCTTTTTCTTCCGCTTCTCGTTCTTTTTCTTTTTCTTTTTCTTCAACTTCTTTGTCTTCTTCTTTTTTTTCAGATTTGTCTTCTCTTTCTTTCTTCTTCTTTTTCTTCATTTTTTCTTCTTCTTTTTTTTTTTTTTAATCGTTTCACCCCAAGCAAGGCATTCCACTGAATTAGCATAAGGCATCTCGAAGAGGAAGATTTTGTAAATTCTAAAGGTTTCGGTGATTTCTGCCGTACTCTGTAAATTGAGCTGAAAAAATTTTGCGTACATCAAACGTTCATGTCATGATCGACAAGTAACCCAATTTAGGTTGAAATCAAACCAAAGGTTTCGGACGAATAGGGTTCGATAAAATGGAGACACACAGACACACAGATAGACAGACGTATAAATGTTTATATATATATATATAGATAAACAAGATTATGTTCAAATTCAGCATGAAGAATAACTGTTCATTTTTTTTTTTAATCCTGTGTGAGGTGGATGAGGAATTATGGTTGTTTGGAATGCATATTGGTGTATATGCAATGAATCATGCACTGTTCCAATAATGTGCTTGGCTGGGCAAATTTTTATTGCGATCAAATTGATGAAATTGATGATTAACAATTCTGTAAAAATTAATAGAGCTCCCAAAGTCAATAAATAATTCAGTATTGTTGTTGTTCTCCCTTCACAATCAAGCTTGGGGATCATATCTAGGATTGAACTTTGGACCAGACTGCTTTTTTATCAGTCAGACATTTCCCTAATAAAATCATGAAATCCCCGGAATCAGATTCGCAAAAATTATGCTCAGCCTGCTTGCATGCACAGAAAATCCTGGAAACTTCTACTCAATTTTTCGGATGTGTGTCTGGGTAAAATATCTCTCTTCTCTCTCTCTCTCTCTCTCTCTCTCTCTCTCTCTTTCACTCTCTTTTTTCTCACTCTTTCACTTACTATCATTTGTTCTTTCTGTCTCACTCATTCTCTATCTCTCTCACTCACTCACACTCATAGTCACGCACAAAAAATAGCTTGCAAAATTTGATGTGACTAGTAAAGTTTTAGAAGGCAAAATAATTTGCAGCTACCGATGACTGCTGTAAAATATTTGGATTTTAAAAATATTTGTCTATATTTCTGAGATCAGGTATTGTAATTCTTTGCACTATTTACATTGTTCGGACTGTGGTTCTCCTTTTCGCGACGTTTCAGCCGTTGTACGCTCCAGCCTTCTTCAGTTTATTGAAATTTCGAACTGAAACCTTTATTTCGTCCACCGGGGTAGATTGTTCTAGTTCAAAGTGCCATGCCTCTTTCAGACACTGATGTCTTCAAGGACATATGGCCCAGTGGATAAAAGAGATGGTTGAATCCAGTGACTTGACCCAAAGAGTTGTGAGTTCAATACCTGACTACAGCAGGGGTGAACAAAAACTTGGCGAGTTAAGTTAAAGGGAGTTAACTGATACTGAGACATCTAGAATAAGCATGACATGGGGAACTAGAACAATCTCCCTTTCCATTGTAAATTATTGTTACTTTAAAGCATCGGAGTGAATAATTATGCAGAGTTAAACAGCGTAGGATAGATTCTATATCACCCCGTGTATCGTGTTCTTTCTTTTCTTTCACTCTCTTTCTGCCTAAAACTTTAACTTTTTATGTAGCCCCCTGCACATCAGTGGCGTTAACGCGTTGCCTCGGGTGAAATGATTTAAAAAAAGCATGAACAAACTGAGAGAGATATTTAGATAGATAAAAATACACAAAATCAACTTGAGACAAACAGATAGATATACAGAAACAACTCAAGACAGATAAGCGGAACTCGAAACAGACAGACTGCATGATGCCATGATACATATTTGAAAAAATTATCAATGTCTTCCCTTACAAATATATGTAACACTATGACTAATTTCTTTCTTTATTGAAATGAAAGTATAAGTAGATGAAAAAGTTATTTAAATATTAATGACGATATTTCATCTAAGAATTTGAACACTAGTTAAAACTATTATGTTTGCTACTTACGATAAACAGTATGAAATAAAAAGCAGAGGATCAAGAATATTTTGGATAAAGAAAAAATTCTTCTATTAGGAGTTTTTACTAATTAGATTTAAAACGTTTGCTCTTGATATGTTTGTGATAGTTCTATCAGTATACATTATTTAAATTGTCAAATTATGTGTATTTTTGTTAACTGATTTTGACATTTCAACAAACCACCATTTTTAATCTCCCCCCCCCCTCTCTCTCTCTCTCTCTCTCTCTCTATATATATATATATATATATATATATATATATATATATATGGATATGTCTATCTGTATGTTTGCGTTTGTGTGTCTCCATTCTAAGGAACCGTACTCCTCCGAAACCCTTAGTCCGATTTCAATCGAAATTGGGTCGCAAAATTTTTTGAATCGATTTACAGGATATGGCAAAAATCATCGAAACGCTTAGAATTTACGAACGCGTCTCCTCCGACAGGCCTTATGGGAATTCAATAAAAATCGAGTAACTTGTAGGTCAAGGTCCGAACCTTTGAGGTACACAATTTTTTTTCGAATCAATGTACAGGGTTCGTCAAAAAAAAAAAAAAATCAAGGACTTACATAATTTCAGATGGTTTTTTGCGCACTTTTATTCCTTTCTCCAAGACGCTTTACTCAAACTCAACCAAAATCGAGTCAATGGTAGATCAAGTTCTAATGCCTTGATATGCGAACAAAAAATTCATTTGACACACAGGATGCGGCAAAAATTAATGGAAAATGTTGCTTTTTGTGCTCGTTTATTTCTACGAAACGCTTAGTTGTATCGGGTCTTTTTTGTAGCCTTTTCATATATCATTACAATTTCACTTTTTCTACAAAGTGCCCACCCCCGATATTGCAGGGACAATGCATCCGCATCTTGTGCGTTATAACGTCATCGTATCACATTACAGGCTCGTGTAACGTCCGCCCTCGTTCTTCCACTTGTACATACATCATTCCTGTTTATTGGCAAAATTAACCAAGCATGAATCCCGTTTTACAATTACAAGAAAAATTTATACTTCGCATTTTTTTAACTTACGCGTTACGGCAACCTCATACTGAAGCTTTTTGAATAAGCACTTGATCTTACCATTTCAACATAACCAATAAAAAAAACCCGAGCAACGCCGGGATATACCGCTAGTCTAAAATTAAAAAAAAACTTATTTGTTTAGTTTTTCATAGTGTGAATAATCAAACATGCCAAAATTGTTCGTGAAATGTTGTACTGGATGATTTTTTTTTTAAATTATGTAAAAAAAGATAAGTAAGAATCACTACCAAGGGTAGTGATTCCCAACCGGCGTGTCGCGGCTCACGAAGAGAGTTTAAGCGTGCTACTAGAGTGAGATCTAGGTCCCACTCTTTTACCGTTGAAATAGTTAAATGTAACCTCCACATCTACACTGACAGTTTATTTTCTCGCACTTTCCACCTTGAATACTTACTGATAGCTACAATCTCCAAAATCCGAAAGAGCAATACCTGATGAATATTGCGGGTGCGGTAACACATCGCAACCAATCTGCAGCAATTTTTACAAGGTCGCCAAAGAGATGTGCGGTCTGGTATTATCCAAATAGAAAAACAACACTTTTCCTGTTCGCCAATTCTGGTCGTCTTTTCTGCATAAATTCGTCCAGTTGCAAGTCGTACTTTTCATTATCAATTAACTTGGCAGAAGTTCATTTCCAATCCCACTGGATACACAGAATTACTTTTTCAGGATAAAAAACTGCTTTTGGGATGGCTAAAGTTGAAAACAGTTCCCGTCTATCACTAAAGTTAAGCAACGTCGAATCTGGTCAATACCTAGATGAATGACCGCTTAGTTGCTGTAAGTTTGGATGTGTGAATACTATAAAGAGCTTACGACGACATCACGTTGAAACACCAATTCCTGTATGATCACCGAAGTTAAGCAACATCGAACCTGATCAGTAACTAGATGAGTGACCGCTTGGGAAAACCAGGTGCCGTAAGCTTAGATGTGTGGGTGGTGTAATGGATAATGGTTCGAAATTGTTCATCGGGGAGCCCGTGTTTCAAATCTCGTTGTGATTGTTATATCTACTTACGCAGAAATCTCTTTGGGAAAGGTGTAGATTCATGCCTTTTGACAACCTCAGCTATGAGTTAATTAGTTAGGCTTATATCACTAAATTATTATAATCTAAAAAAGAAGAAATTCTTAGAATCTAAAAATAACCTGCAAAGGCTTGAAAAGTCATAGAAAACAGATCTACCAATCAAAACAATTGGATCAGTTGCTCTGGAATAGCCTGAAGAAATGATTTCTTTGTGCTATATCAACTGAATAGGCAGGTAAGACCTAAGGAGTTGGTCGTGGTTTCACTTGATATTTCCGTGCTGGAACGAAAGCCACGAGGTTGAAGGTAGTAGAAATGGGTCAGGTCAATTTACTGTGTATTTTATTAAGTTGGTTCTAAGCTTTCGGCTCACATGAGCCATCTTCAGACAGGTTATAAGAACGGTAACACAAAAGCATCCACCATCAGCTTCGTGGAGTTTTATGTCAACACAAGATAAAGCTGTAAAACCAAATCTGTCCTGCTATTTAACCCTTAGCTGGAAGGAGAAGCGACGGATTAATACTTTTCCTATGAGTATTTGCGCATAATTGAATGCAACGAATTCAACTGGAATTCGAACTCAGCTCCTATTTCTCGTTCCTAGCTGATATTCCACTGCACCACAATGGCACGCACATACCTTTGTTAAATACTTTTTAAATACTTTTTTTTAATATGCGCAGTGCCTAAAAGAACCCATTTTTGGATGACCCCTTTGTATGGTATGGTATTCATAGCTGCTCAAGAAAGTTACACAGATTGAATGGGATTAATTACCAGTCACCACTAGAATCCCGTTAACATTCACATCCTGCATTCTAAACAATCTTGCCATTCCAACCTTCAAATCAGAGTAGTTTGTAATTTTCTCAATATTCAGAATCTACAGAACTTTTGACCCTTAAAACGCGTGAGGATAGTTGCGTATGCAACCTACCAACTTCCCGGCCCGGTGGGAATGAACATATTGACAGGAGAGTTCCATAAGATTTATACGATGCTGTTTGATTAATTCCTCTCAGTAACTAATCAACTAACGGAAAATTCCAAGATGATCAAGATCACCATCGTATTACTCAGGTTTCAGTTGCATACCTTCACGCTGACCAAAGTTCCATTCCTTTTGACGTGTTGATTACCAATCCAGTTGGTTTTTTTTTCTTCATTACAAGTAAAGCAACGTTTGTACTAACACTTATAATTTTTGTAGATTTATATATTTCTATACTTGAATTTTGAAAAAATATAACTTGAAGAAGTCGAATATACTGTCGAAATATTGTTTAACTGTCTTTTCTTTTCTTTACCTTTTCTGAAATCACGCTCTTTTTTTTTTTCATAATAATGAAGATAATGATATTTTATTTCTTGATAGGGAGCATTTTAATTCCAAAGACTGCTTTCCTTAAATACGTTATCTAATATGTTTCTTTTTTGATGTAGATAAAGAATGTAAAAATGTTCCAAGCACTTTCAGCCACTTCTCTGTCCATTTTCTAAGGGTGTGATTTTTCCGCTGTTGTTATTTATTTTCATGTTTTTACTATAACGTAATTTATTTTGTGTTGTTATTGAAACTTTCAAAGTTCTTACATGCTGCGCACGACTGGTAATAGCGTGAGCATCTTTCTAATTATATAAAAACAACTTTCGTTATTACTGTTATTTTATATCTTTCCGCTCATTGGCTAATTGTAGTTTAGAAGAAAAGAGTTCTTACTTGTTTGTTTTTTAATTTTTTATGCAGGTAAGCGATAAATTCTTTGGTTTTTAGTTCTACATTAAAATTTGCTGTAAATACAAATTCTTAACTAGACCACGTAAAAAAAAAAAAAAAAAAAAAAAAAAAAAAACGCTGAGAAAATATATACTGAATATTTTTACATTCCTTATCTCCAGCAAAAAGGAAACACGTAAGATCACTAGAAAATTAAACAGAAAATTAATAAAATCATCCTTGTCGCTCGTTTCCAACAATATATATATATATTTCAACAGCTATTTTCTGATCGTTTTTGTTTTAGTATGTGTTGTTATCTTTGATCAGTGAATTCATTTTTTCTACGTATATATTCTTGTTATTCATCAAAATCCAACCTCCCTTGTCAGAGGGAAAGATGTGGATATTCTTTTTTTTTTTTTTTTTTATAGATTCCTTTGTGCATTTAGGTTTTTCTGTAACACCGCGTTAATAATAGTTTAAAACTTGGTGTCCACCGAAAATCAACCAACAAAATCTATTTAATAAATGTCTATTTTCATCCTAACAACATATATAAATTACATGAAAAAATGCAATAAAATTTAAATTATTTCTAGCTGCAATATTTTAAGTAAGGAAGTTCTTATTTTTTGCTTCACTTTTCCAGGTTTAATAACTTGTCCTGTTTTTTTCCAGATTTAATATAATCTTAAGAATATTACTTTTCATGCGCGCATTTTTCATGTAATCCATGATTTTTCCTGAAATTACTATTAATTTAATATAAATTTAATGCTGAAAACCGCATGCAAAAATATTTAAAAAAAAAAAAAAGAAGATTTATATGCAATTGATTAAAAAAAACTAAAAATTTGATTATTTATAATAAACTATGATAATCAATTCTGATAAAAGGATAAGTGATAAGAAAAGTTTGACAAAAATGATAAAAGATATCATCAGAATTTAAATGTTGAAATCCGCATGCAAAAATATTAAACAGAAAAAAGTTATAAAGAATAAGATTTTTTATTAGAAGCGTTAGTCACTCACTCATTTATGTACTTATGTAGTTAGTCTCCCTTTTCGGACTACACATATTTTTATGCAACATTTTTCTACTGAATGCAATTTTTTCTCAGAATGTAGCTAAGGAGGTGTCATATCTAACTCTGTAAACTGTTTGAAATTTGGTTGAGAACTGAATTAGTGAAGCTTGAGAGTTGCCTAGATTCACTAAATGTCGTACTTAAGAAAATATTCAACCACTGCTGTGGTTGAATGAACATCTATTGAACAGGTGAAGAGGCTCATCCCTTGTTTCCTGTTTAGGATGCGGTTTCCGGTTTTCTCTTTTCCAATCATTTCACTCTTTTATTTGTTTTTTTCCAATTGGAGTAGATAGACTAAACTATCGCCTGGTTCACTCCACCCACATCTATTGAACAGGTGAAGAGGCTCATCCCTTGTTTCCTGTTTAGGATGCGGTTTCCGGTTTTCTCTTTTCCAATCTTATCACTCTTTTATTTGTTTTTTTCCAATTGGAGTAGATAGACTAAACTATCACCCGGTTCACACTCCACCCACGTCTACTGAACAGGTGAAGAGGCGCATCCCTTGTTCCCTGTTTATGATGTGGTTTCCGGCTTTCTCTTTTCCATTCTATTTACCCTTACGTAGCCCCCTGCGCATCAGTGGCGTTATCGCCTTGCTTAGGGTGATATGATTAAAAAAAAAAAAAAAAAAAAAAAATATATATATATATATATATATATATATATGAACAAAACAAAACTGCTCTTTTAACCATCAGAGAGAAATTTTCTGCCAGCCGCCAGTATGGCTAATGCAAGTCTACTTGAGAGCTTTTCAGATCCTTGGTCTTTCTTTTCAACTGACCTGGTGTGGGAAAAATATATCGGATCTATACCTGCATCTGATGCTAGGAAGGTTGGGTCTCTGTGTCGAGCCATAAAGTTTTTTTTCCTGGTCGGGTGCTTCTATTATTCATCGACAAAATCTAAAGAAAGATCTGCACTGTAATCGGTCTTGACTTGGCATTTCGACTTGAGTCACTTCCTCTCCGATGTGACGTGGCTTACCTCTGTCTTTTCTACAAATATTTTCATCGCAGCTGCGCATGAGCTTTTTTTCCTGGTACCCGTCCGTGTGAATTTAAGCATGCTACTAGAGTGGCATCTAGGTCCCACCATTTTACTTTTGAAATAGTTAAATGCAATTGTCGTTTTTTTTTCGAACAGTTTTCTTTTCTTGCACTTTCGTTTCATGGAACTCAATTCCGTTTACTTGCTTCTCTGGTAGCTACAATCTCAAAAAATTTAAATGTAATGTCAATTGCCATCTTCTATTTTCTTGAATACTGTTTATCTTTTATCCTTTCTTCAAAACCCGCTATACACAATATTTTCTCTCACAGTACCCTCCCACTGCTCATTAGTGGTGGTCTCATCTTGCTTGGGGTGAAATGATTAAATAAAAAAAAGTGAAAAAAAGAGATATATTAGTCTATTTTCTGCTTTGATTTCAAAAGCACGTTTTGTTGTTCATTTGTTCTTATTTTCTGAAATTAGAAATATAAATTTTTTCCACATATAAGACTTGTATGGAAACTATTTTTTGTTTTAAAAAAAGAATGAGAAAAAAAAACAAAAAAGCAAACAAACACAAAACAAAGAATGGTGATGTTTGATAATTTATTTTGAATATTAATGGCAGTAATTCTTTTAGACACATGATTTAACTCTGTTCTACAGCATTGTCATAGACTCAAACCAAGAAAACATAATTAGTTATTTACACTATTTACATTGTTCGGACTGTTGTCTTCATCATTATTGTCGTATTCCTGACACATGACCCAGTGGATAAAAGCGTTGGTTGGATCCAGTAACTTGACTCAAAGAGTCGCAAGTTCAATACCTGGCTACAGCAGTAGTGAACAAAAACATAGTTTTGAGCTAACTGAGACATCTGGAAAAAGCATGGCTCCTAGAACTAGAACAATCTACACCGGCGAACAAAATAAAGGGTTCTAATCACCTGAAGAAAGTCGGAGCGTACAACGGCCGAAACCTCATGAATATAGGTTTATAAGTCCCAAAAATTCATACACTGATGTCCTCAAGGACGCAGGTCTCAAAGAGTTATAAGTTCAATACCTGGCGATAACTGATACTGAGGAATTTGGAAGAAGCATGACTCATGGAACTAGAACAATCTACTCTGGTGAACAAAATGAAGGGTTCAGGTCTAAATTCCAATCACCTGAAGAAGGTTGGAATGTACAACGTGAATATAGCAACAAAGAAGAGAATAACTGTCTGAAGAATGTAATTTTTTTTTAATCATATAACACCGAGCAAGGCGGTAACGCCACTGATGTGCAGGGGGCTACGTAAGAGTGAAAAGATTGGAAAAGAGAAAGCCGGAAACCACATCCTAAACAGGGAACAAGGGATGAGCCTCTTCACCTGTTCAATAGACGTGGGTGGAGTGTGAACCGGGTGATAGTTTAGTCTATCTACTCCAATAGTTTAGTCTATCTACTCCAATGGAATAGTGTAAATAAAGAAAAACAATAACTCATCTCAAAAATATAGACTGAGGGTTTGATTCGAAGTTCCAACGTATATCACCTGAAGAAGATCGGAGCGTATAACAGCCAAAACGTTGTCAATATGGTAACAAAAATGAGGACAACAGTCCGAACAATGTAAATAGGGTAAATAATTACAATAACTCATCTCCGAAATATAGACAAGACATAATTAGCCTTCAGAAAATAAAATAATGAAACGACGTTCTCTAGTCTTCCCTATAACACCATGGATATCACCTACGTCTTAAATTATTTTTAATTTCCACAATTATCTCCCAAGTACAAATTAAACGTAATAGACTAGGCCAGAACTTGAACTCAGTTTGCCAATTCTGGTTTAAGCGTCGATAACTTACATTATCCGAATATCGACATTACAGTGTTATTAAAAAGTTAAATATAGCTTCCATTTTCAAATGCCATGCTTTAAATAGTATATAAAATGTTATATTTTTCCGAGGAGATGACTTTTAGTGGGAACTAGTTACTTTTTTAAAGAAGAGTACGTATATAAAATATTTAGTGTTTTATTTATTTATTTGTACCGATTTCATGGCCATAACTGAAATGTCTGCCATCTCCCGCCCTTTTCCATCCCTCACCATAAGGACTGTTCCGGTCTTTCAGTTATTGAACTCCTGGTGCAAATCCCTGCAAGAGACAACGCCACGCAAGTGCCGTTCGTCTTGACATTTTTGACAGGTATCATCTCAGTTTTGCACTTCGTGACACGACAACAGTGCACTTGATCACCTAGCCATATCGACGCTATGATATATAAACTTGTTTCCACCTGTGTGGTTTTCGTGGTCGTAAATGGATATCTGAGTGCTTGTTATTTTTGTATGCGCTTATTTACCTCTGTTTCTGTGTGACTTTTAGTTTGTGTGTTCGTATGTGTACACAGGTACTAAATGTGTGCACTTTTGCAAAATTTTACCCACAAATATTGAAATAAACAGACACCGTTAGTGTGCCAAGATTTAGCAATTAATAATAATATATTTATACACAATTATTTGATTTAATCTAAGAACATAAGAGAAATAATTACGCTAACATTTCACAATGCCTCGTACTCCAGACACACACAAAGTGTTATGATTTAAAGGGAAATGTATTTTCTTGACGAAAGAGGTCATTATTAACTAACCGTTACATTTTTCCTTAATGCTTAGTAACTGGAAAATAAAATGTTCATGTTCAGTCGAGTAGATTTCTGAATATTTCTGATAAGGAACTACAAGAAATTTCTGGTTTTAGTTTTAATATTTTTGTGCATTACAAGCAGTTTTATTCCTTTGCTACGTTTCAGAACGGGTGCCCGCAGGCGCACTAATGCACCCTCAAAGGTAGCCAGGTGCGCCCCAAGTTAACACAAGTGTAATTTATGTTTTTTTAATCTTGTGACAATTAAAACCTTATGATCTTGTAAAGTTAGAGACTAAACCTTATTCATTAGATCTAAACTTTGGAAAGAACATATATATTCTTTTTTAATGTTTAAAATACATTAATTTTGGCACTCCTAAAAAGCGGAGGTGGTGAGGCTGGTCAATACTTTCTATCCTAGACTTAGCTAATCAGACCCTTGACTTAATCACTCATTACAATATGCTCATTCACCACAAGAACTCGTCCATCAGCTCACATTCCTACATATACCATAATACCACATATTCTCAGGGAGACCTAAAAAGGGAAAATCCCATGACGTAAAGAAATTGTTTTTTATACAATATCTTGAATAGGAATGAACATTTATTAACGCTGTATACATTAATGTTGGCAATTGGTTGAAAGGGGAGGGGTGAAGTGGGTCAATACTTTCTATCCAAGACGTAGCTAATCAGATTCATGACCCAATCACTCATTACAATATACTCGTGCACCACAGGAACAAGTCCATCAGCTTACAATCCTACATATATCATAATACCGTATATTCGCAGGGGGATGTAAAAAGGGGGAAAAACTCATGACGTAAATATTTTGTTTCATCTACAATATCTTGAGTAGGAATGACTGCAAAATACACTTTCCTCTCCTTTTTTATCGACCGAAGCACACAAATGCATGCTGGGATTTTTCCTAACAAATAAAATAGGCCAGTTTGTGGTTTTATCTGCTTCAGTCCTGTCTTGAAGTCAGAACTAACCACCATAGACTATCGCATCTACCTCCCATTAGCATGGGACAGGCTAGCCTCCCAGAGAGTAAAATACTACGCCTCCTTGGCCTTACACTCTCGGCGGACCTCAAATGGAATGACTATATTGAATCCATTGCCAAATCTGCTGCTATGAAAGTCGGCTCTCTGTGCAGGGCCCGGAAATTTTTCCCACATGAAACTATTCTGCACATATACAAATCTACCATCCGCCCGTGTATTGAATATTGCTGCCATATCTGGTCGGGTGCCCCTGCTGCTCTCCTTGGGCTTCTTGACAAAATACAAAGGAGGATCTGTAACGTGGTTGATACTAACTTGGCAGACCGGCTGCAGCCGCTCTCACACCGGCGTGATGTAGCTTCCCTGTGCCTCTTCTACAAGTACTTTCATGGCTTCTGCTCCGATGAGCTTAGATCACTGGTGCCGCCCAAGCACGAATTTACACGAGATACTAGATTAGCAACTAGGTCCCACCCTTTTACAGTTAAACAAATAAGATGTAACCGTAAATTCTACTCCAACAGCTTCTTTTCTCGCGCTTCCCGCCTGTGGAACTCCCTTCCACAAGTCTGCTTTCCCGACAGTTACAATCTCCAGGTGTTTAAATGTAGGGTCAATAGACACCTCCTATCACACTAACTCCCAACTATTCTCACAACACTCTCATCTACCCAACCCTCATTCTCGGTATCCTCACCCGCCTATCACCCACCCTCTGTTATGTCCTATATTTAACCAGCCTTTCTCCTCTCTATGTAGTCCCCTGCACAGTAGTGGCAGTGACATGCCTTGCTCGGGGTGAAACGCTTATAAAAAAAAAAAAAAAAAAAAAGAACACTATTTTTCCTTGTCCGAACTTGATTCTGTGTGTCGACGCCATACATTGACCGATCGAAAAGAAATTTTGGGGAGGAGTGCAAACATGTGAGAGGTACAAAGTACTAGGGTGCGTAACTATTTTGAAAACAATTTAATGATAAAAATATTTATTTAATAAAAATGCAATATTGTTTTTTTGTATATATTTTCTTTAAGTATTTATATACAAGAATCTAGTTTCCGGTTCGCCCTGTGTTAGCGAGAACTATAAAAAAATAACAAGACAAAACCTTTCAAAAAGTTAAGATTTGGCTCCAGAAAGAAATATTTATGCATGGCCAATTGTATGTTGCATGCTCAAAAATAAGTAATCCTAAGAAATTATTCTTTGTTAAAAGGGAAAATAAGAAAAAATAAATTTTCCTAAAAAATATTGTTTACCTTCAAGTCCTATAAAATTAAATTCCATTAAATAAATTATTAAACTGCATTAGTCAAAGTATTTTTCCAAAGAAATCAGCTTACTCAAATTTCATCGATTGATTTGAGAAATTGAACGAAATATTTAATATCCAGTTACTTACTAACTTTTGAATAGATTTCTTCTCATTTAAAAAGTTTGCTTATTTTAACCATTACCACTCTGTACGTGACTTAATTTGCTGTACTAAAAGAATTATCCTTACTCTGATCCATGAACAATATTGTGTTTGAATTCCATGGCGGTGTTGTCATATCCTGCTATGGCAACTGAAAACAACTTTGAGGGAAATTAACAAAAACGATGCTGCAGTTGAGAAACATTGGAAAAGAATGCAGCTGAAAGGAAAGTAATATTACTAATGCAGAGTAGTAAGGGTTGAAAAGAGTTAAAAGTCGCAGATTTAGTAGAGGTGAGCTTTCAAAAAAGTCGCAGATTTAGTAGAGGTGAGCTTTCAAAAAAGTCGCAGATTTAGTAGAGGTGAGCTTTCAAAAAAGTCGCAGATTTAGTAGAGGTGAGCTTTCAAAAAAGTCGCAGATTTAGTAGAGGTGAGCTTTTTTTTTTTTTTTTTTTTTTAATCATCTCACCCCAAGCAAGGCATTCCACTGCCACTATTGCGCATGGGGCTACATAAGGGAAGGTAAAGAGAAGGAGTGGATAGACATAGGGAATGTCAGGAGAAAGGTGACAGATGAGTAAGGATAGCGAGGATGAGGGTCGGGCAGATGGGAAGAGTGTTTGATAGAATGGGAGCAGGTTAGTGTGTTAGGAGGTGTGTATTGATCTTACATTTAAAATCCTGGAGATTGTAGCCGTCGGGGAAGCAATCGTTTGGAAGAGAATTCCACAGTCGGGAAGTGCGAGGAAAGAAACTGTTGGAGTAGAAGTTACGGCTGCATTTTATAAAAACAAGCAAAAAAAGCCAGTTTGACAACACTGGCTGAAGAATTATAATGCTGGTTACTATCCAAAGCGAAATAATATATTGTACCCTATATTTACTCCATAGCTGGATCGAGAATTCATGTTGATTATAAGAGAACAGTTTGTAGTAAAATAAAAACAACAACAATTTCTTAATTTGATAGGAGATTCTTTACTAGCGTGTCCTTTCAGTATTTAAACGATGACGGTTCTTCCCAAATTTCTTCTCCTTTATTATCTGTGAATTTTCATACCATACTGGAATGCTTTCTTGTGGCTTTTAATGTTGTCTTTTATTTGAGGTGTAGTAGATATCGTCTCGGGACGAGAAATCGGAGAGTCAAGTTTGAATTTCAGTTGAATTCATTGCATTCACTTACGCACAAATACCCTTGGGAAAGTTATTAAACTTTCGCTTCTCTCTCTAGCTATAGGTTAAATAACGGGACAAATTGAGTTCTATAGTCTTAGTTGGCAACCAGTCTGCCACAGAAAATAATGGCAAGCTACTGCGGGAAAATCTTTTGCCTGGTCAGTCAAAAAAATGCAGTGGAAAGGGAAATAATATTAATAATGCAGAATACTAAAGTTTGAAAGTAGTTCAAAGTTGCAAGTAGTGACATTTTTTTGAAACACGATCGCCAAAGCGTGTCTCATGTATGGCACTTAACTTTCTCTTAGACTGGTTGAAACAATAAAATTCTATTATTCCATAGCTGGAAATGGAATTCTTGCTTCAAGGTCATTTATACGAAAGTGAACACTCCAGACAAGACTGGAATTTGAACTCCGCCCACCGCAATTATTTTCTATGTCGATAACTGTTACACTACTCGTATAGCCACAAATAGAAATTCAACGCATTAAAAATTTTTTAAGACATACATTAAAGTAGTATGTTCGCAAAATTCTAAATTTATAGCATTTATAATTAATTATATGGCATTTATAATTAATTATATGGCATTTATAATTAATTATGTAGTATTTATAATTATAATCATATAACACATCCACGAAACTATAATTTTCCTCAAAATATTATTGAAGTACAAAATTCTTGTTTTTTTTAAAGTTTGGGCGTAAATAAAATCAGTCATTCAGTTAAGTGCCATACGTGATACACGCTTGGGCGATCATGTCTCGAAACAGACATGATTATCTCGCAGTAGGTTGCCATTACTTTCTAAGGTAGACTGGTTGCTAACCAAAGCTATAGAATCCAATCTGCCCTATTATTTAACCCATCACTGGAGATAAGAGACGGATTAATACTTTTCCCAAGGGTATTTACGCGTAGGTGAATACAATGGAATCAACTGGAATTCGAACTCGACCTCCCAGTTTCTCGTTCCGAGCCGATATCCACTGCACCACATCCTTACTAGTAAACAAAAACCAAAAGCAAAAAAGAAAAATGAAATGGTGCCGAGACTCCAAACATCTTTTTTAGCTACTTTGAAGGTGCCGAATCTGAAAATTACTTTACTTTTTCTTGGTTAGTTATCGTTCGTGATGTAAAGGCAGATAGTCTGGCAAAGTGAACGACTGACGCACGCAGTCGATCTCTTGAGACTGTCAATGACATTTTGAATTATTTATGGCCTCCCTACGTGGGCAGAAACCCGAGGTAGATGTGGCACAAGGTCAATTAAGCCTGTAGGGTTGTCCAAAATTTCTTGTCTGCTTTTCCCCAGACGATTCTTTACCGTTTGGCGGAGCCTCGTCTGGTTTCCTTTCCGGCCGAAAGCAGAGAATCCGACAAAGTGAACGACGGACGCACGCAGTTGATCTACTCAGACCGTCAAAGGCAGTAGGAATCTTAGACTGCGATTAATATTTATTTATATAGATATTTCATTTTAAAGACCCGAAGGGTGTCAACTACTCTTAGCAGAAAATCACTCCGGACTGATATAAAAAATCGCCCCCCCCCCCCCCGAGAAATCGACCGTGGTGAAATTCGAACATCATTTTTATAGACGGAACGCTAACATTTATTAAAATATTTTAGATTATATTTTCATAATTCATAAACAGCATTGCTTTTGCATGGGGGACATTTTTGGGGGTCCCGAGTTATTGCTAGCTTATATCGTTTAGAAGATTGCATCTCCGAAATAAATAAACAAATGGCAACATTAAATTCTTACATCGGCTACACATGCCTTATACACTCTCCTATCAAAACTTAGTGCAATTCATGCCAAATCATCGCATCACAAACAAGAAATTATAACTATCAACTTAAGATAAATATTAGTGGATATTTACGCCTGTTGTTCGGTCCAAACACCTTCGCGCTTTTTTTGGACAAGAGTAGAGGTTTATTTATTTTCTGTTTAAGATGAGGTTTCCGGTTCCTTATAAAGTCTACTTACAAATATATCCTTGTAACATCTTCGTCAGAACTATGAAATTTTGTTTACTCTATATTTGCTTGTTTTCCTCAATAGGTGTAAATCGGTTCGCCTATCATCATGTTCATTCCCCTTCCAAATATTTTTGAAGAGGAATAGCGGTTTATTTCTTGTTTCCTGTTTAAGACTGGGCTTCTGGTTCCTTGTAAGATATTTTTCCTTTTCTTTCACTCCCAGTACTTCCTTGCATCTTAGGGGTGTAATACCCTTGTTGTGAGTGAATTCATTAAAAAATATGTACAAATGTGTAGTGTGTAGTGTGTGTGTGTGTGTGCGTGCTTGTGTGAGTGTGCATAAAACTCATTGTATGTTTTTGCATTTACTGTGCGTATATTACTCTGGTACAAGACCATAATTTTTAGGAACTCACAGCAGCAGCAATGGCATGCTAGAATATCTTGCTTCGTGAAGAGAACAGGGTTCGTATCCTTATCGGTTAAATCGTTATCAAAAAGAGACCAGAAATTAGTGCAGCATTATATATATATATATGTAGGTAGGTAGGAAGGTAGGTAGCAAGTTCTCTTTTAGGAATGTCTGATTAAATAAATTATAAACATTATACCTGCTTATTTTTATTAAAATACGTTCGTACACACGATAAGTTCTTCCGTATATTATAATTGAAAGATGTGAGAAATGCGCTGCAATTTTTAAAGATGAATTTATTTCCCCATTTCTCAAGGTCCAAAGTACTTTCAATCTCCTAAGATCATCTTCAGGGGTGCAAGTAGTAGTAACAAACTAACCATAAAATTGTGTTTCTATATATTACTGTATTTTTCTGCTTTCAAAGAGACGTGAAAATTATCCACTATGTAATTTGTTTGTGTCGCATAAAAAGAACATTTTTTCATGCTTTAATACGTGCATGTCCATGACATTACAATACAAAAAAAAAATCCATCATAAAATGATCACAGATGGCGATTGACAGTACCTGGGACCTTAAGAAATGGAAAATAAAACATCTTTAAAAGTTACAGTGTATTTCTCCCATTTTTCAATTATAATACACGGAAGATTATTCGTGAGTATGAACAGATTTTACTGAAAATAATCAGACATAATGTTTGTAATTTATTTAATCACACACACACACACACACACACACACACACACACACACACACACACACACACATATATATAACGGTCTTTATTAAAATAGAGACAATAAGAATCACGTCTGTCTGTCCTACGATCCGCCTCAATTTCATATCTTAATCTATAGTATAATAAAACCTGCGTCCGTCCGTCAATATTTCATAACTTGATCTATAAGATAATAAGAGCTGCGTCCGTGCGTCCAACCGTCTTTCCGTCCGTCACAATTTCATATCTTAATGTATTATAATAAGAGCTGTGTTGGTCCGTCGCACGATTCAACAAGTAATAAAAAAATATACATTTTCTTTGCTTATAAGATATACAGTATTTTTTTCAGTAATAATTTAATTTAAACTAAAACTTAAACATAAATTTGGAAAGTAAATTCTTAGAAGTTGAATTATTAGGTAGAATATTTTTAGGGTAGATGGTATACTTATTGTGCCTATGGGTCAAGGGAGGATTACTTGTAAATGTTATCTATATATTAATACCATAGTAGTCACCTAATTACCTTAACTTATCTGACTTAAAAAGGTAAGAGGAGTAAAGGAGTAATTAAATTTATGACAGAAATCATGTTTGTTACTTTCTTTCGTAAACATCTCTTTTTTCCTTCAACTACTTTCTTTTCCATAATTTTCAAACTTTCTTACTCTCTACCTTTCCGACTTCACATCATCTTTTGCCTTCCTTAATTTCCTTGTTTTCCCAATTGTGTTGCCAGATCGAAATAGACAAATAAACAGTTTTTCTTCGATGTGTCATGTCCCTTCAGGACGTTGACGAGCTCCACAATTTGCTGTCCTTTGCAGCACTTAATAAATTTTATCGTTTTGCTTTTTTTCCCAAGCCCTGTTCTTCCATCCATTCACTCAAGCTCGCCAATAGGTTATGCGTTGTTTTTCTTTCTACCTCTTGTTTTGTGCTATCAAATTTTCCAACCCCCTTTCCTCATTAAGTACTCTAGAAATTGAAACAATCTCTTCCTGATGTTAAATATACATGTCCCTTTTGTTTCCATTGTCTCTTGAACTTCGTCGTTGCTCACATGCTAAGTCCATTTTAAAGTGAGGGCACAGGGCAGAGAAAACACATTTTGATCATAGGTAGATTAAACATATTTTTCCTAGACAGAATTGCGTAAATAATTCCGTTAATTTTGTGTGTCCAAAAGATTTCAAAATAAAATTTTAGCCCATTAATTACAATAGTCTCAAATTTTTCCTCCTTCAAACAAAAAAGGTTACGATCTTAGTATGTGAACGTCAGTAAACACTATTGAAGCATTCTCAGGAAATGTTTTCTGTTTTTCATGGGATTTCTTGATTTGACACAACTGACCATTAACTGAAGCGTTTTTAAACCTAAAGACCAAGAAAAGGTTATCAAGACTGCCAACGTTTTTGTATTTATTTATTTATTTTGTTCCTTGTTTAATGTAATGTAGAAGGTGATGCCAAATTGTTGGAATTTCTGGGGTGAGACTTCCCTCGTGACATTAAGAGGAAGAAACAGATTCTACACTTTGTTCCAAATCTGAAGTTCAGAAAAAGGTGTTCATTATTTACATACTAGTAGAATGTAACAAAAGATCATGTTAGGATTTAGCTCCAGAAAAAATATTTATGCATGGCCAATTGTATGTTGCATGCTCAAGAGTAAGAAATCCTAAGAATTTATTCTTTGTTGTTAAAAAGGAAAATAAGAAAAAAATACATTTTCTTAATGTCGGGTACCATACTCATACATAAAGACAAGAACAAAAATTGCAGAGTTCATATCACTGTCATAACAATCCATCTTTAGTGCAATAAGGAATATATTGCCGCAGGACTGAATCCCAAGAACAAGGCTTCCTTCATAACATTACGAAGAATAGAGAATAGACACAACACTTTGTTTCCTTTTTAGTAGGATGTGGAAGGTGATGACGCATTGTTGGAATCACTGGGATCATACTTCTCTAACTTTAAGAGGACGAGAGGACAGATACTACACTTTGTTCCTTCTTTAGTGCAATGTGGAATGCGATGCCACATTGTTAGGATCACTGAGATCGAGTACTTCTCATAACATCAAGAGGAAAAGAGAACAGATATTACACATTTGTCCCAGCGCATATTTCTGATAGGGTAGTTCATGCACATATACATTCAGTTTTGTTAAAATGTTCTCAGCCTGAAGCAACTATACAACGAGTCTATCTATCTATCTATCTATCTATCTATCTATCTATCTATCTATCTATCTATCTATCTATCGTTCAACTTCTACCTACCTATCTCTTCCATAATCTCCTGTCAATCATCCTGCATGCCTGTATGACTGTCACTGTCTACTTTCCCACATGATATAAAATTATCTTATCTGTCATTTTTTTGTGAGGTAAATCGTCACACACATATTATATCTATCTATGTGTGTGTGTGTGTGTGTGTGTGTGTGTGTATATATATATACTTTATGTGAACTTTGAACCACCCCCATATACCCATAAAAAATGGCAAAAGAAAGATGATCGGATTAACGGGCCAAAGAAAAAAAATGGGAAGGAAATATCCGAATATGGAATCCACAGAGTTTATTTCGAAAACAAAACAAATGGGTAAAAGATGGAGAGTGGAGGGAGAAATAGCACACCCGTATATACATGCATAGGTACAGACCATGCTTAAATATTCACAAGTTGATAATGCGTATTTATGTATGATATATAGAATTGAATTATTATAGTATCTGAAAAATATTTGCGTTTCTAAAAACCCTCCGGAGCTTATTTCAGGTAAAACTGAGTGGCTATCCAAGTCTGCATGATACGTATTATTAATAATGTAGTTAATAATATCATTATATACATATTATCATTCCCATATATTTCCACGTTTAAGAGGGGCTGCAAATTCCAAAAGTCACCCTTAAATATTGGGGTCGTCTTATATTAAAATTCTAAAAAGAAACCTTAGATTCCTAGTGATGTTTATCGTTAGCAGCCCAAAATACCAAATATAAGTGGCGAATACTAAAATCAAGAAGGTACAAAAATTCTGGGAAGTGTTCTAACCGAAAACGGAAAGTGCGACAAAGAGATCCGAAGGCGAATTGGCATGGACGCATTCCAGAAGCTGAGTAGAGTATTAAGAGACAGGAAAAAGAAACAATGAAGAGAGTACTGGACTGCTATGTGATGTCAGTTCTTCAATATGGCAGGGAATGCTGGACAATCTCATTGAAGATGAAGGAAAAACTTGAAGTAACTGAAATGTGGTTCTACAGAAAGATGCTGTGGATATTATGGATCGAGCATGTGAGCAATGATGAGGTTTTGGAAAGGATGGAAACGAAAAGAAACTTAATACTGAGCATCAAGAAGACAGCTGAAATTTCTGGGACATGCAATGAGGAAGGAAGGCTTTGATACTAAGAGGCCAGATAGAGGAAAGGAGAGACAGAGGAAAACAGCGTGTAACGTACTTGACTGGCCTGAGCGGGTGGTTGGCAGAATGAGGGTTGCGTAGTGTAACAGGAGAAATCATGATAAGAGCCGCCAAGGATAGGGAGACATAGAAGGCTATGATCGCCTACGTTCTGAATGAAGAAGAAGAAGAAGAAGAAGAAGAAGAAGTGAATAATATCATTATATATATATATATATATATATATATTTATATATATATATATATATATATATATATATTATTACCAAATATTGCCACATATAAGACGAGCTGCAAATTCAAAAATCACCCTTAAATATAGGGGGTCGTCTTATATTAACATTCTAAAAAGAAACCTTAAGTTAGCAAAATAAAGTTAAAAGAAAAGATTGAGCATAAAAAAAAACTTGAGCAGAAAACTGAATGTATGGTCATCAGCAAAAAGAGGAGACCAATATGGCAACTGCAAGTCAGAGAATCTAAAATAAAACAAGTAAAAAATTCAAATACCTGGGAAGTGTTTTGACAGAGGATGGAAAATGCGACACGGAGATCCAAAGATGCATTGGCATGGCCAAAGACACATTTCAGAAGTTAACCAAAGTAGTGAAAAACAGGAAAATCTCATTAGAAACAAAGAAAAGAGCGCTGGATTGCGATGTGATATCTGTCCTTATGGAAGTGAATGCTGTATGAAAGATGAAGGAGAGGGAGCAGAATGTGGTTTTACAAAAGGATGCTGCGGATACTATGGACAGAGCACGTGTGCAGCGATGATGTGCTGGAAAGGATGCAAACGAGAAGAAAACTGATAAATATCAGGAAGAGACAAATGAGGGACACGTAATGAGGAAGGAAGGCCTGGAGAATTTGATATTCACAGGTCGGATAAATGGAAGAAGAGACAGGGAAAGCAGCGCGAGACGTACTTGTTTGGTCTGAACAAATGGTTGAAGGAGCGGGGTTTGGAAAAGATACCAAGAGAAAAATTATTGAGAGCGACAATAGACAGAGCCAAGTTGAAGTCCATGATCGCTTACATCCTGAAGGGACCCGGCACATGAAGAAGAAGAACCTTGGCCTCGGTACGATAACCAATATCGTACGTGAAAATATTCACATTAATAAAAGTAATAAAACCATTTTTGTCTTATATATTACTGACATAACTTCATAATAAATTGACTATTCGAAGAATAATTTCATATGAATGAAATCAAATAGTATCTATGCAAGCTCAGCTAAGAAAATGCAAACATCAAATTATGACTGCGTTCACAGCAACTTTTATCTTTCGCTAAACTTTCAATAAAAGTGGAATGTGTTATTATCGTACATTATTGTACTGTTATTAGTAGTATTTTGTGATTGTCGATTAAATAAATGGCTATTAGTACCCCAGTCTGATTGTAACTGTTTACAATAATAATAATAATAATAATAATAATAATAATAATAATAATTTGCGAGAGATCACGTGATGAAACATAAATAAAACAATGGTTTACATTTTATTTTACATGTGTAGAAAAACATGATATAGAATCAGATTTGTTATTTTGTTTATTTCAAATTTCCAAGGATACAGAGTGTAACAATATTTTCAATAACATAATCTTTATATAATCAATAAGCAGTCGTCTTATACTACAGGTATAGGGGAAATTCATGAAAATTTGCTAAATTTTTACCTCGTCTTATCTAAAGGTCGGTTTATATGCGGAAATATACAGTATATAAGTGAAGCCGACCAGATATGGCAACATTATTCAATGCAGGGGCGATTGGTAGATTTATAAATGTGCAAGATGAATTCTGACCAGAAAAAAAATCCTGGCTCGGCACAGCATCCCAACCTTCGATCGGCTGAGAGAATGAGGTCGAGGAGGCGCAGGGTATTGCTTTCGTTTCTCCCCAAGCAAGACCTTACTGCCATTATTGCGCAGAAGGTTACAGTGAGAGGAGAGGGAAGAGAGAAAAAACGGTTCAGTGGGTGTTGAAGAAAGGGCAAGAGAGAGTTAAGAGTCAAGGAGATAGAAGATGGCAATTGATGTTGCCCTTAACATTTGGAGATTGTAGCTATCCAGGAAGCAAGCATAGAGAAGGAAGTTACACAGGCAGGAATTGCAAGGAAAGAGACTGTAGGATAAGAAGTTACATTTGCCTATTCCGTCGGTAAAAGGGTGGGACCTAGTTGTCAATCTAGTTGCACTAGTAAATTCATGGGAGCGAGGCACCAGGAAATGAAGTTCCTCAGAGCAGAAGCCGTAAAAATACTAGTAGAAAAGACAGAGGAAAGCGACATCCTGTCGGTGAGAAAGTGACTGAAGGTAAGCTGCCTAATCAGGATCGATTACATTGCAGATGCTCCTTTGGATTTTAAATAACCCCGAAATGAATAGCAGGAGAATCCGATCAGATATGGTAACAGTATTCAATGCACGGACAAATAGTAGATTTATAAATGTACAAGATTGATTCTGACGAGAAAAAAATCTACCAGGTATTTTACAGCGACCCAACCTTCAATCGGCTGAGAGAATGAGGCCGAAGAGGCTCAGTGTAGTGATTTCAGGGAGACTAGTGTGATCTATACTGATGAAAGGTAGTAAAACTTGTCTATTGTGGTTAAAAAAGAAGAGCTTCGTTTTAGAAGCATTAAAATATACGTGCCATTTCTTACTCCAGTCTATCACAGATTGAAGGTCCTTTCCAAGAGCAGAATAGAGGTTGACTTTGTCACCCCTGGCAGATTTCCTATTGAGGCGTGAGTAGATGGCGGTGTCATCTACATAGATGCCTATTTGGGAACTGATTTATATTATTCATTTTCACCTTTTTGTTTAAGATGATATGATGATGGTTGCATGTTTTAGGATTTTGACAGTTTTGAAGTATTATTTTAAAATGTCTTTATTATTTCAGGATGATCGTTGGAATATCGGCTCGGAATGAGAAATTAGAGAGACGAGTTCGAATTCTAGTTGAATTCATTGCATTCACTTTCGCACAAATACTCTTCATAGCTATACGTTGAATAGCAGAACAGATTTCCTTCGTTGGCAACCAGTCTACCGCACAAAGTAATGGCAACCTAATGTGGAAAAATCTTCTTCCCAGTCTGTCATGTCTCTTTCGAGACGTGATCGCCCAAGCGTGTATAACCTATAGCACTTAACGAACTTTTATTAAGCCGCCTGGATTTTTCTTTAGTGGAATTTTTACAACGTCAATTTGGTTGCCAGTCCTGTTATTTAACCCATAACTGGAAAGAAGAGACGGATTAATAGCTTACCACAGGGTATTTGATGCAATGAATTCATCTTGAATTCGAATTCGACTCTCCGATTTCTCGTTCGGAGCCGATATCCACTACACCAAGACGCACATATTTTCCAATACACCAATTCTACATCTTCTTTTATGTACTGTGCCACTTTAGAACGTAAGCGATCATGGACCTCTACATCTTCCTGCCTCTTGTAACTCTTAGCAAATTTTGCCTTTTTGTTATTTCTCCCAAACACTGTTCTTCCATCTAATTTACTCAAGCTCATCAAGTATGTTGCTCACTACTTTCTTTTGTCTCTCGCTCCTTCTATCCGCCGTGTGAGTATTAAATTTTCCAAGCCTAATTACATGCCCCAGAAATTTCAGCTGCCTTTTTCTGATGATAATAATAAGCATCCTTTTTGTTTCCATTTTCCCTAAAATCTCGTTGTAGCTCACATATTCGATCTATATTATCCTCAGTATCTTTCTGTAGAACAACATTTCTGTTACTTCAAGTCTTCATCTTTGAGGAGATTGTTCAGCTTTCAATGCCATATAAGAGGACAGATATCAGTTAACAGTTCAATACTTTTTCTTTGTTAATAACGAAGTTTTTTTTTTCTTTTAATACCCTGCTTAGCTTAGAGAATGCATCTTCGGATTTCAATGTTGCATTTTGTGTCCTTTGTTTGAACTTTTCCCAAATATTTAAAATTTTTGTTCTTGTTTGATTTTAGTATCGCCGATTTGTAATTTGCATTTTGTGCTCATCCTTTTGCTGATAACTATACATTGTCTCCGCATAGATTATAGTTAAACCTTTCTTTTTGTTTTCCTTACTTACCTTCTGTGGGATATTTTGTAGTTGTCTTACTTACTTTAAAATTACTTGTAATAAGCTACTATTCTGGTTTTCCATAACTTTTATCGTTCATTGGTAACCAACTGTTTCGAAATTTGACTAGTGTAAAGTTAGAAAACTAGAACATGATCTCAAAACCCCCTTAAATTAAGTTTGCCAAAAGGCATAGTTTAAAAAGATACACTTTCTGATTTTTTAATCAATGAGGAAAGTTGCGACCCTATAATATCAATTTTTTTATTAAATTCGGAGACGATCTATAGCGATTTAAAAAGTCTGTGTTGTCGGACAGACAAAATGATTTTGGCATTCAAAAGGAAGACGTCGGCTAGTTCTGGGATCTGAATGAAAAAAAACTAAAACTACCCGTTACCCACGATGGCGACGCTGAAAAGAAAGAAGCTGACAAAAAAAGTAAGAGAAATAAAAGTGAAAGTAGAAAAAATCTCAAATCTTGTTAACGTTTGTCACAAAATTAGAGATGATTTTGAACTTTTATAAAAATAGGAGATTTATCTCATTTTTTAATCTCAGTTGGTAAAAGTGTGACTCGAAGCAACAGAAATGTGGTTCTACAGAAGGATACTGAGGATACCATGGACCGAACATGTAAGCAACAACGTGGGTTTGGAGAAGACGCAAACGAAAAGTAAATTTATACTTGATATCAAAAAAAGACAGCTGAGGTTTCTGGCACATTTAATGAAGAAATAGGGAAAAGTGGAAATCCGTGATCGTCAAAGTCCTGAAAGGACACTGCACATAAAGAAGAAGACTTTAAAAGCATAAAAATAGATTTTTATAGTAAAATTACCAGCAATTATTGAAAAAGAATTATATACATATATTATCAGCAATACATTTGACTCTCGACAAAAAAGATTTCATTATCTTTAACTGTAAACAAAATAAAAGAACAAGGAAATGAGTCTTGTAGTATAATTAAAAAATAATTATTATGTAAACATTTTAAAAGAAAATATTTTATAATTATTTTTTTTACTTTCATTTTACCAAAATTATTTTTCCTAAGAATTTTGTTTTTTACCAGAAAGTAATATTACTTTGGGGAAAAAAATGCCAACTAAATGACAGTGACAAAGAAAAATGAACATTCGTCTATTTAAGATTTAAAAAATCGAGTTAAAGAAAAAGAAAATACCTCGAATTATGGCGCAGATAAAATTTCATTTTTTGACAAAGCAGAAATATAAAAATAAAATGAGGTAACTTATATTACTAAGTTGGCCAGAAAGTCCTGACTCACTTTGCAAGCGGAAAGAAAACAACACATCTTGATCACTGTCTGGTGGAATTTCTAAGGAGTACTGCATTTGGAGCTTGTTCCAAGAGATCACACCATCAACGCTAAACTGTATTGACAAACTAAAGATGGAGTATCCTGCTTTGGTCTATCGAAGTCTGGTTTTGTTTCAGCAAGGCAATACGAGGCTACACACAAGCGATGCTAAAGAGTTGTTTGCTGATATAATGAAGCAACATATAGCATTCCTCAAGTTTAGCTCCAAAGACTACTGGCGGCTCTGCAAAAGTGTTTTAAACAACACCAAAACTTCGATCTCTCCTTTATTCAATAAATTTGAGGTTTTCGCTACCCAAGCGGACTAGGTTGAGTGTTTTGCTCCAAATTCTCCTCCAACACCACATTTGACTCATCTGGAGTACGCACACCCGACTTCCCACATAGAGCTGACGCTTATCTGAGTGACGTGTACATAAACCCCTTCTTGGTCTCTAACATAATTTCTAAGCTTGACACCCCATAAGGCAAGCGAAGGTGACGGAATTACAGAAATCGTGCCCCTGAACTACAACTATTACCTCGCTGCTTCTTACTTTCCTTGCTTGTTGGAAATCTTCCTCAGTAGTTCCTGTTTTTAAAATCTCTGGAGAGCCCCCTGACTCCTCCAATAATCGCCTAATCAGCCTCTTACCGATCTTAGGCAAAGTGTTCGAGACTATCACCAATGCCGAAGTGGTTCATCATCTCACATTACACAACCTATTCTCTGACAAATGGATTCTGCTTCGCCAGGTCTACCGCTGATATGCTAACAACAATAACAGAATACATATTCCAGGCTCTTGATAAGAACAGCGAAGTTCGAGCTGTTACGCTGGTTATCTCGAAAGTTTTTTACAGGGTTTGGCATGCTTGCCTTCTGCGCAAATTATAGGGCTACTGTTCTTATAAAGAACTTCCAATCTGTGGTAGATTAGGAAAAGCAATGTCTCGTAAATTTTAATGCTTTCAGAACGAAGTTGGTTTCCTTTAACCTTCAGAGAGAAACTTTCCTACCGTCTATCATTATGGATCACGACAGTCTGCCAGAAAGCAATACACTTCGCCTCCTCGGGATCACTCACTCATCCGACATTAAGTGGAACCACTACATCAAATCAACAACTACATCTACTGCTAGAAGTTTGGGTCACTGTGTCTGGCCAGGAAGTTTTTCTCGTCAGAATCCATTTTGCAAATACATAAATCTACCATTCGTCCGTGAATTGAATAATGCTGTCATATATGGTCAGGTACTATTCCTATCTTTGGGTTCTCGACAAACTCAAAAATAGGATCTCGATTTGGCAGCTCGACTTCATTCACTTTATCACCGTTCAGAATGTGGCTTCCCTCTGACTTTTTTTACAAATATTTTCACGGCTACTGCTCTGTCATCCATGGAATTCGTTTTTGCATACTTGCTTCCCTGATACCTACAATCTTCAAAAGTTTAAGTACAACGTCAATTGCCATCATTTATTTCCTTGACTGGTATCTCTCTCCCTCTCTCTCTCTCTCTCTCTCTCTCTCTCTCTCTCTCTCTTGCCCTTTTTTCGAGATGCCCTTTGCCGTTTTTTTCTTTTTTCTTTTCTCTCTCCTCTCACTGTAACCCCATGCACACTAGTGGCAGTATTACCTGCTTTGGGTGAAGCGATAATTAAAAAAAAAATTGAAAAACAACGCGTAACCTACCTAGCGCGCTTGAGTAGATAGATAGCAGAACAAGGTGCCGGAGAGATGACAAAAATTCAAAATTTATAAGGATCTAAAAAGAACAGGAAGCCATGGAGAGCCATGATTTCCATAATCCTGAAGTAACACGACACAGAAGAAGAAGAAGAAGAAGAAGAAGAAGAAGAAGAAGAAGCCAATGATCGCAACAATATGCGCTTGAGAAAGAGAAAACAGCGATGATGCAAGGGAGATTACTCTTCTAGATCAGCAGCGCGTAGTCGAGACAAATCTTTTTAAAATGGCTGTAGTATAAGTGATGAATTCATTTGATTACATTAAATAATAACCAACCTAATCTCTACTGAATTGATTTGAAAAGGTTTGAAAAAAAGAAAATCAATGGAAAAAAAAACAACAACAAAAAACAACCATTACATTTACAATTTAATTAAACGAATACAACACTAAATTAACTTGGAACAATTTAAATAAATTTTTGATATTTTATTAAAAATAACATTTAAATTTTGATTTAATAATTTTTTAATATTATTTAAAATTCCTTTACATCAACGTCCCATCTGAAAAATGCCCAAATCTAAAAAAAGCATCTAACACAATCGATAAAACTCTTCCTACCAACTGCTAACATAATAAAAGCCTGCCGTCTCATCAACAAGCAATTTTTTTTTTTTTTTTTTAATCATATCACCCCAAGCAAGGCGATAACGCCACTGATGCGCAGGGGGCTACGTAAGGGTAAAAAAAATGGAAAAGAGAAAGCCGGAAACCGCATCCTAAACAGGAAACAAGGGATGAGCCTCTTCACCTGTTCAATAGATGTGGGTGGAGTGTGAACCGGGCGATAGTTTAGTCTATCTACTCCAATTGGAAAAAATTAAAAAAAATAAAAGTGAAAAGACTTGAAAAGGGAAAACCGGAAACCGCATCCTAAACAGGAAACAAGGGATGAGCCTCTTCACCTGTTCAATAGATGTGGGTGGAGTGTGAACCGGGCGATAGTGTAGTCTATCTACTCCAATTGAAAAATAAATAAATAAATAAAAGAGTGAAAAGATTGGAAAAGAGAAAACCGGAAACCGCATCCTAAACAGGAAACAAGGACGAGCCTCTTCACCTGTTCAATAGATGTGGGTGGAGTGTGAACCGGGCGATAGTTTAGTCTATCTACTCCAATTGGAAAAAATAAAAAAAATAAAAGTGAGAAGACTTGAAAAGGGAAAACCGGAAACCGCATCCTAAACAGGAAACAAGGGATGAGCCTCTTCACCTGTTCAATAGATGTAAATTCCATTTCACATTCAATAATGATTTTTTAAAAATTGGATTACCAATGGGATAGCCTTTCAGTGGCGTGAAAGCGTGTATCTTCTTAGAATTTCTAAAATCTGCTCCCTTCCAAAATATTTTGTCCACACAACCAACATACTTGCGATATATTGATGATGCTCTATTAATATATCCTCATGATACTGATTTACCTAAACTAATAGATAAATTAATAAAGTCAAACAGAATAGAATTTACTTATGAAATTGAATAATATAATATCTTACCTTTCGTAGATATCAAGCTACGCTAGGTACTTTACTCATTTTCGATATCTAACTTTTATACTTATTTTTTTAAAAATAAAGTTTTCTTGAAGTTTTAATTTAGCTTAACTGAAATGATTGAATTTACTATTTCCAGTAAGCAAAATACTTTGGTGGAGTCCAAACAGAAATTATATTTATTGGAATCTAAAATTTTGAGATTATAATTTTTTTCAATATTTCGGCCATTTTAGAGCGATCAACATATTTGCAAGCAAATGTTAATTTTCTGTTTTAAAAATCTTGTAAAAATAAAATATATATCTGTGACACGTTATTTTTTTTTTAGAAAATTAGCAAATTTAAAGTTAAATTGATCTGATTTTAAACAAATATCACTTGTTTATAGCATGAAATTTAGAATAAAAGTACTTCTTAGACACAATGGTCTGACTCGTTCAAATTTCATGTTGGCGATGACAGCCCTGTCATCCTTCATTTTGCACTTCCGGTCAAGTATGTTTAATTAGAATTGACAAATTTATGAAACCTGCGTGAACGTTTTGTGAGAGAACAACCCTTGAAATACGTGACCTTTTAATGATATGGCATTTATGGACTACGAAATAATTTAAAAAAAAAAATTAAAAGGCAGATGTCTGCCCATAAAAAAAAATGTTTTAATCATTTTTATTTTCACCACCACATTTCAATATGCCATAGATACTTTTAAATTTGTAACATTTTTAGTGATTTTATGTGCGTAGTAATGCAATGGATATGGGCTCCGAATGGAAAATTTGAGAACCGAGTTCGAACTATTTCTGTTTTAGCTTTTTTTAATTAATTTATTTTTTCTACTTTTACAGAATAAAGTATAGTATAAAAATACTTTTTTATAAAAAATGTCATTTTTATAAAAAATATAATTTTTATAAAAAATAAAATTCATAATTCCAAGTTTCATAAAAACATATAAAATAAAATATCTTGAAGTATTGATTATATCAGATTAAACATAATTTATATTTAAGTATAGGGAATATCAATTTCTGGATTGTAGTAATTTTATTCCTTGATACTTGTTTAAATTTAACGCACGCTTTCGATTGAATTGTTTTCTTTTTTAACGGCTTTTTAAATATTTGTAGGTTATTTAAAACCAGAAAATAAGTTTAGATCGTGTAATCATTTACTAATACAAGTCATATTAATTATACCACAGCTGGATTGGCGATCCATACCTTTTCCATGGGTATTTGCGCCTAAGTGAATATATAACGATCGTGACTGGAATTAGAACTCGGGCCTCCGATTTCCAATTCTGAATCGTTATCCATTACATCTACGAAACTACATTGTTGATCTATAATCTTGAAGACACCTCATGGGCTACGCGTTATTTTTGTTATGTTTCAGCCAAAAGTAAGCATTATTTTTACAAAATCGAGTTATTCATTAAATTTTCTGATTTAGTTTAAAAGAAATATCTGGAAAAAATATTATATTTTTAAAATTTGTTGATACGTCGACAAATGACCATGGCAATATTTTTAAAATGCCCAGAATTTTATTTACATACATAAATTTTCTCTTCTTTTTTCTTTTTTCTTTCTTTTTTTAACCTGTGTATTAACTAAATAACTATTCCCAACTTTAACGTATATAATATCTCTGGATTCATTTTATTATCAGTTCCCAAGTAGGCGTCGATGCAATAAGAAATCTGCTGCTTTGGAAAGGACGTAGAATCTGTGGTGGACTAGAGTAAGAAATGGTTCATAAATTTTAATGCTCTCAAAACGAAGCAGCTATCCCTTAACCATTATAGAGAAACTTTCCTAAATGGATCATGCTAGTCTCCCAGAAAGCAAGACACTTCGACTTCCCAGCGTCACTCTTTCAGTCGACCTGAAGTGGAATGACTTATCGAATCAATAGCTACATCTACTGTTAGGTAAGTTGGGTCACTGTGTCGGGCTAGAGAGCTTTTTCTCGTCAGAGCCCATATTGCACATATACATTCGTCCATAAATATCTACCATTCGTCCGTGCATTGAATACTGTTGTCATATCTAGTCGGGTGTTCCTGCTATTCATCGTGAGGCTCTCAGCAAATCAATACCGATTTGACAGCTTGACTTCAGTCACTTTATTACTGACGGGATGTGGCTTCCCTCTGTCTTATCTACAAATATTTTTACTGCACGGCTTCTGCTTTGACGAGCTTATCTCCCTGATTCCCCGTCAACACGAATTTACTCGTGCTACTAGGTTGCACCCTTTTACAGTCGAAACGGTCAAATGTAACAGTCACTTCTACTCGAACAGTTTCTTTCCTCGAATTTGCAGCCTGCGGAACTCCCTTCCGTATACTTGCTTCCCTGATAGCTACGATCTCCAAAAGTTTAAGTGCAACAACAATTGCCATTTTTTATCTCCTTCATTCCTGTCTTTCTTTTATTCTTCCCGCGACACCCCCTGTAGCTTGTTCTCCATTTTTTTTTTTTTTGCTCTCTTCTCACTCCATCCGCTTGCGCACCCCTTGCTTGGAGTGAAACGATTATAAAAAAATATATAATATTTTTGATTACATTTCAGTTTCAAATAGACGATCAAGGACAAAACTTATTAAGAGCTACAACGAACACGAAGATGTAGATGGCTATGATCGCTTATGTCCTGAAGAACGATGAGTGGGTAAATTAAAAAAATGTTTAAATCTTAGTTTTATTGTATTTTATGGTGCAAAATTAATTTCTGTAATGAAGAATTTAATGTGTCATTTTTTATGAGTATTATTTCAAATATAATTAACAAGATGAACTAATTATATGAAATTAATTTCTTTAAACACTCTGAAAATTTGATGTAATTGGAAGAAGTGGATAACTTGGCTGTAAAATACACATTATAAAGTAATGTATTTTCTTGATTATAACATAGTGTTGCCATATTAAAAAATTAGAAATATGAGACTCAATTAAAGTCTCTCTCTCTCTCTCTCTCTCTCTCTATATATATATATATATATATATATATATATATATATATTGATGCTTATTTGGGCAGCAACCTTCCTTTTAAGCATGTTTCATTTAAAATGACCGACAAGGATCATTTTATTAGTTTTTTTATTTCATTTTTCCAGTATTCGAACATGTTTCCTTTTACTGATGATAAGGAATATAAAAATGTTCTGTAATTATTTTTTCCAAGTGCTTTCAGCTGCTTCTCTAGCCATTTTCAAGGGTGTTATATTTCCGCTGTTGTTATTTTTACTCATGCTTTGACTCTAACGTAATTTTTTTTTTTAAATAGCGTTTTTTCAAAGCTCTCACAGTATGTGACTGAAAATCGAGTAAGCATCTTTCTATTTGAAAAAAAACTTTCAATACTTCATTTTCACTATTAAATAATGTAAGGTTGAGGCGAGAGAGAATTGTTTGACATATAGTTCCTCTCTTATAGCAAGATACTTTTGATATTATGATTTAAATAGTACTCTTGTATTTTCAGCCATAATTTTAAATTTTCTTTAAGGGTTCTTGTAAAGTATGGGTTATATATATATATATATATATATATATATATATGTATGTATGTATGTATGCATATCTATGTGTGTGTGTGGGGGTGTGTGTGGGTGTGTGATTTCATTATATTTCTGATAGGGACCTCAACTAATTCGCGATACATAAGATTCAAAATGAATTTCTTAAATCAAAAAGCTTCTTGGAAATTTCATTTTAGCTTTAATTAAAAGCTAAAGGATTAAATTTCCTATTTCCAGTAAGCAAAATACACTGGTGTCTTTCAAACAGAAATTATATTGATTAGAATCGATTTTTTTTTTTTTTTTTGGCTAAAATAGCTGGTTAGCACCCTTTCTTTAGACGTCTTTCATCGTAATGTAATTCTATGTCTCAAAAAGCCTCTCAAAAGTAAAATATACTTTTCTGAAATTTAATTTGAAGAATAGTAGCTGATTTAATGTATAATTAATCTGATTTGAAATAAATAATATTTACTTTTAATTTAAAATAACACAGAATTGTATTTTAAAAATAAACAATAGCTGTATTTTTTAGCCTACAGTGGCCATTCCTTCTTGAAGTTATGGGTTAAATAACAGGACAGATTGGGTTCTATAGACTTGGTTGGCAACCAATCTACCGCAGAAAGCAATGGCAACCTACTGCGGGATTATTTTCTGCCCAGTCAGTCATGTCTCTTTCGAGACATGATCGCCCAAGCGTGTATCACGTATGGCACTTAACAGACTGACAGTGGCCATGTTTACCTTACTGACTAGTGTTGACAGATCATGACAACTTTTGTTGTTCTACGGAGACTTCATCTGTTAACATATTTTTTTTAAAAAATGGCGTGAACGCAATTTTTATATAATTTAAAAATTTTATATATGAATAAAATACAAAAAAAATGTCTTTCATTAAAGATGAAGAAAGAAAACTTTATAAAAAGCAAGCAAAAAAAAAAATCAAAATAGTTTATTAACAAACTTTAATTTGTAAGCAAAACTGAGTGTACTTGTAATCTTTCTGTTTCAGACAATGGGTTTTTATGCTGACTAAAATTTTTGAAATGGTGTACGTGTGTATAACCCTTTTTTAGCCTTTAAAATTTTCTCGTATTATGCGTAAGAAAATACAGTATATTTTTCTAGAAGTAGCGCGTATGGATGTGCGTGGGGCGTAGTGCTTATCGGTGTGTCAAATTTAAATACGTCTTATCAAGCTATCTTTTCTTCTCCCTTTTCCTCCCCTGCTAGGAGAGCAAACTGCAAGTACTAGACGTAGTTGCTAATCAAGCTTGGAAAAATGCACTCTGAATTCAAAACGGGTGGGAGTGAAGCTAGTCCCTCCCACCCATAAATTACCTGCTTGCTACAGAAGTCACAACAGCAACAGCTAGCGTGATGAAGTTGTTTGTCGTGGTAATGTACATCATGTGGAATCATTCTTGGTGTTTGGGAATTTAAGGCAAAATATATTTTATAAATGAATACATTTTATAATAGATTACTTATTTGAACTTAACTATCAACAACGAGAGACGTCACGGTAAAGTAGGTACCTCCACCCATTTTTCAATCCCTAAGTTTTAAAGAGAATTTTAAAAATTCTTGCAGCTTCCATTTTAGCTTTAACCGAATGCTAAACGATTAAATTTACTATTTCCAGTAAGCAAAATACTCTGATGTATTTCAAATAGAAAGTGCATTGATTGAAATCTCAACTTTTTAGAGTTTTCAAAAAGTTTTCATTTTTTTCGTCCGTAAACAAGCGTTAATTCTCGGTTTTAAAAATGCTGCTAAAATATACACTTCAGACATGTTATTTTTGGAAAATTAGCAAATTTAAAGTTCAATTAATCTGATTTGAAACAAGTATGACTTGTTTATAGCATGAAATTTAGAATAAAATGTATTTCATAATCACGAAGATCATATACTTCTGACCTGTGAAATGAGTCATGACAGCCAGATGTGGGGGATAAGCTAAGAATTGTTAACCACAATTGACATAATCGTCCAAACTTTTTCTCTAAGGGGAAGAAACTGTGAAACGCGTCAGCTTTTAATGTAATATTCGAAGTATCATACTTAAAAAAAAAAAAAAGAACCTTCACACACACAATATTTAAAAGTTATTTTAAATATCTTTTGGCTCGAAGATTTGTATTAACATTTTAAATTTTTGATTAGTAAATATAGTCTGCACTTAATAACATAACCACGACAAGGCATTGAAGAATTTAAAAATGTTTTTGAAACTTTATAAATAATTATAATCAAAAAAGAAAAAATGAAAATAATTCTTGTAAAAATTCGTTATTTATCGAATATATTTTTTTATCAGACTATAATATCTTTTCATATATATATATATAGAGAGAGAGATAGATAGATAGATAGATAGATAGATAGATAGATAGATAGATAGATAGATAGATATGATATTAATATAGATAGTTAGATATTGCTTTTAATAAATATATATTAAAAGAAATCAATATTATATACCTCGATATTGTTTTATATACATACATACATACATACATACATACATACATACATACATATATATGTATGTATTTATGTATGTATATAAAACAATATCGAGGTATATAATATTTATTTCTTTTAATATATAAAAAGCAATATCTAACTATCTATATCAATATCTATATATCTATATCTTTATCTATATCTATCTATCTATCTATCTATCTATATATATATATATATATATATATATATATATATATATATATATTAAAAGCAATATCTAAAGCTTATTTAATTGAAAAATGTCATAGTTTTATTTCATTTTTTATTTTACTATTCGAAGATGTTAAATAAAAAAGAAAAAAATACAGGATTTTAATTTCCTAAGGAGTCCTGCGTTTAACCAATAAAACAAATTTCCAAAACAGAATTTAATCTATTGGAATATTATGAAATTACGTGTTGGTTATGGATGGAAGAGAAGAGATGTAAAAAAAAATATTTTTATCAAGATTTTCTAAAAATGATAATTTCAAAAATAATTTTTCATTCATTTGTGAATAAGTCAAAAAACTGTTTTCTCTTCAGACTATTATATCCTTAATATATATTGTTTATGAAAGTGATTAAAATTTTATCTCAATAAAACATGGCATAGGTTTTTTGCATTTTTTTATTTTTATTATTTTTACTTTACAGAGCAGATTTTTTGGAAAGAAGCGACTGTTTGAAAGAAAAAATAGATTATTTACAATCCCCAATGAGCCTGCATTTAACTAATAAAACCGATTCTCCAAACAAAATTTAATTTCTAAAAAATTACTTGATTGGTGGGTAAGAGATGTAAAAAATATTATTACCAAGATTTTATAAATTAATGATTTCAAAAATAATTTCACTCACTTCATTCAATCCTGAAAGTTCTTATTAAAATCAAACAATTATTTAATTTTTTGCGAGAATTTCCAGTTTAATGTGTTTTTCATCGGAAAAAAAATTAATTTCGCAATACTACATTCCATAGCAAACTTTGGTAAAAACTTGGTCACACGCTAAAGACAAAAAAGTAAAAACAAATACTTTTATCAAAATTTCGAACGTGTTAGAAGGAATTAAAAAAATAATAAAATAATTAAAATCTGGTTATTGTACTATAAATCGCGGACATAGTAATTTTGAAATAATTAATAGATATTTATTTCAATCAAGATTATTTCATATCATCATATTATATTTTTAGTGGATAAATGACTTTTAGTACACTACAGAATCTTGTTTTCTTTTAATAGTGAAATTGTTGGTTTGAGCAACTAAAAATCTTAAAATTCAATTTTCTTTATTCAGCTACACACACTGAGACACTAACACACACACGCACACACACACACACACACACACACACACACACACACACACACGATTCGTCTAGATTCGTTTTGTTTTTGTTATCATATATATATATATATATATATATGTGTGTGTGTGTGTGTGTGTGTGTGTGTGTGTGTGTATATATATATATGTCGCTCGGCATAAAAACAAGTTCAAATTTCCATAATCTAATATAGGTTTAACTTAATTAGCTAGTAAATTTCCATATACTCACTCCTTTTTCATTTTTCTAAATTGAAAGTATAGCTAATTGTAATTTCGATTTTTCCCTTCTATAGTCTCTACACACTTATTGTTTATGATTTACTAGCAGTATAGCCCGGCGTTGCTCGGGTGTAATGAAAGCTTTAAAACTAATCCATGGTCCTGGAGCTCAGACTCAGCCTAAAGAATATTTGTGCGAAGTTTGGTGAGAATCGGATAAAAATTGTGGATTTTTATAAAGGACATACAGACAGATAAACAGACACACACACAAACATCTTGCCTTATATATATATATATATATATATATATATATATATATATATTATCTATTTTCTGCACTATTGTAAGAACTACAACCTTGAAACTTCTGAATATCGTTTCTTATGTCTTTGTCTATGAGTGTATCAAATTTGATTAAAATCGGACCACTCCTTATATAACCCGATTTTTTCGATTATCGATTTTCGATATTTATCGGGGGTACCTCGACACAAAACCTAGCTAAGAACACTCGAGAACGCTTATAGTACAACTGTGTAAATTTTTTTAAAAATCGGTTCAGCCGTTTCGGAGTTTATAGGTAACGGACACACACACACACACACACACACACACACACACACACACACACAGACAAATTTTTGTTTATAAATAAGTTTAGATATGAACTCTCCCCTACACTATGATCTCAACAGCTTTCTCTCCATGTATCCATTACACCCCTTTATCTATGTTTCAATGTTATTATTAAACTCCTTTTTTTTATTTCTCCTTTAATTTTATATTAATATTTAATTTGTCTACGCCCCCTTTCAACCAAATGGTTAAAAGTAATTTAGGGTACAAATATCTCTAACTAATTGAAAAACACTTAGCAAAATGTTTAATAAAAATACCTTGAAATTATTGTTCTTTAACGTTTATTTTTAATTTTACTAATTATTTATTTTAATTTTTTAACGTTTATTTTTTAATTTTATACTAAAGTAGAGCTAGAAAACTTATGGAGTGTTTAAGAGCCTAAATCTAAAAATAACTATTAGCACCAAAATAAAATGCAAATTATAACTTTAATCAACAATACACAATAACCCTATAGAAAAGCTAATAGCAATCTTCTATATATCCAACCTAAACCATCCGCCTTCTATCATTAAACAAATACCCCAATCCATTGAGAAATAAACCAGTAGAAACCCTACAAACAAAAAATATTCTGCGAACATATCAAATTTTGAAAGATAGTGGTTATAAATGCCTCGATCACTGGTGCCGCCTAAGCACGAATTTACACGAGATACTAGATTAGCAACTAGGTCCCACCCTTTTACAGTTAAACAAATAAGATGTAACCGTAAATTCTTCTCCAACAGCTTCTTTTCTCGCGCTTCCCGCCTGTGGAACTCCCTTCCACAAGTCTGCTTTCCCGACAGTTACAATCTCCAGGTGTTTAAATGTAGGGTCAATAGACACCTCCTATCACACTAACTCCCAACTATTCTCACAACACTCTCATCTACCCAACCCTCATTCTCGGTATCCTTACCCGCGTATCACCCACCCTCTGACATTTCCTATATTTAATCATCCTTTCTCCACTCTACGTAGCCCCCTGCGTAGTAGTGGCAGTGACATGCCTTGCTCGGGGTGAAACGCTTATAAAAATTCTTATTCTTATGATAGAATAAATAGTAAAAAAAAATCGTAGAAAAATCATTTGGTATACACCTGCTTTCAACCAAATGGTTAAAAGTAATTTGGGACAGAAAATTTCTCCAACTAATCGAAAAACACTTCCCACAAAATAATACACTTAACAAAATTTTTAATAAAAATTCGTTAAAATTAGAATATTGTTGTAATGATAATTTGGAAAGAATTATAAAAAAAAACATAATCAATAAATACTAAACTAACATTCATACCAGGAACAAAAAAATGATTAAACAAATAAAAGAAAAATAAAGAAAAATAAAGAAAGATTTTGTAATTGCAGAAATCCATAAAAACTGTCCATTAAATAATAAATTCCTTACTAAGTTTGTAATTTACCAATGCGCTATCTCATCGACAAAGAATCTATTTATTAAAAAAAATTACACAGGTAGCACAAAAATTAATTTTAATCTAAGGTTGAACCAACACCTTTATTCCTTTAAGAACAACAATTACAGAAACCAGACCTCTTTAGCTAGGTATTTCTGACACTTAAAGGAAACTAATAAAACCTCCACGGTAAACTGGAAAATATTTGAAAATAAAAAAGCAGAAATATGTAGGTCATTAAACGACCCATGTCCTTTGTACTTACATGAAAAGTTATATTTTATCATAAGAATAAAAAATAAAATTTTACAAAACTTTAGAAATTAAATGACTGCGTTCTAAAGACACTGTTTAAACTTGACACTAGATAATAAATAAAATTTAGAAAAATGATTAGAATTTAGAAAACATAAAGAAATATAAACATTAATATACATGACTAAAATCGATAAAATAACTAGTTAAAAATAACTATATAAAATAATGATTTATTACTATGTTTTTATTCAAACAAATTGTTTTTAAAGAAGTAAAAAACAAAATAAAAAACTAAAAAGGTAAGGTGGGCGCGAATAATAATAAAAATAGTCAGTTAAGTGCCATACGTGAAACACACTTGGGCGATCATGTCTCGAAAGAGACATGATTGACTGGGCAGAAGATTATCCCGCAGTAGGTTGCCATTGCTTTCTGCGGTAGACTGGTTGCCAGCCAAGGCTACAGAACCCAATCTCTCCTGTTATTTAACCCATAACTGGAAGGAAGAGACGGAAAAATAGATAGTAGGAGTCGTATATAAAAATAGAGGAAATAGCAAAAACTTGATGCCCTTTTAGCACAGACACGTTAAAAATAAGTATATGACCCTATAATTTGAGAACCTAACCAGAAGCTATTTATACCTTGTAAATAAAAAAAAATACAAAATAAAAAACCTCACTTTTGAGAATTAAATAAATCCGTTATACACCCCAAAAATGATCGCTTGAAGATGGCGTCATAGAAAAAATATGACTCCGAAACATGGAAAATTCTGGGTTGTGAAAATGTTAAATAATGATATTACATATATATATATATATATATATATATATATATATATATATTACAAGAAAGTGAAAGAACACATAGATTAAAACCCACTGTTCATGAATTTACTTTTATTAAGAATGTTCGATACTGAGTAGAGGTTAATATTGTAATTTTGTTATTACAATGGTTTATAAAAGCATTATATCACTACACAAAAATGTTCTTGTTTCAGAACAATGCTGTTCTTCTTCAGGTGATATGTTAAAATAAATAGTGAAAATGATTTTTTTTGAAAATGTAAGATGAATTAATGGTTATTTAGAAAATTAGGTGTGTCAATATTGTTCAATCAAAAATTAAAATTAAGTAACGATGGAGTTTAAGATAAAGGTCTCGAAAGGAAGGAGGATGGCATGTCACTTTAATTTTGTCTGGATAAGATACATAATGGGAGCATAGATATTTTCTACTGATCATTTTTGTAAACTTTTACGCAGGAGGAGAGTGAAGAGAAAGACGAACCAGTTACAGGGGGTGTCAGAGAAAGGGCAAGAGAAGGATGTGAACACAGGAGTGAAGACAGTTGCGAAGGTAGAGAGAAAGGAAAAGAACAAGATACACGGGGTGATGTAAAATAGACTAGTGTCAAGTAGATAAGAGATGGGAATTGACATTGCATTTACATTCCTTGAGGTTGTAGCCACCAGGAAAGCAAGTATACGGAAGGGAGTTCCACAGGCAGGAAGTGCGAGAAAAGAAGCTTTTGGAGTAGAATTGTCGCTTGTATTTGGTTGGTTTAACTGTAAAAGGGTGGGACCTTGTTGCCAGTCTGGTTGCACGAGGAAATTCTTGTGGAGGCTGGGGGCACCAGTGAAAATATTTGTAGAAGAGAAAGAGAGAAGCCACATCCCACCGGTGAGAAACTGGCTGGAGTCGATCTGCCAAGTCGGGACCAATCACATTACAGATTCTCTTTTGGAGCCTGTCGAGAACCTTGAAATGAACAGCAGGAGTGCCTGACCAGATATGACAACAGTATTCTATGCACGGACGGATGGTTGATTTGTATATGTTCAAGATGGATTCAGACAGAAAAACTTACTGGCCCGACACAGTGACCCAACCTTCCTAGCAGTGGATTTAGCTATTGATTCAATGTAATGATTTCACTTGAGGTCGGAAGATAGGGTAAGGCCGCGGAGACGCAGTATGTTGCTTTCAGGGAGACTCACTTGGTCCATGCTTATGGGTGGGGGGCAGGAGAGATTGCTGTTTCTTGTAGTTTGATAGATTTTTGAAGATCTCCAAAGACACATTACAATCTGCAGGGGCTGTTATATCAATAAGAAGCACATTGTGTTTTTATGGTCTTTGATCACGTCTATGCGATTATCTTTGATTGTTCTGCATGTGCGTATTGTAAAGTCTCAAAAAATTATTTTCAGGTCTTATCTCCGTAACTGGGTCTGGTCATGCCAGTTTCTTGCAGTTTCCTTTCCGTAAAAGTTGCATATTTTTCAGTGCAGATGTTGGCCCATTCTGTCGTGCCGAGTTTCATATTTAGTGGGTGCTAACACTGTGCAGCTTGATACGCGACGGTCAATTGTTTCTGGATATAACAGAATCTGCATTTCGGGTTAATTGCTCAGTATGTGAGCTCGATAATTTTTAGTTAGCAAGCGTCAGTCCTATGTAGCAATTCAGCTTTTAACCCTGCACTGCGTAACCACTGATGGGTACGTGATTTGTCTACATCAGCTTGTTTAGTATGAACAGAGTATTGACCATGTAGAAGCTTATCTTGCTATTATTTCTGCATTTGGTAAATTACATTTGCTTCCTTTTTTTAGGTTCTTTCTCGCTGCAGTATTATCGTGTGTTTGCTTGTACTTCTTCATCTACAGGAAATTCCCCTTTGAATTTGTTGGCTTCCTTTATTACTTAATGAAGTTTCTTATTCTTTTCATGTTCTTTGACACAGATCAGTCTTCTGTAGTTTCTAGGTATCTTTGAAGACCGATTGTTATGGGTTTGTAAGACAATTCTAGTTGCACTAATGCTCTGCCTCTTTCGGATTATTATATAAACGTATAAAATATTTTAAAAACAATCTATCTATCTATCTATCTATCTATCTATCTATCTATCTATCTATCTATGATTGTACATATATAAGCGAACACCCACGGTGATATAAGAGAGCAGTTATAAAACTTTCTTAATCGAACGTGCATAAAATACTTTTCAGCCGACTAAAACGAATCAAACAAAACTTAGTTAATAATAATTTCTCCTACTAAAAATACTCAATTTGCGTTTATTTTTAACGGATTAACAAGTTTGTAAACAAAAGTTAATTCTCAGTTTTAAAAAATCTTTCAAAAATAAAATATACACCAGTGACACGTTATTTTTGAAAAATTTGTAAATTTAAAGATAATCTGTTTTTAAACAAGTATTACTTGTTTATAGCACGAAATTTAGAATAAAAGTATTTCTTAATCACGGAGGTCTTATCTTTCTGAAGTGAGTGATGACAGCCAGGTGTGTAGAGAAGTATAATAGACCAGGAGTGATACAAATTTATGAAACCTAAGTGAACGTTTTGTAAACGTATCAACTTTTGAAACACGTGACATTTTAATATGTCACTTACGACATCCCACACTAAAAAAGCAAGATAGCTATACACACGCCCACACACACACACACACACACACACACACACACACACACACGCACATACACACACACACACACAAAAAAATTGTTTTAAAAATCTTGGTGCGTGAAGATTTGTATTAAGCTTTTCAATTTTCGATTAGAAAATATAGTCTCAACTTATTGATTTAATAACCTAATGGGGATAGCGATTCTAAGAAATTTAAAAAGATTTTTGAAAATATATAATATATTATAATTAAGAAAAAAATAAAAGCAATTCTTGTACAAATTCATTATTCATCAAAAAAATATTTTCTCTTCAATTTATGATATCGTTAAGATATATTATGATATATTATGTATAGAAGCAAATAAACTTACCTAAATAAAAAATGTTATAGCTTTATTGCATTTTCTACTTCATTATTTGGAGACAAATTTTAGAAAAGTGGCAAATTTCTAAAAAAAAAAAGAAAAAGAAAGGTGATTTACATTCCCCATTGTTTTCCGCATTTAATCAATAAAAAAAAATTTGCTGGCAGTAATCAATTTTTTAAAATTTCAGGAAATTAATTGGAGTGGGGGTTTAACAGATGTAAAATTTAAAAAATAATGATTTCAAAAATAATTTCTGTCATTTGTGAATCAGTCCTGAAAGTTTCATCAAAATCCGACGATTATTTGGTTTTTACAAGAATTTCAAAATTAATGTGTTTTTCACCGGAAATAAATGTTTTGTAATATATTTGCCACTCTGATAAAAATCTGGTCACTCGCTAACGAAAAGAATAAAACGATTTTTAACCAAAATTTCAACATGTTAGAAAGGATGAAAAATTAAGAAAAGTAATTGAAAAATAGTTTAGTCTTTCCTCTTTATAATAGCATAAACATTTTGACGATAAAACTTTATTATTAAATTTGTGGCCTTTTAACATCATGCTATGCTGTTTTTTAACCGAATGAGTGGAGGTACCTATAACGCCTACGAATTTCAAACTCCAAACCACCAATGTTGTTTATGTTTAATTGCCATTACATGACAGCCTTCCAGAAAATAAAAATAAAACTGAAAATGAACACATTGGTCACACGAGAAGCATTTTTAAGCAGGCTCCTTACCAACCAAATGAACAAATTTACTTCCATAAGAAGACATTCTAATACTCACACCCAATTCCCTGCAAATTAAAAGAATCACCCCATTCATTTTTTACCATTCTTTCGTATATGTATGTATAAGCACGTGGCTAGAACGTTCTATAAGACCCGTATTCGAATCTCACCATAGTCGATTTGTCAGGAAGGTCATTTGTCTTGAGGTCATCGGTCTAGGGGTGGGGTGTCGGGGGGTGATATCAGCCTGGGCACCTCCGGAAAGTGCCTGAATACCATACCACTGGCTGACCTAAACCTCGTAAGTGAAATTAGATAGACATTCAATGATTGTGCTAGCATGAAGTCACAAGTCATCGTGACTGAGAATTTGAGCATAATGGCTCTCTTCCAGAAATTGTAACTATGGTCTTATTTACATAGTTGCAATATAAACCACAGTGGTAGGGGTTTACTAGCTGTCCTAGAAGACGGGTATGCTTAGAAAAGTGTATCCACCCAGCCATTATGAATGTTCTGACTTGAATCGTATGTATCACAGTCTCCAATTTTCTTAACTAGTTCTTGCCACTAAATTAAGGCTGCCTGATACTGAGAGTCCACAATCTATCTATGATTGTGAACAGTCGCACAGATGTCATCAGGTTTCCAGAAATTGGAGAAGGAACCATCCCATCCAACTGTACCATTTTGGTGGCCCTCCATCGACAATGGAAGGGCAGCCACCATGTGTGGATGTACACATGGAACTATTTTATAACCTATGTAGTTTGTGTTACAAATTTAATGTAGTAGGAAATAAACATTACATTTAAAATTGATTTATGTTTTTACGGCTTATCAACCTTTTGCATGTTATTTAAAACCAGAAAATATTTTTAGATAGTAAGAACTTTTAAGAGGTAATAATGATTTACTGACACAAGTCACAATGATTAACCTATAGCTGGGGGGGGGGTTAAGAAGGAGGTTGATTCATAACTTTCCGAGGTACATTTGCGCGTAAGTGAATACAAAGATACCGACTGGAATTCGAACTCTGATCTCTCCGATTTCTAATTCAGAGCCATTATCCATTACACCATTCGCACATCTAAGCTTACAGCACCTAGTATTCACAGAAGGGTCACCCATCTTGGAGGTGACCAGTCTCAATGTTGCTTAACTTCGAAGATCGTACGAGAAACTACATTATTAAAAACGTTTGATTTCTTGAAAATATGGCTAAAACTAACTTATGATTGAAGACAGAGGAGAGGAGAAATTGTTGTGAGAAAATATCATTCGTTTATTGAGTCATTTTATAGAAAAAAGCCCAAATGACTTTGTTGATGACAGAAATAATGTCCTTTTCATTTTTCTCTTCTCGCTGATATGACGATGGAAAAAACTGCGAACTACATCTGATGATTAAAAACTATTTCTCAATCTATTTTATACACTTACATATTTCGATGCGTTTAATTTATATATCACTTGCAACTTGATTATATATATATATATATATATATATATATATATATATATATATATATGAATTGAATATATAGATCGGAATCCGACAAGATGATAGAATAAAGTAAAAGAACAAAATAGGAAACGTATCTCAATTTTACGCGCAAATACCCTTAGGAAAGGTATTAATCCGTCTCTTCCTTCCAGTTATGGGTTAAATAGCAGGACAGATTGGGTTCTATATCCTTGGTCGGCAACCAGTCTACCGTAGAAAGCAATGGCAACCTACTGCGGGATAATCTTCTGCCCAGTCAGTCATGTCTCTATCGAGACATGATCGCCCAAGCGTGTATCACGTATGGCACTCAACTGACTGATCTCAATCTAAATGTTTCACTTTTATTCAAGTTTCTTCAGAGAGGAAAAGCTTTTTTGTAGGTGGAAATATAATGTAGTTTCTGTGTCTTGGAAATAGTTTCCATGTTCAGATAAAAGGAGTTAAATATATTGATCAGAATTCGATAGAACAAGAGAATAAAGAAAAAGAACAAATAAGAAGCATATCTTATTTTAACGGGCTTCAGTTTTATTAAAGCTTCTTCAGAGATCGAGAGAAAAATGAAAAAAGAAAAACTGAAAAAAGCAGTATACCGGTAGGTTGTGAATATTTTGGATAGTAAAGTGCATAATAGTGCATGTGTATATTTGTAAAGAAATGGTTGTCTGTTTGGGTGTATACTGGACGGTAACGTTAGTTAATACACGGGCATATGTGTGTGTATGTATTACGCGTATTGCAGCAATAGACAAATTTTTAAAATATATGTTCAGAATATTTTGGACTGTAAAGTGTGTGGTATTGCATGCGTGTGTTTATGTAGAAACGCTTGTCTGTCTGGGTGTATGTTGGACGGTAACGTTACTTAATATAGATGTATATGTGTGAGGATAAATCTGTAGAAAACATTTTCGATTAAATCGTTGAAATGTTGCAATGATTTCGTATTTCGATCTCAAACTGTTCATATCTATCTATCTATCTATCTATCTATCTATCTATCTATCTATCTATCTATCTATGCCGTCTCTTCATTATCTATCTATCTATCTATCTATCTAGAGAGAGAGAGAGAGAGAGAGAGAGAGAAGGAGAGAGAGAGAGAGAGACAAAGAGACAGATATCGTGGACATAAGATGTAACACTGCATTTTGGCTGTCAGTTTCACACTCCAGTGTGATCTTCTGATAATGCGTAAAGCTGACAGTCACCATGATCTGATGTCGATCTTAATGTCCACATCGGATATTTTCGATACCGAGCGCCTTTTCTCATATATTTAGCAAACGAAGCAATATATATATATATAGTAGTGGTATATATATATATATATATATATATATATATATATATATATATAACAGGACTCATTGGGGAATGTAACTCATTTATTATCATTTTCAACCATTTTTCTGAAAATCTGCACCTAATAGTAAAATTTAAAAAATGCAATAAAACTATGACATTATTTAATCAGATAAGTCTTTAATTGCTTTAATAAATTAAGGACATTATAGTCTAAAGAAAAAAACTTTCTATCAATAATGAAATTTTAAAAATTTATTAATTTTCCAAACATAACTTGTCATATATATATATATTATTTTTGCAAGATGTTCAAAACGGAGAAATAACTTTTGTATTATATGTGTCGATCGCTCAAAAATGTCCGAAAGATTTTTTAAAATTTTAAAAATCTCTAAATTTTTTTTATTCCAATCAATATAATTTGTATTTGAAATACACCAGAGTATTTTGCTTATTGGAAATAGTAAATTTAATCTTTTAGATTTCAATTAAAATAAACGTTTCAATAAATTTTTTTTTAATTTTTTAAATTTAAAAGTTAGTTATCGGAAATTAGTGGAGGTACCTATATATATATATATATATATATATATATATATATATATATATATATATATATTACCACTACTGCTACTACTCTGAAAGTCGGGCAGAGTCACTTGATTCAAGACAGAGCGTACAGCTATTCTGGACTTTGATGCTAATAGCAATCGATAAGTAATTCCACCGTTCTGACTGACAAGTCCTATCCTAGTAAATCAAGTGTCCTGGCTACGTAGATAAACTACATCAGGCAGTAAGGTATCTAATCTGGTGGTTTTGAGGAGCGTGGAACCACTTATTAATTGCTGTTTTTCCCCAACTTCACCCTGACTAGAGGTGGCAGCACATGTTAGGGTCCGAACAATGGACAAATATTTTCCCCTCCATAAAAAAGAAGCAGCAATACATTTTCATAGTAAATTCTTTTTTAAAATACCACAAGTACATTTTTGTAAAAATAAAATAAAATAAAAATATTTACCGGCAATTTATTTTTGAAGAATAACTACCAGCAACATATATATTTTTCTAAAAAGAATTACTTATGCCCCAAAGAAAATTAAATGTACGGCATTAAATGACCCATGAGGAGTTGATATGCCGCTAAACAAAGCTAGTCAATAAATACTTTATCAATTATGATTTAAATATGCTAATTATTCAATAATTAAAAAGTAACATCAAAAAATTAAATAATATGAGTAATGATTTCCTTGAAAAACTTCTAAAACTCCTTTAAAAATATAAAAAATATAAATAAACATATAGTTGAAATAATAAATTTTACGAGGTAATAAAAATTACAATAATGTTTAAGACAACGGTGATGACGAGTGAAAAAACTATGCTAATTATCTGTGGGCTTCATCGAGCCGCATCGGGTTGGCTGCTCCGGCCCTAGTACTAGTCGGTCCTGCCCCGCTGTTTCACTCTTTCCCCGGTAATAAATAACAGAAGCAAGCACACCCACATGTACCTACTTTCACTTTTGACTTGGCTTGCAGAAACTGAAGCTTAAATGCATAAAAGTCCCATAGTTATCGAGTAGCGGAGAACCCCTTTAAGAAAGATTTGTAAGACTAAAAACCGACTGAGAAATGACATCATCATTAACTAGAATGGCAATGCGTCGATTGCAGAGAGGGAGTGATTTTCAAATTGCGGAGAAATGGTTGAAGGAGGCGAGGGGTATTGAAGTAGAAAGCGGCAGTGGTGAGGGTTCAAGACATATCCTGTCTCAATGTAAAGAAATCTATCTATCTATCTATCTATCTATCTATCTATCTATCTATCTATCTATCTATCTATCTATCTATCTATCTATCTTAAAATGTTATCTATCTATCTATCTATCTATCTATCTATCTATCTATCTATCTATCTATCTATCTAAGAATATTCATTATCTATCTATCTATCTATTTATCTATCTATACTAAAATAATCACTATCTATCTATCTATCTATCTATCTATCTATCTATCTTAAAATGTTATCTATCTATCTATCTATCTATCTATCTATCTATCTATCTATCTATCTATCTAATCGAATATTCATTATCTATCTATCTATTTATCTATCTATCATAATCAAAATATCTATCTATCTATCTATCTATCTATCTATCTATCTATCTATCTATCTATCTTAAAATGTTATCTATCTATCTATCTATCTATCTATCTATCTATCTATCTATCTATCTATCTATCTAAGAATATTCATTATCTATCTATCTATTTATCTATCTATACTAAAATAATCATTATCTATCTATCTATCTATCTATCTATCTATCTATCTATCTATCTATCTATCTATCTATCTATCTATCTTAAAATGTTATCTATCTATCTATCTATCTATCTATCTATCTATCTATCTATCTATCTATCTATCTATCTATGTCTATACATAAGCGAACGCCCACAATTATATAAGATAGCAGCATTAATGACGAAACTAGTCCCGCAAAAAGAAACCTTGAACGTTCGCTGTACACACACTCCCTATCTATCTATCTATCTATCTATCTATCTATCTATCTATCTATCTATCTATCTATCTATCTATGATTATTGTTAATCGTTTTTTTTTTGTCATAATTAAATTAGATCATTACACAGTTGTGTTTAAATGTGCTCAATACATATATATTGTAGAGCTTTTGAATATTTTTAATTTGGAAACGAGTTATTTATCTATGTAACTTCACTCATTTTAGACACCTAAGTTTTAATTGAATTTTTAAGAGTACAAAATGCTTTCATGAAGCTTTCATTTTAGCTTTAATTGAAAGTTAAATGATTAAATTTACTATATGCAGGAAGTGAATTTCAAATAGAAATTACAATTGTTTGGAAACTCAACGTTTTTAGAGTTTTCTAAAGTTATCAATTTTTCGTCCATTTTGACAAATTGGCAACTTCGCAAACAAACGTTAATTCTCGGTTTTAAAAATATTGTAAAAATAAATTATTCATCTGTGACAAGTTATTTATGGAAAAATAGCTAATTTAAAGTTAAAATAACCTGATTTTTAACAAGTATTACTTGTTTATAGCATGAAATTTAGAAACTTTTTTCTTAATCACGGTGGTCATATATTTCTGACGTGTGAAGTGTTTGATGACAGCCGGATGTTGTGAAATAAATATGGTTGGTCATAATTTACATAATTGTCCAAATTTTTTTTCCATAAGGGGATGAAACTATCAACCACGTGACCTTTAAATGCCACACAAGAAACATCACTTAAAAATACAACTTTCTTACACAAAAATTAAATAAATAAAAATAATTAAATTAACTTTCGGCTCGAAGATTTGTATTAAGCTTTTCAATATTCGATTAGTAAATATAGTCTTCATTTAATATAGCCGCAACAAGGCTTTGAATAAATTTAAAATATTTTTGAATCATTATCTCGTTAAAAAATAAAAAATAAAAATATTTCTTATAAAAATTCATTATTCATAGAAAAATTATTTTCTTTAAACTATTATGTCCTTTAAAAACAATCAAAAGTTTATTTAATAAAAAGAAATGGCGTAGTTTATGCCATAAATTTATTGCACTTTTTAATTTACTATTCAGAGCAGCTATTCGGAAAAATGTCCCATTGTTTGAAAAAAAAAAAAAAAGGGATGCATGATTTAAAATCTCGAAGGAGATAAAACAAAAAAATAAAACAAGTTTTCGAAACGGAATTTCATTTCTTGAAACTTCATGAAATTACGCGGAGTCGGGGTAACAATTGTTAAAAAAATATTTTTAGCAAAATTTTCTAAAAATATTAACTAAAAAAATAATTTCATTCATTTTTTAATAACTCCTGAAAGTTTAATTAAAATCCGGCAATTATTTGATTTTTGCAAGAATTTCTAAATTAATGTGTGTTTTCACCAGAAACAAAGGTATTGGTCATCCGCTGACAAAAAAACAAAACAAAAAACAAAAACAAAAACAAAAACAAAAAAAACAAGATTTTTAACCAAAATTTCGAACGTGTTAAGATTAAAAAAAGTTCAAATAATTAAAAATACTTTGATCTCTTCTCTTAATAATAGTATAAACTTTTTGAAACATTTTTTAGTTTTTATTAAGTTTGGGACTTGTTTTTTATGCTGTTTTCCCGTTAATTAGTGGAGCGTTGTGGTGCAATGGATATCAACTCGGTACAAGTAATCGTAGAGCCGAGTTCGAATTTCATTTGAATTTGATGTACTCACTTACGCGTACCATTGTATAAGGTATTAATCCGTCATTTCACCCTACACTACAGCTATCGGTTAAATGGCAGTATCATGTGTATGGCACTTAACTGACTGACCTATATCTATTTAAACTTTATAGTTACCTCCACTCATTTTCGATATCTGAATTTTAAATTGAATTTTTAAGAATAAAAATAAAAAGTTTTCTTAAAGATTTTATTTTACTTTTAATTGAAAGCTAAATGATTAAATTTACTATTTCCAGTAAGCAAAATGCTCTGGTGTATTTCAATCAGAAATTATATTGATCGGAATCTAAAATTTTTCAATTTTTTTAATCTTTCAATTTTTCGGTTATTTTTAAGCGATCGACACATTTGTAAACAAAAGTTATTTCTCGGTTTTAAAAACCGTACGAAAATAAAATAGACACTTGTGACACATGATTATTAGAAAATTAGCAAATTTAATGTTAAATTAATCTGATTTACACAAGTATTACTTATTTATAGTATGAAATTTATTATTTCATTATTAAAATCGAAAAATAGTTTTCTTCAGACTATAATGTTCTTAATTTGTAATATTTATTCAAGCAATTAAAAGCTTATCAAATTAAATAATGTCAGAGTTATATTTCATTTTTTAAATTTTAATATTGGGAGCAGATTTTCGAAAATATAGGCAAAATTTTTCAAAAAATAATAATAGATGATTTAAAATCCCTAATAAGTTTACGTTTAACTAATAAAATCAATTATCGCAAGAATTTTAATTTCTTAAAATTTCATGAGTTTACAATACATGGAGGGCAACAGATGTAAAAAATATTGGTGCTTACGTATTATCGGGAGGACCTTTAAAAAAACGACTCAAAAATTAAAGTAAATTATTTATTGAAACGGTTAAAACAATAAAATAACATTACATTTGTAATTCCGGAGGCCAGAACGTCGCAATTGCTTCCAAAAGTGACTCAAAGACATCAGTACAGGCAACATGCTTCCGCCACATGAATTCGGCCAAATACGACTCCAAATGGTGACGTGCAGTGCCACAGTGCTTCTTGTTTCGCCACTTTGTCGATCCCCATAGGCGTTCCACTGTCTGCGTATGAGCCCCGGTGTTCGAATCCACAAAGTTGTACTTGTGGTTGACGTTGAGGTGATGAAAGCCTGATTTTTCCAGTTCCTTGGTGTTATAAGCGGGGAAAAAAAAGAAAAAGTAAAAATCAAAGGTCCTCCCGATAATACGTAAGGACCAAAATATTTTTACCAAGATTTTTAAAAAAATAATAGCTTCAAAAATAATTTGATTAATTTGTGAATAAGTCCTGAAAGTTTCATTAAAATCTGACAATTATTTGATTTTTGCAAGAATTTCCAAATTAATGTGTTTGTCACTGGAAAAAAAAGTGAGTTATGTAATATTACGTTTTCGATTATAAACTCTCGTAATGATCTGGTTACTCGCTAACTAAAATCAAAACAATATTTTTTACCAAAATTTTGAACGTGTTAGAAGGGAAAAAAACAATTAAGAAATATCTTGTTCTTTCCTCTTAATAATAATAATAATAATAATAATAATAATAATAATAATAATATAAACATTTTGATGGGTGAACAAGTAACTTAGAGGGTTAGGGAGATAACTCATGACTTCCAAAAGAGGCACTACTACGCAAGGAATGGAGTTCAAATATCCCAGTGATAGTAATAAAGGATGCGGTTCGAAATTCCTAGCACCTGAAGAAGGCCGGAGCGTACAACGGCCGAAAAGTTGTACAGATGACAACAAAGATGAGGACAATAGTCCGAATAATATACTGTAAATACTACCTCATCTCAGAAATATAGACAAACACGGACACTATCGTCTTAAGAAAAAAAAATTCGATGAATAATTAAATTTTAGAAGAATTGTTTTCACCAATAAATAAATAAATAAATTTATTATTTTAAAATGTTATATTAACTGTTATTGTTATTAAATAAAAACCATATTTAATACTCATAAATTCAGCAACCCTTAGTATTTTGAATTGTGTGTGTCTGTGTGTGCATGTGTACAAACGTGCCGATTTATATCAATTTATTGTTAATTTTCTAACATTTTTTTCAGCAACCGTCTTTATAAGTAAGGTTCTTCTTCTTCTTCTATGTGCCCTGTCCCTTCAGGACGTAGGCGATCATGGCTTTCCACGTCTCCCTATCCCTTGTGGCTCTTAGTATGTTTGCTCCTGTTGCTCCTGGCAACCCCCGTTCCGTCATCCACCTGATCAGTCCCTGCAAATATGTTATCCGCTGCCTTCCTCTGTCTCTCCTTCCTTCTATCTGGCCAGTCAGTATCAGCTTCTCCAGGCTCTCCTTCCTCATTGCATGTCCCAGGAACTTCAGTTGTCTCTTCCTGATGCTCAGCATCAATTTCCTTTTTGTTGCCATTCTTTCTAACACCTCGTCGTTGCTTGTATGCTCAGTCCACGATATCCGTAGCATCCTTCTGTAGAACCACATTTCGGCCGCTTCCAGTTTTGTCCTCATTTTCAATGATATTGCCCAGCATTCACAGCCGTATTGAAGAACTGACATCACGTAGCAGTCTAGAACTCTTTTCTTCGTTTCTATTGAGATTTTCCTGTGTGTTAGTATTTTGCTCATCTTCTGGAACGCGTCCTTTGCCATGCCAATTCGCCTTCGGATCTCCGTGTCGCACTTAAAAGAAAAATAAGAATAAAATAATGAGACATTATGGAAAATAATATAAAATATTAAAATATAAAAATAATACAAACAAAAGAATAGAAAAATAATGGAAAAAAAAAGAATAAAATTCTAACATTTTCTAAACTAGCATCTTCATAAGTAAGATTATAAATCCAAAATACCTAAAATTCAATAAAGATATTTAAAATTCTTATGATTATGGGGTAGTTAAAATATTTAAAATGCCGTTTACGTTGTATTCGTCATATCATTTTACTACAAGTATTTCACACTCATATAAATATTGTAAACATCAGATTATCGATGAATGTGTCAACCCTCAATAAAAACACCTTTGTGATATTTAAAAGACATTCGTTTTAATTAAGATTAACTTAACTTTAAACTAGATAATCTTCCTCAAATAAAGTTTTAGAAAATTTTATTTTTGAAATATTTTTTTAATAAAGAGACTTATATATTGTGTTGATAGATTTGTCAATATGGCTGATATTAGCGATTTAAAAAAAAGAAAGTTCCAATCAGTTTAAATTCGGTTTGGAATACAGGAAATTATTTTGTTCATTAGAAATTGTAGCCAGTTTCTTCTGGTTTGTAATATATATCCGAAATCGTTTCTTTCTACAAATAGAGTAGCTGTATGAACTTAGGTAAAAACAAAACCCAACAACCCGCCTCCTCTTCGTTACGGTAGTCACCATTCTTTCTATCGTCTCTTTATTTACTTTTTATACATTGACTGACAGTTAAAATTTGCATATGTTAAAAAAATTTTCGGGAAAGTCTCTCCGTTTCTGAGATCTCGTGAAGCCGCCATTTTTTTTTTTTTTACTAGCGAATCCATTTTCGTCACGGGTTAAGCCATTTTCTCTTCTGTTACAGAAATATTACATTTAATCTATTAGCCTGTAATTCAATAAAAAATAAAAGCTTCAGAAATATTCTTCAATTTTAATTGCTTTTTAAACTTTCTTCTTCTATGTGCCTTGTCTTTTCAGGACGTAGGCGATCATGGCTTTCCACGTCTCCCTATCACTAATGACTCTTAGAAGGCTTTCTCCTGTTACACCACGTAACCCCCGTTCTGTCATCCACCTGATCAGTCCCTTCAAATATGTTATCCGCTGCTTTCCCCTGTCTCTTTTTCCCTGTATCTGGCCTGTTAGTATCAGGTTCTCCAAGCCCTCCTTCCACATTGCATGTCCCAGGAACTTTAGATGTCATTTCCTGTTGCTCAATATTAATTTCTTTTTCGTTTCCATCCTTTCCAAAACTTCATCATTTTTCACATGCTCAATCCATGATATCCGCAGCATCCTTCTGTAGAACCACATTTCAATTGCTTCAAGTTTTTTCTTCATCTTTAATTTTTTTTTCACTGCCATATTGAAGAACTGATATCACGTAGAAATCCAGTAATCTTTTCTTTGTTTCTAGCGAAATTTTCCTGTCTCTAATACTCTTCTCAACTTCTGGAATGCGACCTTTGCCATACCAATTCACCTTCGGGTCTCTGTGTCGTACTTTCCGTTTTCTGTTAGAACACTTCCCAGGTATTTAAATTTTATAGCTGCTTGGTTTTAGTACTCCCCGCACCTGTATTTGGCATTTTGGGCTGCTCTTTTCGCTGATGACCATAGGTGTCGTTAATTTTTGGAAGATACCTAATTCATTTGCATTATTGACAAAGAGTCATACCACTTCAGGATGTCTTAGTTATCGCCATTTAACTGAACTCCCTAATTTTTGTGATTCACCACTGCTGTAGTCAGGTATTGAACTCACAACTCTTTGGGTCAAGTCACTGGATCCAACCAACGTTTTTATTCACTGGGCCATGTGTCCTTGAGGAAGTTGCATGACGTATGGAACGAGAAAATCTACCCAGTGGACGACATAAAAGGTTCAATCGAAATTCAAATCAACTGAAAAAGGTCGGAGCGTACAATGACCGAAATGTTGTGAATATGGCGCCATAGATGAGGAGATTAGTCTGAACAATGTAAATACAGAAATATGGACAAGTACTTCATTTAGTGGGTTGCGATGCAGTAGCTATCGATTCGGAACGAGAAATCGGGGAGCTGAGTTTGAATTCCTGTTGAATTCCTTTGCATTCACGTACGCGTAAATACCTTTGAGAAAGGTATTAATCTATGACTTCTCCCTCCAGCTATGGGTTAAATAGTAGAACAGATTAGATTCTACAGCTTTGGTTGGCAACCAGTCTACTACAGTAAGTAATTGCAACCTACTGCTGGAAAACCTTCTGCCCAGCAAGACATGTCTCTTTCGAGACATGATCGCCAGAGAGGGTATCATGTATTGCACTGAACTCACTAACCAAATTTAATATATATATAACTATTTCAACTAATTCTTTTGCTTGTTGCTTCATTTCTGTGAAATACTGAATTTGTAGCCCTCAATATTTACATACTTAGGAAAAATGTATTTTTTGTTATCATGAAATACTTTTAAGTATCCACCAATGCCCAAATTATTTAACATTATTTATTATATCATTGGTTATTATATATATAAGATAAAATAAATTTTCAATATTCAAAATTGTTGAATGAACATTTCAACATGAAATCCCTAAGAGAGATTTCACGTCTCCTCAGCAACGGTACAGATTTCAAAATGAGAATAAAAATAAAAAATGAGAATAAAAACATCATACATATATTGTCATACACAGAGAGATCTGTTTCGCAGCTAATCAATACGGTTAGACACTGATTGCTTTTTAACCCAGGATTGAAACCCGACCGAATTGGTGTCAGTTGGCGATTCTACCTCTGGGCTACGGGCAATCGGCGGAAGAAGGTAAACTTTTTAGTGCATATATATTATCATTATACGCGCCCAATAGCTAGCGTGATCTAATTCATTTTACTGAATGAGCGATGCGTACACGCCATAGTAGCTACTGTTTTTCAAAGTCTACCATTCTTCCAGAGAGCTCAATCAGGGTGTGAGAGCGTAAAATATTGTCATATATATATATATATATATATATATATATATATATATATATATATATAGTGTATCGAGGCAGCAGATAATTTTCTAAACATATACTATTAAATATATGAGACAATGAATGTCTATTATGTTTAATCGTGAGCCGTTCTAAGCATCGTATTTTGACTTTTTATTCCAGGTGACAATAAAGACAAAAATTCTCCAACATTTGGATAATTTTTTTATTAAGTTCGGTTTACATGAGCCGTCTTCAGAGAGGTTACATAAACGTTAACATAAAAACATCCACCATCAGCGACGATTTTATCTTGTGTTGACATAAAACTTTGCTAAGCAACGATAACATTTACCAAAACTAGCACACGCAGTTCGTAAATTTGTAATGCGTTTCTATGACGTCACACCGCGTAACAGCTCGAAATGTTAACAGAACCATATATTTAAATGCAGTGTAATGTGTTATGACCATATTTAAACGCGATTTTATTAAGTTTGGGTTGTTTGAATTTAATGTAGATGGCCTCCAATATCTGAAGGTTCTATTTACTGTGTGTATGAGTGAGTATTATTGTATTGCTGACTAAAATATGCCTGATATTACCTACATGGTTATGTTTTTCTAAGAAATATTGTTTATATATATATATATATATATATATATATATATATATATGTGTGTGTGTGTGTGTGTGTGTGTGTGTGTGTGTGTGTGTTAGTCATCCACATACAAGCCTGTTTCGCTGTATCACAGCTCATCAATCGTAATGAGAGCATAATATATGAGTCATCCACATTATATATAATAACTAATAATATATATATATATATATATATATATATATATATATACATATAACAACTATATATATATATATATATATATATATATATATATATATATAAATTATAACTATACTCCTGTCGAAAAACCTTCCACGAATCTACGAAGAAGGGAATAAACGGTTTTTTTTTAAAAAAGAAAGAGCTAAGTATATGAACATCAGTCAAAAGGGTTCGGACCGAGGCAGCATGTAACCCAAAGAAAAAACCCGATACGAGTAAGAAACAAAAAGCGCTCAATACTTAGGTAGAGCGGAATAAGTAAAAATACCTAGTGAGCCAGACAGACCTACCTTGGTTTCACTTAAACGGATCGTCAGGGAAAGCTGGCTATTGGGGAAAGAAACAAATGACATGTATAAAGGAAATTCAATCAACCCACGTGACCAATAAAAATTGACACCAAACACAAATAGGGGAGAACTTTATTAGAAAACATCTTAAATTAAAGATTAGTGAATGCAAAGACGAAAACAATAAACGAAAACCAAAAATGATACAAACCCACTATAAGCAAACTTAATCCTATGCCTGCATTTATTTAATATTTCAGTTTTGGAATTCAATAAATTATTGGTGTGTTTATACGAAGCTATAGCAAGTTTTTCCTCTACACACAACCTACAAAATTTCTGGCCGGCTTTATATTTAGCGCATCTCTTTAATATTTTCCATTTCAAAATTTTTTTAAATATCTTGGGTAGCACCTATGCAAATGGGAACTGTTTATAGAAATTACAAAACTGTTCTATTAAAAGTTAATTTCTTGGGATTCATCAGGATCATAGGCGTTAGTATACATCTATATCGATTTTATTAATCTTTTATGTGTCGCGTCCCTTCAAGATGTAGGCGATTTTGTCACTCGACATCTTCTTGTCCCTTGTAATATATTTTGTCTTGCTCTTTCTCTGTCATCCATTTGCTTAAGTCCATCAAGTATGTCACCTGCTGGTTTCCTCTGTCATACTTTCCTTCTATCAAATTCATGCCTACTCAATTACGTTGAATATGAAAATAATTTGGATATTGGTGGATACTTAAAAGTATTTTTATGATAACAAAATTACATTGTTTTTAGTATGTAAATATTGAGGGCGACAAATTTAGAATTTCACATAAATGGAGCCACAAGCAAAAGAATTAGTTTAAATAGTTTTAGAATATTTGTTCCGAGAGTCAGTTAATTTAAAAAAAGAAAAGAAAAAAAAAAAGAAAAAATTTCACCCACAGTCAAGTCTTAATTCCTTAAGTGGGGTGAAATGATTAAATGGAGAAAAATGATTGCAACTAAAACGCAAGTGGGAGTGAAAGAGAATGGGGAGACTTTAGTGAGGAGAAAGGACAATAAACAGGATTCAGGAAGACAAGATTACGATTGACACTTTTTCGCATTCCAGTTGAATTCCTTGCATTCACTTACGCACAAATATCCTTGGGAAAGGTATTAATCCACATCTTCCCTCCAGTCATGGATTAAATTACAGGACAGATTGGGTTCTATAGCCTTGACTGGCAACCAGTCTACGGCATAAAATAATGGCAACTTACTGCGGAATAATCTTCTGCTCAGTCAGTCATGTCTCTTTCGAGACACGATCGCCCAACCGTGTATCATGTATGGCACTTGACTGAAAAAAAGTTACAGCGAAGCAAGAAACTAGCAGATAGTTTTCCAATCGGTAAGTGAGAGGAAGGAAACTACTGGAATAGAACTTACGGTTGCATATAGCTGTACTTTTCTTTCGTAGATGATCCTAAATCCAAACTATTGCAAATCTTCCAAATATCTGAATAATTAGGATACTAATTCGAAATCAGAAGTCGTACGTCTTGCCTCAAAAAAGTGATCAAATTTCAAGTTTAAAACTCCATGAAACACCACCGCCACACACACATAGAGACAAACAAAGACAGACAGACACACCCTCGCATACACAGGTATTATTTCTTTTTCTCATATATATATATATATATATATATATATATTGCTTAACTTCGGTGATCGGATATATATATATATATATATATATATATATATATATATATATGTCCGATCACCGAAGTTAAGCATCGTTGAGCCTGGTCAGTACTTACATGGGTGACTGCTTTGGAATACCAGGTGTTGCAAGAGTCCTTCATAAATGTGTTGCAGTGGATATCGGCTCGGAAAAAGAAATCAGAGAGCCGATTTAGAATTCCGGTTGAATGCCCTGCAGTCACTTACATGCTAATACCCTTGGGGAAGGTATTAATCCGTTCTTTTCCTCTAGTTATGGGTTAAATAACAGGACAGATTCAGTTCTATAGCCTTGACTGGCAACCAGTCTACCGCAGCAGGTAGTGGCAACCTCTTGCGGGATAATTAGATGTCTGAGGTCTATTATCTGCTTCATCCAGTTCATGTATATGCACCGACTGTGTATCAATAATTCCGAATAGTGTGGATGGTTCTGCACAGGCCTTCACCACTTTAATCAAATCACTTGTGTTGCTCTTCTGGCGGCTTGCCTTGGTTTCATAACTGAAACAATTAAGCTATTAGATCCTCAGACGTCGAATTCAATGAGAGAGTCCATTCATATCTATATATATATATATATATGTTTGAACATTATTTTTAATGGATACACGTATTTGGGTGGATAATCTGCATTTCTATTTTTAAACAGTACATTTATATATATTCACCGGTTTGAATGATCGAGAAATCTTGTTAGGAATATATCTGTTTGCCGGAAGATAGATATTTTCTTAACAAGATTTCTCGAATTATTAAGCTTTTTCAGTTTCTCAGTACTGTCTGTTTTATTCGAGACTGTATCTGGATATGACTATCTAGATAAGAGATTTAGGTTTTGGCAAGTTGGCCAAATATATATATATATATATATCTGAATAAATGAAAGGATACCTCTGTATGTGCATGTGTGCGTGTGACGTATATCCTAACAAATTAAAAAAATAAATTAAAGCATCCCAAATCGATGCACACACAAGCTGAGAGAGGTAGTTAGAATTTCTTCTCAAATTACCCTTTAACGTCTTGGATAAGGAAGTGTACTGCTAAGAAAGGCAACCCAATTGGCCTCAGGTAAAAAGTACCAATAACTTTCCATTGCGTCTTGAACCCCGTAAATAATACGGGTTAAAAAAGAAGGAACGCTTAAAAAAAAAAAAGCTAGAAAACCATCAGCATGTAATAGGAATTGAACACAGATATGTCGTGTTGCAGTCACGAAGCCAGCATGCTCACTTACAGAGCCAATTACCGTACCACTTATCAAGTGCGGACGGATCTCATGGTTGGAAGACGCGACTTCAAAAGATCACGTGATACTCTGTTTCTTTTTGGGGGAAACACTGCTTGTACACATATGTATATACATCAAAAGAGCAAGGTGATCTCTTTTTGTTTCAGTTCCTGCCCTTTATATATATATATATATATATATATATATATGTGTGTGTGTGTGTGAATGTAATACATATATATGCTAGTGTGTACCACGTCTCATATACAGCTAAACACACACACACACACACACACATATATATATACATATTTGTGTGCGTATATATATATATATATATATATATATATATATATATATATATATATATATATATGTGAAGTTGAAAAGTGAAAACGTTCCCTGAAAATAGATTTGGTAGAAAATAGATCATGCATTTTACCATTCAAGATATCATGATATCTAAGAGTGAAATATGCGTATGTGTACTTGTGTGTACGTTAAAATAAATAATGAATCTTAATACCTTTTCCTATATATATATATATATATATATATATATATATATATATATATATATATATATATATATATATATATATATATATATATATATATATATATATATATATATATATATATATATATAGCTCAGAGATAGAATCGCCGACGGAAGTCAATTCGGTTAGGTTTCAATCCTGGCTAGAAGCAATCGGATGTCTAACCGTACTGATCAGCTGTGATACAACGAAACAGATCTGTCTGCAGATGACTATATACACTCCCGATCAAAAATTTAAGACCACTTAAAATTCTTTAAAAATAATTTTTTTTTTACAGATAGATTTTAAACTCCTCCCACTTAAGGTTACCAATACTACAATCTAAAAGGTTATGGAAACAAAAAGCTATATTCCAAACATTTTATTTAGAAATTTACATTTTTATAAAATGAGGCGATTTACACATGATCAAAATTATAAGACCAGAGACAAAAATTCTACGAAATTGTACAAAAAGTTTATGAAAACATTCAACAACTAAATTTAATAATGAGTTCTACCTCCACTGCTTTTGATGACTTCAAAAATTCCGTCGGACATGCTAGAAATAAGCATTTCCATTAAGGTGCGGGGGGTGTTGCTCCACCTTCTGAAGATGGCTTCACAAAGTTCATTTTTTGTTGAATATTGTTTGCCATTTTGATAAACATCTCTTGTCACCCATCCCCAAACATTTTCAATTGGGTTCAAGTCCTGTGAGCATGCAGGATGTCCCAAGATATGGACCCCATTTTCTTGTAGAAAGCTCAAGGTCCGTCTTGCAGCGTGGATTGCAGCATTATCCTGTTGGAATAACCATCCATCCCCACACAAACGATGGCCCACCGTCATCAAAGATGCTTTTTGTAGCATGTTAACACAACCAGCCGCTCTCTGATGACCCTGCATCACCTGGAGCTCCATCGTCCCTCTGTAAGAAAAGGCACCCCATACCATTAGGGATCCTCCACCACTATGACGTGCGGAGAAAATTTCAGGAGGCATGTTTTTGTTATACCAATATCGTTGGAAGCCATGAGGACCATCGAGATTGAATTTTTTCTCATCAGAAAACAGGACATTCTTCCACTTCTCAACGTCCCATCGTTGGTATTCACAACCAAACTTTAAGCGGTCCACCTTGTGACGTGGAAGCAGCCGAGGAATTTGTTTACGCTTTTTATTTATCATGCCTTTTTGTCTTAAGTATCGTCTGATGGTTACGGGACTGCAATCAGCATCTGTGACTGCCTTAATTTGACTAGAAGAAAGTTCACCGTCTTTCATAACAACCCGTCTTATTCTCCTACTCAATGTAGGAGAAATTTTTTGGGGCCTATCACAGGATTTTGCTTTTCCATAATTCTCACTGTTCTTTAGAAAGTTGCAAATCACAGTTTTACTGCGATTTACCTTAGCTGCGATCGCCCGCTGTGACAAATCTTGCTTATGGAATTCTAGAATTTGAGAACGCTCAACTTCGGCAAGTTTGCTTGCTTTAGGCATGGTAACACCTTTACGCAGTGATTGCTAATCTCTAACTGAACTAAAAACATTGGAATTGCCATAGATCTAACAATTTATACTCCTGGTCTTATAATTTTGATCATGTGTAAATTGCCTCATTTTATAAAAATGTAAATTTCTAAATAAAATGTTTGGAATGTAGCTTTTTGTTTCCATAACCTTTTAGATTGTAGTATTGGTAACCTTAAGTGGGAGGAGTTTAAAATCTATCCATAAAAAAAAAATTATTTTTAAAGATTTTTAAGTGGTCTTAAATTTTTGATCAGCAGTGTATAGATATACTGACGAATCTAGATACACACAAACTCATGTGCATATGTGTATGTGTTGATTGTAAACCAAGATTCCTTTAATAATTTTGCCAGCCTTAATAACAAATAGTATGCACCCATGCAATCAAGCACACACACACACACACACACACACACACACACACACACACACACACACACACACACACACACACACACATATTTATTTCTTATTGCAATAAGCGTTGTTTAGTGTATGCTCATATTTGAGTATAATTATTGAATATTACATTTATTTATAGCATTAAAGATACATTAATTGGATATTTATTATTCTGTCTTCTTATTACAATTATATATATAAAGTGTGTGTGTATGTGTGTGTGAGAGAGAGAGAAAGTTGCAGATCTCACTAGGATACATATGTAATACGCACACAGATAGATAGATAGATAGATAGATAGATAGATAGATAGATAGATAGATCACCATAATCAGCAGTGAAGTATTGTTCAGTTTCAGATAATATATATAGTGATATGGACATTTAAAATAAAAAAGAAACATAGATGTTACCACATTAGGTGAATGTGTTAGAGTGGGAAATTATTTTAATTTAAATGATTTGTGTGCGTAAACCATTGGATATTGAGACACTTATGTGTAGCAGTGTCGGGTATGGGTAAGTACATTAAGCAAGAAAGAAAGAGTCGGCTGTATCATTTTTATGATGGAATAAAAATGTTACCAATATAACATTTGAAATGCTACGAGATTGCAAATTAAACAATAATATGTTTGTCTTAAAGGATGTTGCTAATACAAAAAACTCAAGTTTATGGACGGAAATAGATGTAAAGCCATGATGTTAATTACTAAAGAGGGAATTACTCGATTTACAAGTTAGCTAGTAGTAAAAGTAAGCGTAAACTACCATGTAACAGTTAATTAAGGTTAGTTTTAAGATATATGTAATTAATTAATAGGGGTTAAGATTATGTAGTAGAGTATATAGTAAACAGTTTGAGGTAATATTAGATATATTTAATAGAGTAATTATCTTGTAGTGGTAGTAAGTAGTTATTTCATTGCGTTGGTTTAATAAATTAGTTTTCAGAAATTTTATTATTTGAATTTTTTCTTGTAAGAAAAGAAAACATTTCATGTAAAGTTTTTCGTGTTATGGCTTTATTTTTTAATATTTTACTGTAGGTAATTTATTTGCATCTTTTAACTGCTAATAACATTTGAAAAGTGAATTTGAGTTACTATAATCTTATGATTAAAGGATAGCTTATGTTTATACAATCGTGACTTGAAAGTGTTTTTAGTACTTCCAGTGTAATGTGTGATAAGAGTTAGATTTTCTGTATAGGAAATAGTTGCTTAATAGACCATAGAATCAGTAAGACATCTATTTTGCAGAGGACATTCGTTTGGGTTACGACAATTTCAAGTATTAGTATTATAGTTGTTATTTATAATAGGTTGGTTTTGATTGCTAAACTTAATGTATTGTTTTAGGATTTTATTCTTATGTATTTTATTATAACTTCTAGGTTATCTGTGCAGCTGAAAAGTTGTTGCTTATTCTATTTATTACTGAGTAGAATATGTGTTTAATAATATATGGTTGATGATTTGATTTACGAAAGATGTAAATGGAGTCAACGTATTTTTTTACGTTGGGTGAGTATACTTTTCAAGAGTAACATCTAGGAAGTTAACTTTTTTTTAGGTTAGTTTGTACTATTATCTTATGGTTGAGATTGTTCATTCCTCCATATATGAATTTACGAATTCTATCTATTTTGAGTTTTTAAAATTATTGACAATGATGAAACTATCGTCTCTTTATAACCCAATGTCAGCTATATCAACATCACTGTGTACAGTTAGATTGCACAAAATAAATAAAACTACGAGATCTGAAATCGCAGAATCCGGTGATCTCATAGTAATGTCGAATAGGTCCTTGGAATTTGTCTTTGTCCGGTGTTCATTGTTGGGAATGAGAACCGACTGTTGGAGCAACCCCTATTTCTGTTTTTAATATATATATATAGCATAAGTATGTTATAATATCACTAAAAAAATAGTTATTTTTTAGTGATATCATAAAATAATTATGTTATAAATTTTAAATATTATTCGCTCTATTTTAAGAATAGTGTTTTTTGGATACGGAATTTTATTACATTTTTTTTACCCTATACTTGGATATATATATATATATATATATATATATATATATATATATATATATATATATAATTGTTTTGAATATGTCTTTTTTTTCCAAATTATAAAATCTTCTAATATAATGTAATACTTCTAGTCTGCTTTATTTCTGCACTTCTAATATCTCCGCCGAAAATCTGAAATGTTATTTATTTTTTGTTTTTTTTCCTCAATAATAGTAGATAGAACCATCAATCGTCCGGTTCATACTCCTTCCAAACCTTTTGAACAGAGGTAGAGTTTTATCATTTGTTTCCTGGTTAGGATTTGGTTTCTGTTCTTTCTAAAGTCTTTTCATTCTTTTTCACTCCCAGTAGCTACCTTGCGTCTTAATGGCATTATCGTCTTTCTGGGGGTGAATTGATTAATCAAATATTTTAATGTTTATGTATCCAGTGACAAAATATATTGTTTCTTTTAACCCCTTACAAATTATTTCAGTGTATCATTGTTTTTATTTCTTTGGTTTTTTTGCGTTCGGGTACGATCAGCCATGCTTATCTGCAACTTCTGTCATTGTCACTCAGTTCAGACAAACGCAGAGAACAATTTAGTAAAATCCAGGATATTTTCGTCTTCCGCATAACCACTCTTTAAACGAAAAAGTCTCCACCGATTCCTACTACACTTTAAAAGTCGGAAACGGTCCCCACACCCAATCTCTTACCCTAATCTTCCCTCTTAACTCCCATATTCGCATCACCTTCATTTTTGGCCTGCCATATTTGCCCTCCCATCACTTTCTACTCTCCCTGCTGACAACATGGCTGATTCTGAACATGTAATTATTCGATAATTATTATCCAAAGGCCGAGTTCAACACTTCATTTACTGGAAAGGAGACGCAGTCGTGGTTGTAGTGGCTCCGAGAGATGATGTGAGGAGAAAGGGAGAGAAAATTGTCCAGGAGGTGCTTATGATAGTGAGAAGACTTTAAAGAAACTCTATTTAATATTCGGGAGAATGGTGGGGAGTAATAGTGTAGAGAATTAGTCTGAAAGAATCTGCAATCTCACGTCAAACCAATGGTAATCAACATTCCTCCTACTCTTGCCGCTGTTCACTGCCAACCGCAGTTAAGCACTCCTTTCATGATCAGGTCACCCTGCCCCACCAACATATCCCAATCTGCTTCTCCTGTGCCCTCATCTCATCATGCGCCACTCTGCTGTATAAACCACCCACAATGACAACAGAACTATCTCTGTCACTTTTATACGTTCATTGGTTCCACGCCCGTGTGAGTCTACGCTCCTACCCCGGATAATAAAGCACGCCCTGGGGTTAAAATGAGGGAAAAATCTAAACTAATGCTTTTATAGTAATAATGGTTGTGAATGATGAACACCTCTCATTTCGTGCATAAAACTATTTTAAATTGTGCGGTTTCTTTACATCTTTTTTATACGACCCATTGGATTTTGACCTTTGAGGTTCCTAAAATCTTTCATTTATCTTGTTTATATGTGTGTGTGTGTGTGTGTGTGTGTGTGTGTGTGTGTGTGTGTGTGTGACCCCACTTTCTATGGAACTGACAAATGGAATTGGCGAACTGGGTTCAAATTTCGTCTAAAGTAGTTTATTTACTTCGCGCATAAGACCTTGAGAAATATATACAACTATCTTTCACAAAACCACTCTTAGAACCTGTCGTATGTTAACTGAGGAGGAGATACACACGTGCGATCACGTTCCTGTAAAGATCAAATAAGAAACCTATATTAATTTAACATGTTTCACTTTTATTAAAGCAGAGATTGAGATAAAACAGGCAAAAAGACAGAAAATTTGGTATTTTCAATTTTGTTTGGGTCAGTTCTCATTGGTCAGTCACGTATTACGTGCATTAAAATCCTAGATAATTCTATATGTTAGTTCGTGAAAATTTTCGTAGGTCTGTGTGGTCGTCGGGTGGTAATGTGTATTCGTAGTTGTGTATATGTATCTGACTATTGGGAGTTCTAATGTCTTCACCTTTGTTCGTTAGCCATCGCAACAGGGCATGACTTGATTTTAATCTATGGCAGTTAAGCATGCATTCTTTGAGATATAACTTTGATTCTATAAGAATATATTCAAAGGAAGATGGCAATGTAATTAAATTTTTAGTTGTGTATTTATAGTTCGCAATAATGTTATTTTTAAGTTTTCAAAGTTGTTCTTCTTTAAAAATGTATGTTATTTTTTAAAGAGTGGCATTAGTGACATCATGCCCAGTATAGCTTCGATGCAAAACGATAGAGTTAGATCCTTTGTCTAAACGCAAGTCTTTCTTGTATTCGTAGATACGGGCATTTAGACAACGTGATATCTCCTGACATAAGCATTTTTGCACTGTAAACAATTTATTTAGTAAATCCCAGCATTTAGATTGTTGGTGGATTTTTTTTCTTCCTAGTTATATCTGCGATTGTCATGGCAGTGGGGTAACCATACTAGTACTAGGGGAGATGTACAATTCATTTGCGAGTTTTATACGACCCATTCGATTTTTATCTTTTAGGCTTCCGAAAATTTTTCACTTGTCTTGCTTGTGTGTGTGTGTGTGTGTGTGTGTGTGTGTGTGTGTGTGTGTGTGTGTGTGTGTGTGTGTGTGTGTGACCCCACTCTCTGTAGAGCTGCAGACTTAAATCAAATGGAGTTGGCGAACTGGGTTTAAATTTCGTCTGAAGTGGTTTATTTACTTCCCATATAAGAAGTGAAGAGTCTTATGTGCGAATGTGAGTAGGAGTATCAATTTTGTGTAATTTTTGTTAGAAGTGTTATTGGTGGTGTATCATTAATCGAATTTTGTAAACTCGTTTTTAGCGTTGAGGAGGAAATGATGTGGGTAGTGAAGAAGATTTAATGTTTTCTCAATATATTTCTCTACTTCATTTAGGTATTCTGAGTTACGTACCCTAAGGGCTCTGTGGTACAGTCCTATGATTAGTCCAAATTTTATTCTTTAGTCGTGGTCAAAATAGATATAATTATCATGCATATATATATATATATATATATATATATAATGTATCGAGGCAGCAGATAATTTTCTAAACATATATTGTTAAATATAACAGACAATGAATATCTATTATGTTTAATCATGAGCCGTTCTAAACATCGTATTTTGGCTTTAATTTCCGGTGAAAATAAAGACAAAACATTTGGATATTTTTTTATTATGCTGGTTCTAAGCTTTTGGTTCACATGAGTCATTAGTTATAATCACAATAAAATAGGACATTCATTCTTATAGATGAGAGTGCACGAATTTGCGCTAGTATATGTATTATTATTGGTGCCTATTAATATATCGAGAAAAGAAATTTTATTATTATTAAGTTCATACGCGAACTTAAGCAGCGAGTTTTTTAAATGTTTTTGGAGTTCATGTATTTTACATATGTTTTTGATTAAGATGGGAATACCATCTACATATTTTAGGTGAATGGAGGAATTTTTAAAGATAGTCATGAAAGATATTTGCAAAGGTATTAAATATTTTATTTTCAAGGTTAACTATATAAACGTTGGATCATTTGTACGTATATATTGTTTTGGTAGTCAAAGGAAGTTACGTCAGTGGCACAGTTCATGAGTACTATTCGCAGTATGTTAGGTCTAATGTTTTAGTAGAGGAAGAGATGGATTGTTCTAAATACTCTTTGTAGCAATCATTTCTCTATTAGGTACATTGGTAAATAAATTTTCGAAATCAAGTGAGGCTGGTTTTTTATTATTGAGTTTTTGGGGTTTTAAAATTTGAGGGTTAATTTGGTGCTATATTTACTAGGTATGGTGATTTTTTAAGCGTAGCTTAAATGTCGAGCAAGGCCGAAAGTAAGGGACACCCAGTGAGGATCAAACTCACTACACAATTGTAAGGATTCTAGCGAGACAAGCTTGCTAACCATTGCACCAACTCGAGGTGCCCTAGGTATGGTGTAATAAGTTGGTTTCTCACACCAAAACAGGGACAAAAGTCCATATAAACATATGTTCACAAATCTTACGTTTTTGAGTTATTAAGTTAAAAGAAACTTTACGTAGACGGGGCCGTGTTGGTATGTAGACTAGGATATTTTTTCATTCGTGTGCAATTTTTGGCTAGTCTGTTTTAAAATGTTTAACGTGTGTCGTAGTTAACTGATAAGTGCTCCGTTTAACGTTTATCAGGATACTAGCAGTATAGCCGGCGTTGCTCAGGTGTAATGAAAGCTTTAAAACTACTCCATGGTCCTGGAGCGAAACCGTAGACTGAAAGGAAAATGAATGGATGTAAGTCAAATTTTGATTTCCTGGTATCGATATCAAATAAGTTTTTTTCTTCGTAAACTGAATTTTGAAGGCTAAATAAGACCTCTGAGTAAATGGTATTATGGCTGAGACTAAGAACTACAATTATACCTACTTAGAGCCAAACCCGAAGCAAAAACTAAAATAAAAGGGCTGAAATAATTACAGACATACAGGCAGATAAATAGACACACACACACACAAACATATTGCCTTTTATATATATATTATCGATTTTCTGCACTATTGTAAGAACTGCAACCTTGAAACTTCTGAATATCGTTTCTTATGTCTTTGTCTATGAGTGTATCAAATTTGATTAAAATCGGACCACTCCTTCTATAAGCCGATTTATTTTTATTATCGATTTTCGATATTTATCGGGGGTACCTCGACACAAAACCTATCTAAGAACACTAGCAGACGCTTATAGTACAACTGTGTAAATTTTCAAGAAAATTGGTTCAGCCGTTTCGGAGTCTATAGGTAACGAATACACACATACACAAACAGACAAAGTTCCATTCATAAATAAGTTTAGATTCATATAGTGAGCAGGTATGTATGATTTTTACATACAGCCGTGCGAATGGTATTGGACGAGAGGCTGCGCGCCTATATCAGATTGCGTTTCCAGAGAGAAGGATGACGTGTTATCTAACCTTTGCTGCTGTTTATCGACGCGTTGCTAAGACAAAATTCATGGCACCGCTCGTGCGCCTGACCATGAAGAACAAATTCTACAGGAGATAATCAATGATTTATAGCACAAACTGCCGCTCCGTTGTTCCTCTCTTCACTCTGTTTACGGCGGGGACAACATTTTGAAGAGGTGGAATGACAAATTTACACAACCAACATTTGTTGGTGTATCGGAATCATGATCGTGCAATACAGCAAAACAACAGCGTCTGCTTACGATTAATGTTTAGGCTAAAATTGTAGGAGACTGTCTGGTAGGTTCATATGTTCTCCAATCACGTCTTACAGTTGTCTACAATGACTTTGTTCTGAATATACTTCTAGACATGCTAGAGGATGTACGCCTGCTAATACAAAGATAAATATTTTTCATTCATAATAGGAATCCAGCACATTTTAGTCACATTGTTCGCGATGTTGGAATCTACCATGATAGATGGATAGGTAGCGTAGGACAAATTGGTCTACACGTTTTCCCGATCTCAAGCCTTTGTGTTCGCGTCTAAAATAACTGGTTTAAGCAACAGGCATTAATAATTCTTTATCAACTTTTCGTGTGAAACCATTCAATCATCCGACGAGTTCGTGTGTATGTAGAAGAAAGGGGGGGACATTTTGAACATTTCTTATGCACAGCAATGAACTTTTGGACATTTTAGCTTTTTTTGATGAACCCGTTTTTAAAATTAGTTTTAACACACACACACACACACACACACACACACACACACACACACACACACACACATATATATATAGTCATTCACTTACAAGCTCTCCTTGTATCACAGTTGATCAGTGTGGCTAGACATCCACTGTTTCCAGCTGGACCCGAAATCCAGCCCCATTGTGTTGCAGTTAACTATGTTTTTATTGTAAACGTTTAACGAATATATATATATATATATATATATATATATATACAGCTTTAAATAAAACAGACGTCATTATAATTATCCCAACCCGAGGAACCTTTTGGCCAACACTTCTTCAAGGGCTTACGTTGGCTTAATTATAAATGGTTAATAAAAGGAGAAAAACAAAGGGTTACCTACAACACTGGGGGCAAGATGGAATTTGTTTAAAAATAAACTTTAATCAGTAAATATTAAAACGTAAGGTGGGTGTAAACATACAATTGTGGAATGTATAAGAGTGAATTAAAAAAATTGTTTTTTCACAAACCCTCCAGTAATTGTAAGAAGCGAATGAATCGCTCTTTCTGCCTGCACAGGCTCGGCTGCTGGAGTTTTAGGCAAATAGCCTTCAGAACGCGAAGATGGTGGGCCGATCGAGCACCAGTTATCCTCATACGAAGAGGCACATGCGCAGCTGTCCAGCAGGTGTTGGCCAATTGCTGAATCCAGAACAGCCTGGGTTGCTCTTATAGGTCTAAGAGGACTACCCGAACGTATATTTGCGGGGACGAGTTGTGCAACCCGCGTCTCCAACCTCACATTGGTTCGTCCTATGTATACCGCATCGCAGCGGCATTTAAATCTATAAACAACGGAATTTCTACGAAAATAGGACAACTTATCTTTACTGAAGGAGGGAAAAACAGGTCTTGTCTGAAAAACATATGAGGATAATTGGTTTACTGTTCTGCACAGTGCTCGATCGGCCCACCATCTTCGCGTTCTGGAGGCTATTTGCCTAAAACTCCAGCAGTTTAAACCAATGTTTCAACGTGATACGGCCGTAAGCCTTAGTATACAGAAGGAAAATTCAAAGACAATCCACGTCAAACAGTAAAACAAAGCAAGCTGAAGAGTTTTACTTTTAATTCCAATTTTAATTTTGTCCTGGGTATAACGACAAACTACATCTGGCAGCAAGGCCTGTGATAGGGAATTTTTGAGAAGCGTGGAACCGTTCCTTAATTACTGTTGTTCTCAGGTACGCCCTGACCCGGGGTTCTACCACCTGTTAGGGTCCCAGCTATGCGCAAATAGTTAACCCCTAAAGTGTGATCAAAACATGATGAATGTATAAAGATTCATGTTGTAAAAATACCAGCAATGTAAATAAATTACCAGCAATACATTTTTATAAATAATTTGCCATTTTGTAAAAAACAAAAATAAATTTTTAAAATTTTCCAGCAATACATTTTTGTAAAAAAATAAATAATAAATAAATAAAACTACCCACAATACATTTTTGTAAAAAAAAACAAAAATAAATAAATTACCAGAAATACATTTTTGTAAAAGCAATTAAAAATGCTCCCCACAAAATTAAATTTCGGCATTGGATGACCCATAAGTTGATATGCCGTTAAACTAATAAGCAAACACCAATTTGATAACAGTTAAGTGTTGAACGACAAATTTCATTCTTATTGCATTTTTACTGAAGATTAACATTTAGTGATATCATAATAGAACTGAGTTACAGAAAAAACATAAATATTTGTACGTGCTTTTGTCATTTCTTTCATCTAACCTTAGTTCTGTATTGTTCCTTCTTTTTAATCAATTCCCTTTTGTTAATTAGTTTCAATCATATCCATGTAATAATTACACAGAAAACTTCTGATCGAAGGCTTTCGGTTTTCTCTTAGTTATCCATATCCAAAACCATACTGTTTGAGGACCAAAATTCAGTGTCTGCAGACGATCCAGTCAGTTTAAAGCTGTTTAAGCAAACATCCAATGGCGACAACTTCATGGTCGCAAGAAGCTGCGAGCGTTTAGAGATTATGAAATTGTTATCATCATCTGTGACAAGGTTTTGAAATCGGTTTATAGACTTTCTGTTTTCATTTGCCAGCATCAGAATGTGCGGGCTGCGTAACTGTTATCAGCGGTGAAATTAAAAACAAAGGGTAGAATTAAAATTCTGCATTATGTCACACTAATGCATTTGAGAAAGGCAAGAATCCACCTCTTTTCACCAACTATGGATTAAATAGCAGGGTTGACTAGGCTCTTTAGCCTTTAGCGGAATCCAGTCTACTCTGGAATTTAAAACAACCCACTATATTTCCGATAAAACATGGCAATTCACAGATATTAAAGAAAAGGTAGACGTGGAGAGACATGATCATCTATGTCCGGATTGAACTTGTCATTTAAAGCTGAATAGATTAAATGTCGCCTTCTTGTCTGTAAATCAAATAACGGTAGTCATCCCCAAAAAATATGTTTCTAACAAATTCGTTTCGTGTTTGTACCCAACTATTCTGTTTCAAAAGCTGAATTTCATAAATTTAATTAATAGCGTGCCATCTGTTCATTGTCAATGGATTCTAGCAAGACTTTCATCTTCGCGGCGGCAGAAGCAATACCTGGTTGTAATCTTTGTTGTTTCGAAGGTAACAATAGTATGCACCAATTTTTTTCAGTCTGCGATTTCTCTAGAGTTCGCAAGAATGAACTGGAATGTGTAAATGCAAACGAATACACGAGGTAAGTTTTTCTGTAACGTTTGTGCGAATTGAAACTAAAATCTACATTGCTTCCGGATAAGATTAGCGAATTTAATTCTAAGATACCCCTCTAGTCAGAATTTATAAAATTTGTCACTTCTATGATCTGATTACGAAATGAATTTAAGGTTTTCTTGGCAAGGTGTTGGAGAGGGTGCAAAGGAAAAGGAAACATACTTAGCATCATGAAGAGACAGCTAAGGTTTCTGGGATACGTAATGAGAAAGGTGAGTTAAGTTTAATACTCACAGGACGGATAAAGGGAATTAGAGACAGGGGAAAGCAGCGCGAGGCATGCCTGATGGGCTTGAGCAGGTGTATAGGGGAGCGGTCAAGTGGAAGTCCATGAATGACTATGTCCTGAAGGGACACGGTGCATAAAGAAGAAGGAGAAGAATAAAGTAAACATTTTTGTGTATAAACAACAATATACCAAGAGAGATACCAAGAGGAAAAGTGTTGAGAGTGACAAGGGATAGGGGCAAGTGGAAGTGCATGATTGCCTACGTCCTGAAGGGACAGGGCACATAAAGAAGAAGAAGAAGAAGAATATTAAAGAATAAAGTAAACATTTTTGTGTATAAATAACAAAATACCAAGAAAGATGCCAAGAGGACACTGCGCATAAACAAGAATGAATTTCTTTAGACTGATTCGATCCAGCGAAATGTTCCTAAGAGAACTAAAAGACCTGTCATCATTTATTATCTGTATTCGGATGACACTGTGTTGATGACAGACTCAGTAGCAAAAATCAAAGAACTATTAGATAGTATTCACGGAAAGCGAAACGAAATATCTGTTAACAGTAGGAATTTATATATGTGTGTATGGCTAGCTACTCTTATTCGAGAATGCCTATCTACAAGGGCGGCTAGCTAATTGCAGACGCTTGCTAAGGCACACTCGCGTTTGTTCAACATCCACAGATCCCACCTGTGGTTTATACGCAGTTATGTTGAGTGGACCTTAGTTACAGTTTTGGGGTAAGAGCACGTAATCCAGCGTGAACAACAATCTGAATAAGTCCAGGATGCCCAAACCATTGCTCACGATGACTTGTGACTCCGAGCTAGCGGAACTACCTAATTTTATTCACAAGGCTTGGGTCAAACCATGGTATAGTTTTCAGGCACTGGAATCGCCCCTTCCAGACCGATAACACCAACAAGTCTTACTTCTTAATCTTTTCATTGAAGTAGCGTGGAATTCTCAAAAATCTTCCTTTTGTCATTATTTTCTCTTCGATCTACATTCATTTTAATTGTTACTACTGTTGAAATTCCTCAAGTGATGTAGTTTCTGTTATTTGGTATAGTACTTCGTCTTTATATACCAAAGCGTTAGTCCACAATGTTCTACGAAAGATGGTTTTCGCTAAGACATACAAGCTTCATATGATAGAAAGCATATTTTACCATTGATCTGAGAAACTGGTTTTATACAGATGACACTTTAGATATTTCTAAATGTTTTGACATCCATATGAAATTTCCGATCTAACGAAGCTATTTAAGAACACAGCACAAGTTTTGTCAGTTAATGTTTTGGTTTTGTAGCAACTTGCGGTGTTGGAGAAAACTACTTCTGGCACAGTCTATTTTATGTTCTATTTCATTATCTTCTAAACGAAATATAACTGATCCAGATACTGAGGTATTCAAAGTGATTAGTATTTACTAACTCCCCATTCTGAATTTTTATGGGTGCAATGCATTGCTTTCATTCCAATTCCTGATCGTATTTTCTGTTTTGGAAATTCTGATCTATTTGAACAACTGGCAGAAGATGTCGATGTATTCCTATACCAATTCTTCTTCTATGTGCCGTGTCCCTTTAGGACGTAGGCGATCATGGTCTTCCACATCTTCTTATCCCTTGTAGCTCTTACACCCCTTCTCTTGTTATCCCACTCAACCCACGTTCTGCCATACGTCTGCTTGAGTCCATCAAGTATGTCACCCGCTGCTTTCCCTTGTCTCTCCGTCCCGTGAGCATCAAACTCTCCAAGTAATTCTTGCTCACTACATGCCCCAGATACTTCAGCTAATGTTAATTATCAGTTTTCTTTTAGTGTCCATCTTCTCCAAAACCTCATCTTTGCTCATATCTTCGATCCATGGTATTCTCAGCATATTTTTGTAGAACCATATTTCGGTCGCTTCAAGTTTTTCCTTCATCTTTGATGAGATTGCCCAACATTCACTGCCATATTGAAGGACAGACATCACTTAACAATCCAGTAATCTCTTCTTTGTTTCCAGCGGAAATTTTCTGTCTGTCAATACTCTATTATGAATACTTAAATCATTAGCATACCCCCATGAGGCCCCAAGAGAGAAAAGCAGAGCCTCAAGAATGAAGGCAGGGATACTGTTTTTTGTTAAAAGATTCGTATGGGGTTTGATAAAAAATGCTTAAATGATAAGTGTTTGGGTATACGCAGGACATAGTCTAGGAAAATATCAACTAGATTGAGACTAAAGAGATCAAAATGAAGTAAATAAAATTTGATTCTGTAGATTCGTCATAGACGACGGAATGTATGACACAGAAATCAGAAGGAACGTAGGATGAGTGTAGAGGACTTTTATAAACTAAGCAAAGTATTACGGTATAATCAATTAAGAAAAAGTGTTGAAATAATGTCTAATTTTCATAATAGTGAATATTAGATAATCTCTTCACAGATTAAAAAGAGACTTGAAGCGATTTTAATATGATTCTACCGATTAATGCTGAGAATACAGTGGGACAGGAAAAATAAGTATTGATTCTGTCGCCTCGAGTCTTGTCTTCATCTTTGAGGAGATTGTCCAGTATTCACTGCCATACAAGAGAACAGATATCATTACTTGCTTAGTTTTTCGAATGCATCTTTGGGCATCCTTCGGATCTCTGTGTTGCACTTTCTGTCGTCTCATAGGACACTTCCCAGATATTTAAATTCCGTACCTGCTTGACTTTAGTGTCCCGACCTGTAATTTGGTTTTTGGGCTCATCTTTTTTCTGATGACCATGCATTCTGGCTTACGTTTCGAATAAAAAATTCCACAGTGATAGTACTAAAAATGCAATTCTGGGGTTTAATCGCTAGATTATACAATATTTTCTTCTTTAATCTTGTATAAAAAACATAGGCATTTACTACAATGACAAGCCTTGAAAATAATTTACTCGTGCTAGTAGATTGGCAACTAGGTCCCGCACATTTACAGTCAAAATAGTCAAATGTAACTGACACTTCTACTCCATCAGTTTCTTTTTTCGCACTTCTAGTCTGTAGATGTTTCTTCCGTATATTTTCTTCTCTGATAGCTACAATATCCAAAAGTTCAACTGCAACGTCAGTTGCCATCTTCTATCTTCTTAAATCCCATCTTTTTCTTATTTTTTTTCGACATCACCGATAACTTGTTCCCTTGTTGTTCTTCATTTTTTGGTGTATAGAAATAGGTATATGACTTGTCATTGTATAAACATATAATGTTTCTATTGGCAAAATCTTCCATTAACCCTTATGGTCAGTATTTTTGAAGTCCCATATAAGTTCACGATTTTTAAAATTTCCCATTAATAAATAGTTTTGTGAGCTGCTTCGGTAGTTTATCTAACGCAGTTCCATCTATAAGATCATTAGAAGGAATGTAAACCGAGCATATGGTGATAGTTTTATGTAGTAAGGCTCTTATGGCCACTGTCTTTAGTGCTATATTCATGTCGATTTTGCTCTGAAAAATATCACCAATGGCGGTATTGCTTTGCTTGTGGTGAAATGATTATAAAAATTTAAGAAAGAATTTTCATTGAAAATAAAAAAGCATTGAGGATTTTTGATAAAATATAGCTTTATTTAACATTAAAAATTAAATCACCTCTATCCACCATCTGCATGGATCACGCTAGTCTCCCTGAAAGCAACACACTACGACTCTTTGGCCTCGTTCTCTCAGCAAACCTCAAGTGGAACGGCTACATTGAATCAATAGCTGCATCTACTGCTAGGATGGTCGGGTCACTGTGTCGGGCCAGAAGTTCTTTTCTCATTTGAATCCATCTTGCACATATACAAATCTACCATCTGCCCGTGCATTGAATACTGTTGTCATATCTGGTCGGACGCCTGTGACTGATTCCGACCTTGCAGCTCAACCCCAGTCACTTTCTCACCGACGAGATATGGCTTCCTTCTGTTTCTTCAAAAAATATTTTCACGGTTTCTGCTTTGACGAGCTTAGCTCTCTGGTAACCCCTCTACACGAATGTACTCAAACTACTAGACTGGCAATTAGGTCCCACCCTTTTACATTCAAAACAGTCTTATGAAGCTGCCACTTCTACTCTTCAGCTTCTTTTCTTGCACTTCTCACCCGTGGAACTTCCTTCCGTATTCTTGCTTCCTTGATAACTACAATCTCCAGGTGTTTAAATGAAACGTCAAATGCTATCTCCTTGACTCCCATCCTTCTCTTATCTTTTCCTCGACACCCTCTGTATGTTGTTCTTCTTTCTTTTCGCCCTACTCTCATGTAACTCTCTTCACAACACCCGTATTCTCATCCTTCTCTTATCCATTCTCAGGCATCCATATTATTATTGGCATCTGCTAAAAAGTTAAAATTGTCTATTCGCAAAGCATTTTTACCTAACTAGCCGTCCCAATTGTGTGGGCTGTGCATTGAATATTATTTTACTACTCCTCCCCACCTCTCAAAAATCGCCACTTTTCTTCATGTCCAGTGGGTAGATTTTATTCAGAGTTGAATTTCTTTAATGTAAGTCATTTGTTGCATTTCTCTATGAATATTTTTTTTTGGTTTTGCTTTTTGCTTTTTTTTTTTTTTGCTCAACTGAACGTTCTGCTATTTACAAAAACTAACTTGTCAAAAAATATTGGTTGCAGCTAGTTTTTTTTTAAATTGAAGTAGATAGACCCTTCTACCACCCGGTTCACACTCCACCCACGTCCATTGAACAGGTGTATAGGCTCATCCCTTGTTCCCTGTTCAAGAAGTGGTCTCCGGCTCTCTTTTTCTTCTCAGATCTCAGTAATGGTGCTTCTGCGATTTTCCTGCGTTGTTCATGGTCGGTGGCAACGTCTCTTCATTGTGAGGGTACCGAGTTGGCAGTTTTCTGGTTGCTGCTTCCGACTGGTAGTTAGGAGCCCTAACTCTTGCATAGCATCAAGAGCAGCCGCTCTGATCAACAGTTGCATAATATCGGGGTTCTTGCAGTGCCATGTCGCGCATGGATAGATGTCCCCGCAGGCGCTTTCGGTGGGCAACCCCGAGGCCACACTTTGCTGCAGCCCGCGCCAGTTTTCTTCCAGTGCATGTCGCAGCTAATGACCGTTTGCTTCCTCTACTCGAGGTTTCTCTTCAACAACAACATTAAACATGAACATCCATATTTCGGCTAAAATAAGCTAAACCAGGCAAATTAAAATCACCTAAACCTCTTAACATTTCCTTTACTAACATTCGCGGTATCCGGACCAATTTCAGTAGCGTTGAATCTGTTTTCCATCAAAACTCCCTTGGCATCCTAGCTCTCTGTGAGACTAATCTCAACCCCTCAATTCCCTCTTCTGACCTTTCTATCCCTGGTTACACTCCCTCTTCAGAAAGGACTCCAATGTCCATATGCATGGGCTTGGGGTTTACGTCAGCTAGGATGATTTCTCTTGAATCCTCGCATCATTCTTATATGTGTTTCCGTCTCTCCCTTCTAAGCTCAGTAAGTTATCTCGTCTTTCTCTACCGCTCCCCATCATCTTCCGACTGCTCCGTTCTTGACAGCATGTCCAACAATATCGACAAGGCTATTTCCTCCCGCTCGTCTGCCGATATATTTGTGTTTGGCGACTTTAACGCCCATCATTCTGAGTGGCTAGATAACTCCGTCACAGATCTTGCTGGTGTACACACTATGAATTCTTTTCACTCAGTCCCTTACGCAGGTGGTGGAGTTCCCCACGCATTTTTGTAATAACCCTAACGGACACGACTCACTACTAGATCTGTGCTTTACCTCCACCCCTGACTCTTGCAATGCCAAGCAACTCTACCCTCTCGGAAACTCTGACCATGCGTTAGTTTCCGTCAACATCTCCTTCCACCTCCACCCCACCCAAGAACCTCAGACTAGCAGAATATCTTACTGCTACCAAAGAGTCGATTGGGTCTCATTCCGCGATTTCCTGAGAGACGTCCCTTGGAATAAAGTATTTAGCGTTCCTGTTGAAGACTGTGCAGCTGAGGTCTCCTCTTAGGTTAAGGCTGGCATCGATACTTTCATCCCTGCCAGAAAGTTGAGAGTTAAATCCTACTCATTCCCCTGGTTCTCCACTGCCTGCTCAGCTGCCATCGCCCACCGAAATAACTTTCTTCGGCTTTACCGGAGTCACGCGTCAGACCATAACAGGCGCCTTTTTGCTTCGGCTCGCAATGAATGCAAGAAGGTTCTTAAAGGATCTAAGCTGATGTTTGCAGCCAGAATGAAGCAACGCATAGCATCTCGTAAGTTCGGCTCCAGAGATAACTGGAGGTTCTGTAAAAGCGTGCTGAACAGCAGTAAGCCCTCAATCTTCCCTCTAATCAACGAATTTGAGGTCCTCACCTCTTCAACAGACAAGGCTGAGTGCTTCACTCGCGGATTCTCTACTAACTTGACACTGGACTCGTCTGGAGTATCTGTACTAGACTTCCCTCTCCGAACCCAGGCCCAACTGACTGACATACTAATTACTCCCTCGGTGGTCTCCTAATTAATTTATAAAGCGAGCGGTGGAGACGAAATATCCATCATTGTCCTTAAGAAATCTGCCCCTGAACTCTCCTCTGTTCTCTCTAAACTCTAGAACTACTGACTTTCTACTTCTTGATTTTCTGCCTGCTGGAAATCCTCCTCCGTGGTTCCTATATATAAAAACCTTAGTGAACCATCTGACTCCTCTAATTATCGTCCTATCATCCTCCTACCGATCTTTGGCAAACTGTTAGAAGCCATCATCAACGCCAAGGTGGTACAACACCTCACAGCCCACAAACACTTCTCGGATAAACAGTATGGCATCCGCTTCACCAGGTCTACTGCTGATATGCTCACGACCATCACTGAGTATATAACCAGGCCCTCGATAAAAACGGCGAAGCCTGAACTGTTGCTCTTGACATCTCCAAAGCGTTTGACAGAGTCTGGCATGCTGGCCTTCTTCTTCAATTGTTTGACCTAATCCAGTCTTTCCTTTCAAACCGTACAATGAGGGTAGTATTGAACGGACAAGACTCCCAATACTATCACATGAATACGGGTGTATTCAAGCCTCTATTCTAGGTCCCACGCTTTTCCTTATCTATATTAACGATCTCCCTGATGTAATAAGATTCCAAGTGGGCATATATGCTGACGACACTACGTTTTACTCTCGTCTCGATCAAAAATCTACCGAGCCTGACAAAGCAAACCTCGCTGCCGAGCTTGAAAAGGACCTCCAATCCGTGGTGGACTGGGATAAGAAATGGCTCGTTAAATTTAATGCTTCCAAAACGAAGCTGATATCTAATAACCATCACAGACAATCGACTCTCCCGCCCATTAACATGGATCAGGCTTCTCTCCCTGAAAGTAAAATGCTGCGTCTCCTCGGATTAACTCTCACATCAGACCTCAAGTGGAATAACTATATAGAATCCATTCTCTGTGTAGGGCCAGGAGGTTTTTCCCGTCTTAAACAATCCTGCACATATACAAATCGACCACCCGCCCGTGCATTGAATATTGCAGCCATATCTGGTCGGGTGCTCCTGCTAACCACTTAGGTGTCCTCGGCCAAATCCAACGGAGAATCTGTAGTGTGATCGATCCCGACTTGGCAGATAGGATGCATTCGCTTTCACACCGACACAGTGTGGCTTCCCTGTGTCTTTTCTACAAATACTTTCACGGCTTCTGCTTCGATGAACTTATCTCACTGGTACCTCCTATATATGAATTTCCTCGAGCGACAAGATTAGCAACTAGGTCCCACTCTTTTACAGTGAAACCAACTACTCCAGCAGCTTCTTTTCTCGCACTTCCCGTCTGTGGAATTCCCTTCCGCATACTTTATTTCCCGACAGCTATAATTTCCAAGAATTTAAATGTAAAGTCAATAGTCATCTCCTGTCTCACTAACTTACATCCTCTCTCTCATGCTTTTTCTTCGTCCACCCCACTCTCATCAGTATTCTGTTCCTTCTCCTATTCTCTTCCTGACACCCCTGCAATCTCTCATTCCTTCTCATAACATTCCTCCTATGTAACCCCCTGCACAACAGTGTCAGTAAAATGCCTTGCTTGGGGCGACTCGATTATAAAAAACAAAAACAAAACCTGTTCCTCTTTATCTTCGCTCTCCTCTTATGTAGTCCTCTGTGCACCTGAAGCAGTATTGCCTTGCTTGGAGTGAATCGATTATAAAAAAAACCTGTTTTATTTACAATGTTGGCTTTATTTCTCTACTCTGATATAACTTTTTCGAGACACTTTCTAAATTGTCTATATTTAATGTTGTCATCATGTTTTTTATCAAATCTCTCCTTTCGAGCACATCAGTGAGAAAGAAAATATTGACATACAGTCGAAATCAAAAGCGAAATCCGTTTTTGTTTTTGCTTCGTCGGCTGTATATAGACATTTTCGTTAGCATTACTATTTTATATTTTCATGCAGTCGCTTTCAAGAATCCAATTTTTAGAACTTTTTTAAGCTACTAAAAATCTGACCTCTCCACATTTAAAAATAAATCACTCCTCTCCGATATTAATGGCTTTGAATTTTTAGATAAGCTTTTGCCACATCAGAAAAAAGATGATAGCGTAAAAAAGTTAACGAACATCAATAATAAATAAGATCTGAGCAATATTTCTTTTTACAGTACAAATATTTTGGGGTTGTTGAAGCTTGAGAGTGTGAAAATTTGGTCATCTACAAATGTTCAACTCGTTCACAACGAAAAAGAAATGGAAAAGAACAATGCAGATAAAGCGTAAATACCTTTTTTATTCCAGAAATTGTTGAAATGTTTTACAAAAACTATTTTTTCTTATATTTAGTTTTATTTTTTATGAAACAGTATTCGTATTATTCTTTTAAAAGAGACTAAACGCAGGATCTGATTTGGTTTCGTTTGGTTGTTTTACCAACAAATAAACAAAAAATAAACCAGCATATCAACCCTCTTGATTCATTTATTGCTGAAAATCGGATTTTTATCAGTTTAATTTTGTAAAATTTATGAAATATCATTAAAGACTGGTTGTATAGTTCATCTATAGTTGAAGTTGTTGGAATTAAATTTTGGTAATTTACTTTTCCTCGAGTAGACTAAAACGGTTCATTCATTAACATTTTTAAACAGTACTTTCCCCATATGTTTACGGATAGAGAAAAATTCGGCGCAATCCATAATAAAATGTTTTACTGTGTAAGTCTTCTAACATTTAGGTAGATCCTCATCTTTTAAAAGAAATTAATGCGTGATATTGGTATAACCAGTTCTGATTCTTGCTAAAACTATTTCATCTTTTCGAGAAAGCCTGGCATTATGGTGTCGTATCCAAAGTGTAGGTTTGATTTTGCGCAATTTATTGTTTAGGTGTGTATTCTATAACTCTTACCACTTATTTAAGCTATATGTTTTTAATTACTGTTTTGAAATCTGACTTTTGTTTTTGATATATTCACTTTTAGTGATTCTTTACTTACCTTATCTGCCTTTCCATTTCCCTGGAAATCAGGGATCCAGCAGAATATGATGTGTTTTTGGTTACAAAGTATGTTGTTTTTATTTAAAAGTTTGGTTATGTCAGAATTTGTCAGGTTGTTTTACTTCAATGATGTAAAAACAGATAGGGAGTCTGAGAATATAATGAATCTGTCTGACTTATCATCTGTGATAATATCCAATGTAAGTCTATTGTCATAGTTTTTGCACCTAAATATTGATGATTTGTGAGGTAGACACTTTTTAAAGTATGGTTTCGTTCAGTATAACTGAACATCAAACACCATCAATATTTTGGAGCTGTCAGTGTATATATGCTTAAAATTTGTTCGATTTTGTAAGATATTTTGAATTTATTCCATGAATACAGATGTGTCAGTTTCAGTTTTGCAGTGTTTTGCCACACATAATATTAGAGTAGGCTGCTTTATTGACAAGGGAGGAGTTTGAGAGTATAGATTTGTGTATTGGAGAAGTGTTTATTTCAAGTTCGTTAAAATTTATTTCTGTGCAGATGCCAAGAGGTTTAATGACATTTTCCTTTAAATTATATAATTCTTTATATTGAGGTTGGAAAACACAGTTGTATACTAAATTATGGGCATAAACAAAGCTTGATGTAATGTTGTAATGCTAACTTATGTTGTCTTAATGCCAAAGTTAGTTCGTGTGCTTTCGTGTATAAGCTTTCCATTGAGGACGTACTGCAGATTCCTAGATGAACGGCATTAAGTTCTTTCACGTATGATTTTCTTGCCGTATCATAGATAAAGCATCCATAATCCAATTTGGATCTAACCAGTGCCCGATAAAGTTTCAGTAGCATCTGCCTGTCAGTTCTCAGTCTTTGTGAGAGATGACTCTGAATAGTTGTATTGCTTTATTGCATTTCTCACGAAGATATTTTATATGTAGTATGAAGAATACATTTTGTTAAAGATTTTTCCTAGGTATTTTTATTGATCTACTGTAGGCACTTCTGTGGCATCGAGTTTTAATTCAAGATTATGGTGTAGCTTTCGAAGTTTGCAATAATGTATACATTGAGTTTTTTTGTCTGAAGAATGTTAATCCATTTTCTGTGGCTCACTTTTTTAATTTCCTGAGATACTGTTGGACTTGCCAATCAATTGTGTGGATATTTTTGATCTGTAACATATTAGAAAGTCATCTACACACAGAGAACATTCTTTTCTAGGGTCCACGCATTTAATAATGTCATTTATTTTGACGTTGAAGAGTGTTGCCGATAATATGCTTTCTTGAGAGACACCTCCTTCTTGCTCATATAGGTCTGACAGCGTGGTAAAGACACGAACATTAAAGGTTCTTTCTGTCAGGAAGTTATTGATAAGAATTGGTAATCTTCTTTTAAGACCAATTTCATTTATTTCCGTGGAGTATCATAAGCTTTTTCAAAGTCAAAGACAACTCTTGTTTAATGTTCCTTTTTAATGAACGAATTTCTGGTAAAAAAAAACCTTAGTCGACCCAGGTGATCGATTGTACTTTTGTTCTTCTGAAACCAAATTGTAAATTTGTAATTTTATTATTAACTGCAAGAAACCAACTATGTCTATTATCAACCATTCTTTGAAACGTTTTGCATAAGCAACTCGTAAGTGCGATTGGACGATGTTTTGAGGGATTTTAAAAATCTTTTCCAGGGTTTGAAACTGGACTGCGGCTGTTTGTTTCCAGAAACTAGGAATATCACCACTGACCCATATATTATTGAACATTTTGAGTTCGTAATTCAAATAAATATTAAATTAGTTTTTAGAAATTCATAGTGCGGTGTTGTGTGATTTTTTATAGAATCTAATCTGAGGAGCGCAGATGTTATGCCAGGATACGTCGTCGGAGGCCACAATTTGAACAACATAGATACGCAGATGATGGAGTGCTGATAGCAGACACGGAAAGGAATATACAGAAGGTAGATGAGGAGAGTGACAAGGAAGGGCTACAAATAAACTGCAAGAAAACCGAATGCATGGTCATCAACAAAATGAGAAACCCCAAGTGCCAAATACAGATAGGGGATAATAAAAACAAGCAAATACAAAAATTTAAATACCTAGGAAGTATTCTAAAAGAAGACAGAAAGTGTAACACAGAGATCCGAAGGCGAATTGGCATGGCAAAGGACGCGTTCCTGAAGCTGAGTAGAGTATTAAGAGACAGGAAAATTTCGCTAGAAGCAAAGAAAAGAATACTGGATTGCTCTGTGATATCCGTTCTTCAATATGGCTGTGAATGCTGGACAATATCATCAAAGATGAAGGAAGTGTGGTTCTACAGAAGGATGTTGCGGTTGTAACGGATCGAGCATGTGAGCAATGATGAGGTTTTGGAAATGAAGGAAACGAAAAAGAAATTAATACTGAGTATCAGGAAAAGACAGCTAAAGTTCCTGGGATATGCAATGATGAAGGAGGGCTTGAAGAACCTGATACTAACATGCCAGATAGAGAGAAAAAGAGACAGGGGAAAGCAGCGGATAATGTATTTCAAGAGACTGAGCAGGTGGATGACAGAACGGGGGTTGCGCCGTGTAACAGGAGAAAGCGTGCTAAGTGTCACCAGGGATAGGGATACGTGGGAAACCATGATCGCCTACGTCCTGAAAGGACAAGGTACATAGAAGAAGAAGAAGAAGAAGAAGAAGAAGAAGAAGAAGAAGAAGAAGAAGAATTCTGGTTAAGTTGAAGATCGTCCTCTTTAGGTTATAGATGAATAATTTCAAAATGAAGATGCGTGATAAGATAATTATTTTGGTCTTTTAATTTCAAAGTTGAAAAAGACTTTTCTATACTTTTTTATTGGGCATATAATTTTTTATGGGATTCGGTGTAAATCATTGCTAGTCTCTGCTGATATCAGTTTTCATTGTTTCGATGAATTACTTTAGCTCACATTCATCCTCGAAAATGGCTAAAAATATAGCCAAATGCGTCAGGATAAACAAAACATTTGGAGAATTTTTATATTTATATATTTATGTCCTTAAAAATAAATCATAAGATCACATAACAAATTACTTAAAAAACTTAACCATCACAACTTGTCTGGCATTTTTAATGAAAACTGTCTAACACATTACTCAATAAATTCTGAGTCTGACATATAGATGGCGCCTCTAATAAAATCCATGTAAATTTTATAAAGTACTAACCTTCAAATGGCACGTGACAAAATTTGGGCCAAATCAGATTATTAGTTTTCAAATTACAGTTATTTAAGTGAACCAAAGTTGCAAATTTTTAAAACAATGGAAAAATCTGATGAATTTTGTGTGTTGATAAAGCATTGCTTTCTGATGGGAAAAATACTGTTCAAGCAAAGCAATGGCTTCATAAGTGTTATTCGGACGCTGAGGTGGTATGCTGAATTTAAACGCGGTCGTACAGATAAAAATAATGCTAAAAGCTCACGTCACCCATAATCGGCAGTTGTCCCGAAAAATATTAAAAAATCCACAAACTCGTTTTAGCCGAATTTAAATTGAAATTGCTTGAGTTAGTGGAGGAGTTGAACATATCAGAAGGCTGTGCATTAACTATTTTGCATGAACATTTGTCAATGAGAAAACTGTGTTTATAGTGGGTGCCACAGTCGATGAAAAACAAAAACGCGTCGGCGATTCAGAGCGTTGTTTGCAACTTTTTCATCGCAACACGAAGGAGTTTTTGCGTAAATACGTGGCAATGGATGAAACATGGATCCACCACTTGACTCCAGAGTCAAATTGGCAGTCAGAGTGGACAGCAGTAGGTGAAAGCCGTCTAAAGCGACCAAAGACGCAAACGTCAGCAGGTAAGTTTTTGGCCACGGTATGCGTAACTTATTTTGAGGATGTGCGTTGTGGCGCAGTGGATATCGGCTCGGAACGAGAAATCGGGTAGCCGAGTTCGAATTCCATTGCTTTCACTTACGCGCAAATACCCTTGGGAAAGGTATTAATCCATCTCTTCCCTCCAGTTATGGGTTAAATAACAGGACAGATTGGGTTCTATAGCCTTGGTCGGCAAACAGTCTACCGCAGAAAGCAATGGCAACCTACTGCCCAGTCAGTCATGTCTCTTTCTAGACATGATCGCCCAAGCGTGTTTCACGTATGGCACTTAACTAACTGACTGAAGGTATTTTGCTCATCGGTTACCCTGAGAAAGGAAGAGCCATCAAAAGTGAATATTATTTAGCATTATTGGTGCGTTCGAAAGAAGAAATCGCCTAAAAACGGCCACAAATGAAAAAGAAAAAAGTGATCTTTCAACAGGACAAAGCACCGTGTCACAAGTCGATTGCAACGATGGCAAAACTACATGAATTGCACTTCGAATTGCTTCCTCGTTCACCCTATTTTCCAGATCTCTCCTCCAGCGACTACTGGCTGTTTGCAGACCTCAGAAGTATGTTTCAGGGAAAGAGATTTGGCTTCAAAGAAGAAATGATATCGAAAACTGAGGCGTATTTTGAGACTGAAGACAAATCGTTCTACAAAAAATGTATCGAATTGTTAGAGAAGCGTTGGAATCAGTGTATCACCCTAGAAGGAGACTATGTTGATAAATAAAGTCGAATTTTGCCTAAAAACCGTTTTATTAGTTAGGCCCAAGATATATTGTGTGATGTGTTATATATATATATATATATATATATATATATATATATATACACACAACAGTCTTTATTGTAATAGACAGGATTTTTAAAAATATTTTTTCAGGAACTATATGATAATTGAACTTTTATTTTTGAAGCTGTTATTCATTTAATAGGGATATCATATCTTAATAATTTTCAATAAACAAATATTTTTATTTTGTCTGTAACTGATTAATTAACAGAATATATTCTAATAATGTGTCCGCTATAATTTGAATCGGTCTCATTTATTCATTTTACCAAATATTAATTTCTATAGATTTTTTATTTTTTCTTCAAAAACACAACAAGCTGGAAAAATAATATTAAGAAATGAGTCTAGCTTCTCGCTTGATTAATATTTTTTATTGGTTTCTTTATTTTCTAACGTCATTCAGTTCGTGATATTCTACGACCATTTTTAAATATTTATTACAATTTAGAAAGTACACTTACTTGAGATTTTAATTTGCATCTTCGGAGGTGTCTTTGTAACTTGCTCACAAAGGCCAAACAATGAAGTGACCTCAAATCAAGTTTATGGTAATATTTGTCATTTACCTATAAGTAAACATTTGGTATTAATTGACCGAACGTCCAAGACTACTGACGGTTGAAATTTATGAAATCTTTCTAAAACAATTTTCAGCAAAATAAGATTTCTCAAGTCCAGGAGCTGTTATAGCTCTTTCCACTATGGTGGAGGAATCTTTTTGAGCCTTTTATCTGAAGTAGTGTGAAAAGTTATCATCTTGATTATGTAATTATTTTCTCTTTGTGATTTACATTTTAGTTGTTGCTGCTGTTGGTAGTCTTCAAGTGATTTAGTTTCTGTTATTTTTTAGGGTTCTTTGTGAATCTGTAGCGCCAATATTCAAAGAGGGATGTTTCCTTTTTGCTTCTATTTTCCTTTAAAATTCCTATGTTCAGGCCATGCTATTCACAATATTCTTCTGTAGAACCATATTTTTGATGCATTAACGTTCTTCAACATTCAATATGAGGGTTGATATTACATAACAATTGACCATTCTTTCCTATGTCTATAAAGAATTGTTCCTGCTTCTTAATAACTTGCTTATCATTTGAAAGACATCTACACTCTTGTGCAAATTTTTTGAAACAACTACTTTATTATCCTTGCTTTTACCGTACGGTCAATTTTAGACACACTCGAATGACAGGGTGTAATCGATTTCTCTTTATTTTCTAAAATTAGATCATTTGTAGTGGTGTGCAGTCATAGATATCTATTTTTAGGGTTTATGATGCAATTGGTCTTAAAATATATTGCGTCATCCGTGATCGCATGAGATTTTTATCACTCCCATACATTATTGATTCGGCTGTCGATTAGTTGTCCGACAGATATTGTTGCGATGGACGTTATTCCAAGGAATCGTACAAAAATTGTAACGCTGCACGAACACACTGGCAAGCGTTAAAGGGAGCTGGCGGATATTGTTAGTGTCAGCCTTTCAACTATCAGTCGTGCCATCAAGACGAAGAAACAAACTGGATCTATCAGTCCAAAACGTAAAGGAAAATGCAGTCGGAAGAGAAAAACAACGCCAACAGACGACGTAGATGTGATCAGGAAAAGTGTGAAAGATCTTAATAAAACAGTATTTGTTTTGTTTCAATTAATTTGCCCAAAGATCTATCTATCTATCTATCTATCTATCTATCTATCTATCTATTTCAGTTTAAAACGTAAAGGAAAATGCGGTCGGAAGAAAAAAACAACGCCAAGAGAAGACTTATATGTGATCAGGGAAAGTGTGAAGAATCTTAGGAAGACATTATTTGTTTTATTTCAATTAATTTGCACAGGGGTTTATCTCTATTACAATGTGCATTCAAATTTCTGTGTTACATTTTCACCCTCCATTCAGTCTAAACGATTTTCAAGTGATGGGTGACTGCATTGCTGACAATTCGCTTTTAGCTTTTTATCTCTTGAAATTTAGAATTTGATTATTGCTGTTTTAGCTGTCTTTTATGTGTTGTTTTTTTCTCTTTCTCGCTCTTTTTATTTCTGTAAGTGTTTCAGATATTCAGTCAGTTAGTTAAGTGCCATACATAATTCACAGTTGGGTGAAATAGACATGACTGACTGGGCAGATTTTCCCGCAGTCGGTTGTCATTACTTTCTGCGGTAGGCTGGTTGCTAGCCTAGGCTATAGAATTGGAGGGAAGAGACAGATTAATACCTTTCCCGAGAGTATTTGCGCGTAAGTGAATGCAACGAATTCAACTGGAATTCGAACTCGGTTCTCAGATTTCTCGTTGCAAGCCGATATTCACTCAACCACATCTTTCAGATATCACAACATCTTTTACTGAGTATATTTTAGCAACAGTTCTTCATTTTACTGCTAAAAAACATTATGCTGATCATTGACGACATCTGCTTCAGTAAATGACTTTTTTCTCCTGAAACTGAAAATATTTCGGCGAGACACTTTTTGTTGCAACTGGCACCTTCTGTTAATTGAAATTCCACTAAGAACTATTCACTAGATGTGAAAGTTGAGCAAATGGGAGTTTAATAATGGATGTTGCGTGGTTTGGAAAAAAAACGAACCGATCATTTATTTTTTTTTTCGTCATATCACAGGCAATGAAACCACTAATACGGAAGGGATTACTGAGTGCAAAAAACAAAAAACAAAAAAAAAAAAACAAGAAAAAAGAAACTGGCTGGAAAGCATGAAGTCGGAAGAGAGTTCCACAACCGAGAAGTACGAGAAAAGAAACTGTTAATATAGAACTTACGGTTACATCTAACCAATTTAGCTGTGAACTGATGAGACCAATCTAGTCAGTCAGTTAATTGCTACACGTGATACACGCTTGGGCGATCATGTCTCGAAAGAGATTTCACTGACCGATCAGAAGATTTTCCTGCAGTAGTTTGCCCTACCTCCTCCGGTAGACCGGTTGCTAACCAAGGCTATAGAACCCAATCTGTCCTGGTATTTAACCCATAACTGAATGGAGAAGTAAAGGATTAATAACTTTTCCAAGAGTATTTGCGCGTAAGTTAATGCATGGAATTCAGCCGAGTTTTAATTCCAATTGAATTTATTGCATTCACTTACGCACAAATACCCTTACAGCGCCTAAATTCATAAAGTCCATAGCAAGTTGTTCATCAGAACAATTACCATGAAAGTATTTATGGAACAGACACATGAAAGACTATCTTGTGTGTGCGTTTGCGTGAGAGTTCAGTCAAACGTTTTTTACATATGGATGAAACTGTTATGGTTATATTTTCTACTAGTTTTTTTTTTTTTTTTAATCATATCACCCCAAGCAAGGCGGTAACGCCACTGATGCACAGGGGGCTACGTAAGGGTAAAAAGAATGGAAAAGAGAAAGCCGGAAACCACATCCTAAACAGGAAACAAGGGATGAGCCTCTTCAATAAATGTGGGTGGAGATGGAGTTTGGTAGGTAAATGAGTCCTAATTGAGCTATGTTCAGAGAGATGTAACGTGAGACTTACTGATAAGCATGTAGTGGTATATCCAGTATAATTATTCATGAATTTAATTTGATCACAATTTTGACATAAAAATGCTACTCTAATTAAAAGAGAAAATAATTAAGTTGAACGAAAATGTGCAGAAAGTGCTTTAGTCGCTAGTTCAGCCATAGTAAATCTACGTGTAACGTTTCACCATTCCTCGCAGATTTTCTGTTACCACAATGCGGAATATTTAATAACAAAAATGATAGAAAGGACAAGAAAAAGTAAAAGAAAAAGAATTTAAATGAATTTGGCGTAATTAAAGAAAATTGCTTTAAAAGTTTTGAAACTACCAGTCTCTTCTCATTCGTGTGCATGTGTAGTCACAACAATATTAACAAATCCACTCTGATGAAGTCTTAACAAATAAAACGCGTCACAAAATTACAGATATAATTAAAATAAGTTTATTAAGTATTCTCAGTTATCAATTTCATTCTATGGTTTAGGAACTGTTTCCAAAGAGAAAATGACATCTTTCAAGATGATAATGCACCTATTCGAATTGCCAAAGTTGTGGCTGATTGGCATAGAAGTGAAGTAGAACTTCTTATCTGGCCACCACTGTCCCAGATCACAGCATCATTGAACATATATAGTTCATTTTAGAAAAACAAGTGAGGAGTCAATACCCTTTGCTATCATCATTCAAAGAATTGGTGATTGTTTTATTTGAAGAATAGATAAAAACTTCTCTGGAAACAATTCAAACTTTGTATGTGTAGAATTTAAGCTGTAGGTGGTACTACCCAATACTGAAATAAATTTTCTTCAGTTTCAAGGTGATTCTATTATTTTGTACACCCACTGTATGTGGTATATATATATATATATATATATATATATATATATACACTAAAAGTAACATTTGAAGTCATATATATATATATATATACACTAAAAGTAACGTTTGAAGCCATATATATATATATATATATATATATATATATATATACACTAAAAGTAACGTTTGAAGTCATATATATATTTATATATACATGCACTAAAATTAACATTTGAAGCTATCAAAACCTCTACTTTATATATGTATTGTCCATTTTTAATATAACTGTATACTGGTCTAATTTAATTATGATCAAAAATTATATATAATTTTCTTTCAAAACTCTTCTTGATATATAAAAAAATTATATAAAAAATGTAAATATTGCTATCTCATATACAATACTCTATATGAACAGTAATTCATCCTGATCAATCCAAATTCAAAAATAATTATATTGGACATACTACAACATGCCTAACAAAAAACTCACGTTACATCTCTCTGACCATAGCTCAATTAGGTCTCATTTAAGTACATATTGACACATACCAAACTCTATCCGCAACATACTCGATAATAATACAAATATCCACAGAAAATCAAGTTAAAAATAATGAAAAGATATTAATACAAAAAGAAAAGCCAACACTTAATAATATCTACTAATAATATGAAAACGCCCATAATGTGCTGACTGCGTTTGGAAAATAAAACATTCCTATATCTCTAGATACGTGCATAAAACATTTAATACATTCAGTTAAAATAGAATCATGCTTGTAAATGTCTAAAAGTAGATAAGAGTCGAAAGTATTCGAACATACAAAATATTCGAACAATTTCTACATAATTTATGGCCAGAAGTGAAGATAATGATAATAATAATAATTATAATAACACGAGAAAAAGAAAAACTTTAATAAAAAAAACATAAACGCTCTACCGTGTCAGTCTTTTTTAATGAAACATTGATTTTTATGGAAATTTAAGTTTTTAAATCATTCCCAACACCACTGATCAACCATCGCCCGACGAAGTACAATTAATAATATTGAAACACAACAGCTTTTGTGTAGCGATGTAATTTTTTTATTATAACTACTTATAATAAAATATTACAATAATAATATTGCTCTAATTTGTATCGGTACTCCATTTGTTCTTACTCTTATATATGCAAATATATATATATATATATATATATATAAATATATATAAATATATATTATATATATATATATATATATATATATATATATATATATAAAACATAAATATGTTATAATATTGCTACCTACAAAAATATCCATTTTGTTTCTACACTAATCGTGTCTTATCAGGCTTATTGATTTCAAGTTGAAGAGTTTTAAAAGGTCCAAAACCAGCCAAACCTCCTTATCAGGGAGACATTGTTACGTATTCAGTGGTGACTAATCAAAATACAAGTAATTTCGAATTTGAAGAACGAAAGAACAGACTGTAAAAACAATTTATTGGGGCATTAATGTTAATACTTGATTAAAAAAGAGATCAGCATAATTGATTGACTATTAGCTTCTCTTTACAATAAATTTGAATTTATTTAATACATATATTATTATTATTATTATTATTATTATTATTATTATTACGAATTAGTGTTAGAAACCGCGAATTTTGAATTCCAAACTTAACAAAGCATGAGACTTAAATTATTGTAAAGTTATAAAAATATGAAACGAAAAACGGAGATAGACGTACGCATATACAAATATATACATATCCACATATGGACAAATAGACAAATATATACACATACAAACATATACCAGTATATATGCACACGCACAAATACATAAACGCACATATAGATACTCACAGAAATTTTTTAACTTTTGTTTTTATCGACGTGTCATCATCCGTTAAATTTTAAGTCCAGGTTTAGAAAACGTCTGCAAAGGCTACAATATTGGATATAAGTAAGAATTCGTAAGATGGCATGGGCCTGGCATAAACAAGGTCAAAACAGACACAGTGATATTTTAGTGCATGAACAAATAAACATAATTAAATATATACTCATGCAAATACACAAGCAAAGAACAGAATACTTACGCGACTAAAACTCCACAAAGCATCCTCTACACATGGATCTACTTATATACAAATTTTGGCATAAAAATACGCAAATAAGCAGAACACTCACATAGAAGCAAACATAGACATATATAAGTGCATAAACAAGAATATTTTCTAAACATATTCTGTTAAATATAAGAGACAATGAATGTCTATTATGTTTAATCATGAGCCGTTCTAAACGTCGTATTTTGGCTATAATTTCAGTTGAAAATATAGACAAAAATACCCCAGCATTTGGATTATTTTTTATTAAGTTGGTTCTAAACTTTCGGCTCAAATGAGCCATCTTCAGAGAGGTTATTAAGACGGTAACACAATAACATCCACCATCAGCGACAATTTTATTTTGTGTTGACATAAAACTCCGCTAGGTAACGGCAATAGTTACCAAAAATAACAAACGCAGTTCGCAAATTTGCGTGATAGCGCGAAATGACAACAGAACCATGTATTCAAATGCAATGTAATGTGTTATGACCAGATTTAAACGTGATTTAATAAAGTGTGGGTTGTTTGGATTTAGTGTACATGGCCTTCAATATCTGAAGGTTCTTTTTACTGTGTGTATGAGTAAGGATTATTGTATTGTTGACTAAAATCTGTCTGATATTACCGACATGTTTATGTTTTTCTGAGAAATGTTATTTAATTGTACTCTGATCAGAAAGGTGACATGTAAGTCTACAGGAGAGCGTGGTTGTAGTAAAACTAATATCTGTACTGGGTTTATTATAAGTAAACATTCGTGGTCGAGAGATCTAAGACGACATATCGCAAAAATAGTTTAGACTAACGGTCATTAGTGGTCGAGAGGTCTTAGACGTATCAGATCACATGGTAGATTTCCCTATGTGGATAAGGGTCGCAGGCTCGAATCCTGCTGAATGACACACATTTTCGTAATAAAAATTTATCGTAAATAATCAGTCCGGTTTATATAAATATATAACACTGTTTAATTAAAAACAGAATATCTACTTAAATATAAGTATCGATCAAAAATAATGTTCAAACAAATCATTTCAAATTGTCGATTGTTTATAACCAATCTTCGTTAATTTCCGTAACATGTTTACATTTGTTGACATTTCAGAGCAGATATGGTTATTGCTATAGATCGAAAACTGTGTAATATAGGCTTGATTGAAACCTCGTTTAGACTAACGGTCATTCGTGGTCGAGAGGTCTAAGACGTGCCAGATCACATGGTAGCTTCCTCTATGTGGATAGGGGTCGCAGGTTCGAATCATACAGAATGACACACATTTTCGTAATAAAAGTTTTTCGTAAATAATCAGGCCGCTAGATATAAATATATAATATTGTTTTATTAACAACAGAATATCTACTTAAATATGAGTATCGATAAAAAATAATGTTCAAATAAATTATTTCATATATATATATATATATATATATATATATATATATATATATATCTAACCAAGTAAACTAACCACATTTCACTGTCTGTATTAAACACCGAAACTTTGTAGCTATTAACTTACAGTAGGCTATAATAATAATAATAATAATAATATCTATGGTCTACTTTCGTATTGGGCATTTTAAAAGTAAATGTCTAACTTTGGAATATACTTACATTGGTATTAACCACTTATATATACTAGCAGTATAGCCCGACGTTGCTTGAGGGTAATGAAAGCTTTAAAACTAATCCATGGTCCTGGAGCTCAGACTCTTTGGACGTTGGCACGAAAGACTAAAAAGTAATAGTTGTTTCCAGTTAAAGCGAAACCGTAGACTGAAAGGAAAATGAATGGATGTAAGTTAAATTTTGATTTGCTGGTATCGATATCAAATAAGTTTTTTTCGTCGTAAACTGAATTTTGAAGGCTAAATAAGTCCTCTGAGTAAATGGTATTATGGCTGAGACTAAGAACTACAATTATACTTACATAGAGTCAAACCCGAAGCAAAAACTAAAATAAAAGGGCTGAAAAAATGCAGACATACAGGCAGATAAACAGACACACACACAAAACATCTTGTATTATATATATATATTATCGATTTTCTGCACTATTTTAAGAACTGTAACCTTGAAACTTCTGAATATTGTTTCTTATGTCTTTGTCTATGAGTGTATCAAATTTGATTAAAATCGGACCACTTCTTCTATAACCCGATTTTTTCCATTATCAATTTTCGATATTTATCGGGGGTACCTCGACACAAAACTTAGCTAAGAACACTCACAGTCGCTTATAGTACAACTGTGTCAATTTTCAAGAAAATCGGTTCAGCCGTTTAAGAGTTTATAGGTAACGGACACACACATACTGACACACACACGCACACACACACACACACACACACACACACACACACACACACACACACACACAAAGTTCCATTTATAAATAAGTTTATGTATATAAATGGACCAGAAACACGTGTATACAGAATATAAAATAAAAAATAAAATACAATATATTTTATAAAAGAACACTTGCGGTTTCTCTCTTTTTAATATATATATATATATATATATATATAGGTATACTGCATTTTGTTACCATCTGTACTCATTTCCCTTATATTGGGGACGCTTATTTGCATACTCATTATAACTAGAACAGTTAATTTTAGAAAAAAAATTAACAAAGCGCATTCAATTTAACATCAAGAAGCTAATGATAAAACGAGAAAGAATTATTATAATATAAATAGACATCAGTCAGAAAAGTGTCGTACGTGATAAACGCTTGGGCGATCATGTCTTTTTCGATCCCTGACTGACTAGGCAGAAGATTTTCTCGCAATAGGTTGGCATTTCATTTTTCGTTCGACTGTTTGCCAATCAAGTCTATAGAATACAATCTATCCTACTATTTAACCCATAACTGGAGAGATAAGTGATGGTTTCATACCTTTCTCAATGGTATTTGCGCGTAAGTAAATGCAACTAATTCAACTGAATTCGAACTCTGTTCTCTGTTTTCTCTTTCCGAGCCGATAGCCATTGCCTCACAACATGTCTCTATTATTCAATGAAACATGCTTGAATGATGCTATGCTACATATATATATACATGTGTGTGTGTGTGTGTGTGTGTGTGTGTGTGTGTGTGTGAATAGAGATAATCAAATTGTCTTACCTTTTCCCTGAAATTTAATTGATGATTTCAGCTTTCTGAAGTGGCTGTTTTGAATATGTTGACGATTTAAAAATATCGTGAGTTTTTAAAAATCTTACTAACGAACTAAATTACAGACGACGATAAAGAGAACATTCTGTTAGCCTAATGAATGGCATGTCATTACCGATGCATTATTTGATTATCGTGGAATCAATATATTTTTTTAAAAATCAAGTAAAGAAAAATAATTACTTGTCAAAAATGAGCCACAAGGACAATACTTCATGTAATAAATTAATAGCCTAATACTAATAGTAAAATAATAGTAAAATGTCAACATACGTCAAAACTTTCCTGTTCAATAATTAACATCATTAGCGCACAATTTATATTCATCGCTTCTTCAACTCTATCATTTTGTTTCAGTTTCTAACTACCACACAGGCGCCATATTGGTTTTTGAAAATGACTGAGACAGCCGAATGTATTTGAACAAATCATTAACAAAATATGAACTTTCGACAGTTTATCTATGATACAATTTCGAGCACAATGCTCAACACCTTATTCGAAAATTGGAAAAATACTATAAAATGTAAACAAGTATCCATTCAAACAGGTATTCATCCTTGACATGGTGCAATGGTTAACAAGCATATCTCGCGAGAACAATTATGACTGAGTAGTGAGTTCAATTCTCACTGGGTGCTCCGTACATTCAGCCTTGTGCCACATCTAAACTACGTTTATAAAATCACTATATATAAGAATATAAAACTCATTTCAAAAGCTTTCCATATTTGTCTTAATATAGCCAAAAATTGTCATAACATTTAATTTATACACAATAATCAATAAATAAAACTTAAAAAATAAAACCTCAATTAAAAAGTTAGAGCTTAAAAAATAGTAAAAATAGTTTATAAATAAACAATAATAAAAAAAAGTCAAAATTTAATGATTTATTTATATGTTCGACAACCGGGTAAAATTCCATTTGCGCATGCGCGTTTCTATTTCAGTGTGTCTTTAGTTGCTAACGGCCTTATTTCTACAGCAATTTCCCTGTCGTTGCCAACGTAATTGGTGCAGTTGTTAAGGACTCAAAAAAAAAAAAAAAAAATTAAATCGACCAAGCTGAATCAAGTTCCCACTGTGGCTTCTGATTTGACTTCATCACTTTTCGAATTGTCATGCGTTCAATTCTCCTTGAAATAGAAAGTCGATGACATGCACTTTTGAAAGAAAGCAAAAGATAAAGAAGAAAGAAAACTTATATTTTTTACTTTAATGTAGTTCGTTTCAAATACCTGCAATATTTCTTGTTAACTGAGACAGTGTAGTTCAGATGTGCTTTAGATTAATGGTTTGGTGTGTTTTAGTAAGGTTTAGATTAGACTAAATAATGACATTAAGTGATATAAAAAGTGTTTTTTCAATTATTTATTTTTCATTTTCTTTAGCTCATTTCATTCAGTTAAGTGATACATGCTTGGGTAATCATGTCTCAAAAAAAATGTCTGACGGGGCAGAAAATTTTCCCCCAGTAGGTTGCCATTGCTTTCTGCGATAGACTGATTGCCAACTCAAGCTAGAGAACCTAATCTGTCGTGCTATTCAATTCTTTTATCCAGATAAGTCATTTAAGTGATATATTTGATACACGCTTGGGCGATCATGTCTCGAAAAAAAATGACTGACTTGGCAGAAGATATTCCTGCTGTAGGTTGCCATTATTTTCTGCGGTAGACTAGTTTCCAACCAATGTTATAGAACTCAATATATGTTATTTAACCCATAGCTGGAGGAAGAAGTGATGGATTTATACCTTTCCCAAGGGTATTTGCGCGTAAGTCAATGCAACGAATTCAATTGGAATTTGAACTTGGCTCTCTAATTTTTCTTTCCGAGCCGACAACCACAGCACTACAACGCACATTATTTTATTATCTTTCTATATTTCTGAGATAAGGTATCGTAATTATTTGTACTTTTTACATTGTTCGGATTGTTGTCTGTAGTGAACAAAACAAGAGTTACATTTAAAATTCAAATGCTAAGCACTGACTCATCGACTTTGTTCGAAATAAACGAATTTACTCGAATTTACAAAACTAGGAAACATCTGAAAACAAAATTCAAATAATCTTCAATTATCAGAAACATTTTCTTTTTCGGAACCTTTTCACAAGCCGACTCGAAGTTTGTTTGTCGTCCAATGGAAAGGCCAGAATCACACCCGGGAGTGAATTCTCAAATTACCTTTTAGAGACTCCACAAACAAAATAAAAAACGGAGAAAATTCGACTGTCACTAGAGAGAAGAAAACGGGCGTAATTCACCCTTGACAAACATCGAGCTATCGCTATTATTACCTCTCTCTTTATCTCTTACCTCCTTCCTGTTTACTTTTACCCGTCTGTCTCTTTTTATACCTGATAACCGAACGGAACACTTTTAGGCTTAGTGATATCTTCAAAGACACTCCTATCCAACAATAACGCTCATACATGCATACACACATACGCTCCTGCCTATGTACACATAAACTCACTTCCACAAGGACTACTATGAACTCTTTGTTCCCTTAACTTCTTAATAGTGTTTCTCATTAAACATTAACTCCTACCAATTCATGTTTTTTTTTCTAATAAATGTCTATTTAAACATACAAAGGTATACTTTTATTCTTCCACAAATCCACCTGCTGATAAGCTTCTGATAATTCTGGATAAAACCTGTAAGTTGTAGAAAGTTTGGTTATGTTTAACATTCGATAAACATTCAACCATCTCCCTACTTCTACATGTCCTCGTCTTTGTTGTCATATTTACCTTCAATATTTGTCTATATTTCTGAGATGAGGTATCGTAATGATTTATATTCTTTACACTGTTCGGACTGTTGTCTTCATCTTTGTTGCCATATTCACGACGTTCCGAATGTTGTACGATCCGGCCTTCTTCAGGTGATTTATACATAAATGTAGTACTACTTAGGTAGTAAGTATTCATCTAAACAAATCGACAAGGTGTGTCTGTCTATTTTTTATTGTATTTTTCCAGTTTTCAAAATGGTTTTGATCGAAATTGTGGATAAACTGTTCGAAGTTCATATTGTGTTACTTTTCGTTTAAAAACTATTTAGACCTTCACAGTTTCTAACTACTACACAAACACTATATTCTTTGGAAAGATGAATGCTTGAGTGTCTATAGTGACGTCATGTGTAACGTTTATTGGTGTGAAGACAAGAGATTCCGCTTACTATCCAAATACCACATTAGTGCATGAAAATCACGGAGACGGTCGCAACTACTTGAACAACACAAAATGGACTTCTGATAGTTTATCCATAATTTTGATTACACTAAGCAACACATTCATGTAGGTACCTCCACACAATTGCCGAAAAAACAGCATAGCATCATGTTAAAAGGGTTCAACAAACTTGATAATAACAATTGTTTTATCATCAAAATGTTTATGCTCTTATTAAGAGAAAAGATCAAATTTTGCTGTCATTATTTTTTTTAAAATTTAAAACATTTAACACTTTCTCGCACGTTCGAAATTTCAGTTATTTTTTTTATTTTCAGTCAGCGATTCATGCTATGTTTACGTAATATTACTACTAAGGAAAACGTAATATTACGCAAGTCGTTTTTTGGCGTTGAAAGACACATTAATTTGAAAATTCTTGCAAAAATCAACTAATTGTTTGATCTTAATGGAACTTTCAGGACTCATTCATACATAAATTAAATTATTTATGCAATTATTTGTTTTTGAAAATCTTGATAAAAATATATTTTTTGTACATCTGTTACCCATCTCTCAATTAATTGCATAAAACTTCTAGGAATACAATATCTATACTATTTTTATTAGTTAAATACAGGACTCATTGAGGAATGTTAATCATGTAATTTATTTTATTTAAGAGACCATTTTTTCCGAAAATCTGCTCCGAATAGTAAAAAAAAAATCCATTAAAACTACGCCATTTTTAATTTAGACAAACTTTTGATTGGTTTTATAAATAGTATAATTTAAAGATATCATATTCTGAAGAAGAAAAGAATTTGGTGAATAATCAATTTTTATAAGAATTGTTTTCATTTTTTCTTTTCAGATATCTTTTAAATTTCTTTCAGTTACTCGGTGTCTTCATTTATTAATTTATTAAAAAAAGACTTTATTTACAAATCGAAAATTCAAAACCTTAATGCAAATATTTAGAATTAAGATTTTTTTTAAATAATTTCTTTTTTTTTTAAATTTATGTTAAACTGCAAGTTTTCTTTTACTATGGAAACTTATAAAAGACTTCAAAGGTCACATGTTTCAAGGGTTGTTCCCCTTACGAAATGTTAAACTAGGTTATGTCAATTTTTGGTCACTATACTTCCAGATGTGTGAACTGATCTAACGACAGGGGTTATCATCGCCTACTTGAAAAACCAATGAATCAGACCTTTCTGATTAAGAAACACTTTTATTTTAAATTTCATGCCATAAACAAGTAATATTTGTTTTAAATCAGATTAATTTAACTTTAAATTTGCTAATTTTCTAAAAATAACAAGTGAGAGATGTATATTTTATTTTTGCAAGATTTTTAAAACCGAGAATCAACTTTTGCTTACAAATGTGTCGATAGCTCAAAAATAGCCGAAAAATTTTAATTTTTTGAAAAATCTCAAAAATTTAATTTCTGTGAGAAATACACCCGAGTATTTTGCTTAAAGGAAATAGTAAATTTAATTAATTTAGTTTTCAATTAAAGATAAAATTAAAGTTTCAAAAATATGTTTTTTGTTTTTAAAAATTCAATTTAAAACGTAGGTATCGAAAATGAGCAGAGGAACCTACATTCATGGTCACTCAGTACCAAGCGAATTCACTCTGCGTACTTCAGATTCCATAACCAAAAATTCCTATGCATTTTGCTCAGATCTGGCATTCTGGTATATATATATATACATATATATATATATATATATGTGTGTGTGTGTGTGTGTGTGTGTGTGTGTGTGTGTGTGTGTCCGAATAAGTTGTTGAGTATTGTGCCCGAAATTGTGGACAAGCTGTGCGAACTTCATGTTGTGTTATGGTTTTGTTCAAATACTTTTAACTGTCTTAGTCATTTACAAGAATCAATCTGGTAGGCAGACTGGTTCTTGAAAATATCTGAGGCGGTCGCAAGTCACTCAGTCAGTTAAGTGCCATATGTGATACACGATTGGGCGATCATGTCTCGAAAGAGACATGACTGACTTGGTTATTCCGCAATAGGTTGGTTGCCATTACCTTCTGCGGTAGACTGGTTGCCAGCCTAGGCTATAGAATCCACTCTGTTCTGTTATTTAATTCATAACTGGAGGGAAGCGACAGATTAATACCTTTCCCTAGAGTATTTGCGCGTAAGTGAATGCAAAGAATTTATCTAGAATTCGAACTCGGCTCCCCGATTTGTCGTTCTGAGCCGATATACACTGCACCACAAGTACTCAAACAAACTAAACAACACACACACACACACACACACACACACACACACACACACACACACACAAATAATAATAACTTCGGACAGTTTATCCACAATTTCGAGCACAATGCTCAACGCCTTCTTCGAAAATTGGGAAAAATGCAATACAAAATTAAATAGACAAACCTTTTCGGTTTCATTTAATCAAAGTTATATATATATATATATATATATGTGTGTGTGTGTGTGTGTGTGTGTGTGTGTGTGTGTGTGTGATATATATATATAAATTTATTTGTTTGAACATTATTTTTAATTGATACTCGTATTTGAGTCTGTTTTTATCTATAATTAAACAGTACATTTTAATATCCACTGGCCTGAATGTGGACTTTGTTTACCATGAAAATTTTTGTGGTCGAGTGGTAAGACACGTCAGATCTAATGAGGGCATTTCCACGGTTTATAAGAGTTGCAAGTTCGAATCCTGCCGAAAGACAGATATTTACCCAACAAGATTACTCGAATATTCAGGCCAATGGATAAAGATTATCGACTCAATTATTATCCATTAATTATAATGTTAAAGCAAATAAATTTAAATAAATATGCCGGTTAATACTAATTTCGTAATATATATTAATGTATATTTTTAAGCATATTTCGTCGAAAACGACCATTAAGGAAGATTCGATTAATTTTTAATTTAATTTTTCCAGTATTCGTACATGTTTCCTTTTTGTTAGAGATAAAGAATGTAAAAATGTCCCGTAATTATTGTTATTTTTCCAAGCGTCTTCATCCACTTTACTGGCCATTTTTAAGAGAGTTATGCTTCCTACCATCAACCTTACATTATTTAATAGTGGAAATGGAGTATTGAAAGTTGTTTTTTTTTTTTAATAGAAAGATGCTCACGCGATTTCCAGTCTCGTGCGGCACATGAAAGCTTTGAAAGAACGCTCCTTTTCAAAAACAAAATAAATTATGTTAGCCAAAATATGGGGATAAACTAATAACACCTTTCCTTATTCTTTCTTTTTCAGCATTTTTGTTTGTCTTTTTCCTCAATTCATAATTTTTTCTTACTATTCGTATAATTCTTTGTTCTTTCTTTTCTTATACCAAGTTGTTCATCTCTTTTTTTATTTCTCTTCACTTCAAACATTACTTCCTCATTTTTCTTCCTCAATTCCTTCTACTCATTTCTCTTCCTTCCTTCCTTCCTTCCTTCCTTCCTTCCTTCCTTCCTTCCTTCCTTCCTTCCTTCCTTCCTTCTTTCTTTTCTTTCTTCCTTCATTCCTTCCACTACATACACTTCGTTCGTTCGTTCGTTCCTTCCTTCCTTCCACTCATTTCCTTCATTCTCTCTTTCCACAAATCTCTCTTCTTTTGTTTGTTTCTTCCTTCGTTTCTTCGTTCCTTTCTTCTGCTCATTTCTTTTCCTTCCTCCCTACTTTCCTTCCTTCCTTCCTTCCTTCCTTCCTCTCATTTCTTTTCCTTCCTTCCTACTTCCCTTCCTTTCGCTCCTTCCTTCCTTCCTTCCTTCCTTTATCTCATTTATTTTCCTTCCTTCCTTCCTTCCTTCCTTTCTTCCTTCCTTCCTTCCTCTCATTTCTTTTCCTTCCTTCCTACTTCCCTTCCGTTCATTTCTTTTCCTTCCTTCCTTCCTTCCTTCCTTCCTTCCTTCCTTCCTTCCTTCGTCTCATCACTCTTCGTTCGTTCGTTCGTTCGTTCCTTACTTCCTTCATTTCTTCCTTTGTTCCTCCTTCCACTCATTTCCTTCCTTCCTTCCTTCCTCTCATCTCTCTTCGTTTGTTCATTCGTTTCACTCATTTTCCTTCCTTCCTTCCTTCCTTCCTTCCTTCCTTCCTTCCTTCCTTCCTTCCATCCTTCCTTCCTTCCTTCCTACTGGTAACTATTTGTCTACTGGCATTTTGCCTTGTTGGCTCTAATCATGATGGAAATTAAATCTTGTAACAAGAGATTGAAATGTCTAAAAAAATGATCAAGCGTGATATTCACAGAGTTAATCGGTTTTGGCACACACGTAAAAAAGAGAGCGTTTGACAATTTAAATACACCAACGAAACTATGTGATGAAACTGGTACACACGCATTTACTATCTCCCGCAATTGTCACTCTCACGCAACCCATTTATATTCGATGACATTTACTATATAACTGCCTCTTCGTACTAATGACATTATATTTACCCCGAGCATAATCGTTCAGCTGGTTGATTTACCTGCCTTCTTAAGGTTTTATTAATCAAACAAGTTATTCTGTTTTGAACCTGCTGGGTTTTTTTTCGTCTCATTTGCAGAATTGTCGGATTTAATTTTTTAAACAAGGTTAAAAGGTTTATTCCTATGAAGTATCGATTTTTTTTTATTTCATTTCATAATTTTTTTTCACTTTAGGAGGTTAGTGATTATAACTCTTAACAGATTTTCAAAAAAAGAAAAAAGAAAAAATATCTCTGAATTGCCATTATTTTCTTGGGACTGATAGTGGAGTATTTTTTTTTTTTGTTCTTTTTTTTTTTTTTTTTTTTTTCTCCTTAATGGTTTTATTGAGACACTCTCTTTAGTTAGCTGGCCGTTCACTCTCCAAGAGTTCTTCCGCTCTTTGATAAGTTTTATTTTTCGTCCAAGTTTGCTAACCACCCTTCTCGTACATTACTGAGAAGAGCAGAAGGACGGCTTATTCGTCGACTGTTCGGTGAAAGAGTGAGAAAATAAGCGTAAATTTTAACTAAGTTAAAGTTCTAAACGATATATATATTCTCCACTTTTATAAAGGCCGGATCAGGCCGAAAATGGAGAATTGTTGCCAAATTTGTGAGGGAGCTGCTCAGTGCTCACTTTCCAGTCTTGATAAAGTTCAAAGCGTCTCAGAGTTCTTGTTGGAGAAGAATTATTTTCTACCCATCAACCTGTCTCTCATAGACTGGATGCGGCGAGTCTCTCAAGCTTCTATCGCTATTACCATAGAAAGTACTCGGACAAGCAACATTACATGGTCCCGCCAGATCTCACCTTCACGGCCAGGACCCACCATGCAATTTACGTAGCAGAAAACCACAAACATTTCGAACGTATTCCATCGGCGAGAAGTAAATTCCACTCAAACAACTTCTTTGCGCGAGCCACTGCTCTGTTGTAAAGACTCCCAAGAGGATGTTTCCCCGGTCACTACAATCTTAACCTGTTCAATTGAGTTAACCGTTAACTTCCCATCCTATCCATATAAACTACCCCTTAACGTAATTATCTACTCCGAGTAGACCCCAGGCTTTGTACTAGTTGAACATTACTATTAAAATATCTATCTATCTATCTATCTATCTATCTATCTATCTATCTATCTGATGCGACTGGTAAATTGTCGCCATTTTATAAATTTTAATTTCGCTCATGCGCATTGTTTGCTTTTTATTTTGTTGACGGCACAATATAGTTGGGTACCGTCTGTAAAAAAAAGAGCACCATGACACAACACCGCCAGAAATTTGGAAACGACATGTTGTACTGCTTGGCATTCGCACCGGAAGCTTTAATACAAACATTTCAGAGTGTTTGGACGTCAATCTGAGGACAGTCGAGAGAATTCAGAAAAGGTTGGATGAGTTTAATGGTGATTACGAAGATTTTTAGAGGGATCTCTAGTGATGGCAACGTTATGGCTCCATTCATCTTCCCATAGGGTCTCAGACTCGACAAGAAAGCCTACATCAATTGCTCTGAGGAAGTAATACTGCTCTTGGTCAAAAGGGTGGTTGCTGGAAGACTCTATGTCTAGTAACAGGACTCAGACAATTTTTGGCTTATATCTGGCTACCCAGACTGCAACCCTCTAGCAACTAGCAACCTTCTAGCAACAGGACTCAGACAATTTTTGAGACATCATTACTCCTTATATCTGGCTACCCAGACTGCAACCCTCTTTATTATATGTGGTGTGCAGATTAACGGAAGGCAAAAACTATAAAAGCATTCACCGTCTTAAACAAGGAGACGTGAAAGGGTTGGAAAACCAAATCAGAAATACCAAACAGCCCTTTCACGAAGATTTTTGGAAAATGAAGGAAGAAGGGCTGAACCCTATAGTTAGTTGGAAACTGATAGGTTCAGCTCGTATTCAGAGAAATTTTCACGATAGATGCAATCAGTGTTTAAAGAAGAAAATACAAATATTAAAGTACCCTAACCAGCACTTACTCTTGAATTTAAGGAAATAATTCATTAGTAAATGCCGCCATAAGTCGAAATGTGTGAACGTTTAAAATTTAAGTTTGGAATTCAGTTTTAGAAAAATAAATTAATTTTAATTGGTTAATTAATTTATTAATTAAATTTTAAATAGTAAATTTGAACCCCACTACCAATGTCTGATCCCAGCCTAATAGATTCCTTCTTCTTCCTTTTCTCCTATTAATATCTACCTTTTAACGAGTAAGACTAACTTAACCCGAAATTTTTCTTGCACCTTTAAATATTTTTTCACTGCACCTTTAATTTTTTTTTGTACGTGTGGTTGTATGTGTGTGTGTGTGTGTGTGTGTTGTGTGTGTGTGTGTGTGTGTGTGTGTGTGTGTGTCTGTGTGTATGTGTGCAGTATGTTATTTTTTTATATATTTGTATATGTATGTATGTATATATATTTATGTTGTATATATATATATATATATATATATATATATATATATATATATATGTGTGTGTGTGTGTGTGTGTGTGTGTGTGTGTGTAAAAATATACTCAGTTATGATCTGAGATTAAGGATATATATATATATATATATATATATATTATATAATATATATATAATATCTTATATATATATATATATATATATATATATATATATAAGATATTATATATATATATATATATAACCATATATATGTGCATATATATGTATATGTATGTGTAATATGTATATATATGTATATATATATATGTTTATGTGTGAGTGTGTGTGGGGACGTATGTGGGTGTGTGTAAGTGTACACTTGTTGAATTTATTATTTTATTATACTCCTTAAGTAAAAACTTTTTTCATCTTTATTTTTATATTTATTATATTTTATATTTTATTTTATTTTATTTTATGTTTTTATAAATTTTATAAATTTTCTATAAATTTTATTTTTTAATTTAAATCTAGTTTTATATTTGAATTATATGTCAAGGTTCCCCACACCAAATTTTTTTTTCTAATAACTTCATTCCATTTATTTAAACCAAAAACCGATATGATTTATTTGTCAACACGTCTGTTAACGTTTTCTTTCTTTTCTTAGCTTGCTTCCCTGTTAACCACCCCTTCCCACTTCTTTGACTTTTTTCTTTCCTTTATCTTTCCCCTTCCATTTTCTTAGAGCAAGACAAGGCTAAATTTTCACTTACAACTCTTAACTCAGTTTAAAAGTAAGGTTTTCCAAAAATCTAAAATTAGAGATTGATTTCTGTCTGCTTTCTTATTAATCCAACCACTTTAATTTTTCTGTGATGTATATTTTTTTAACTTCTGCCGGTAAAATATCCTGGTTTATTTTGAAATAAAGAAGTTGCCGATGAAGCGTGAAATTTCTCTTAGGGATTTCATGTAGAAATGGCCATACAACTAATTTGAAGATCGGAATTTATTTTATTTTATTTTATATATATATATATATATATATATATGCAGCTTGAAAAATTTAAATCAAATTTCTCCCTTACCTTGACTAATGAATAATGAATCAACTTCGGTAAACATGAACTTTTGTGCCTGCAAAAAGCAGTGTTTCAAAAGGGCGCTTTTACATTGGCACCTCTGTTATTTTATTAGTTTACTAGCTCGGCAATGTTTAGTTATAAATTTTTAAAATGAATAATTACCTTTTATAAATATTTATTCTGCACTATTTTATAAAGAAATAAACATGAAATAAATTTTTGTATTCAATTGTAATTACAAAGTCATTATCAAAATAGATGCTTTCATTCTACAATGCAATAAGTTTTTAAACATGATTAATTTTCCATTTTAGTTACCTTCACTCTAACGCTAATGTTTGTTGATTAAAAAACGATGATTACAATTTTAATATAACTAGAATGCTTTTTTGCAACATGCTGATGCGCGTTGGAATCTTCACAATATATAGCATTGTTGAAGTTATCGCAAACACTTTTTGTACATTTTGTAAATCCCGACAAAAATATCAGCGATAACTTCAACAATATTAAATACTGTGAGAATTTCAACACGCGTCAGCCTGCTGAAAAATATTCTACTATCTTCAGTCAGTCAGTTAAGAACCAAACGTGATACACTCTTGGGCGATCATATATCAAAAGAGACATGACTGATTGGGCAGAAGATTATCCCACAGTAGGTTACCATTACTTTCTGAGGTAGACTGGTTGCCACCCAAAGCCATAGAACCCAATCCGTCCTGTTATTTAACCTATAACTATAGGAATGAGACTGATTAATACATTTTTCGAGGGTATTTGCGCGTAAGTGAAAACAAGGAATTCAACTGGAATTACGATATCTCGTTCCGAGCCGATATCCACTGCACCACAAAAGTTTTTTACTGTACTTTAAATCCTCTACCTGTTTGAAACACTGCCTACTGTGTTATATTTATGTATGTTATTCATTATATTTTACCAGAATAAAGTATATAAAAGCTTGAAGAAGACAAAAAACAATATTGCATTTTTGTTAAAGTATTTGTTATTTTAATCATTGAAATGTTTTTAAATTAGTGAAAGTACTTTGAATATTAAATCATGAAAATTTATTGTACTAAGCTACACACTCTAGTAAAACCGACTGTACTTTGTACCCTGTTACCTGTTTTCACTCCCACCCTGACCAAAGTTTGTTTTCGATCCGTTAAAGTATGGCTATTTTATAGGTGACGGACGGTCGGACACACAAACGGAAGTCATAGAATTTTATATATACAATAGAATTTTTATAATCTCGCAATTTTATAATTTTAATATAATTTTTGTAAATGATCATTATCGTAGTTAAAATGATATCAATGAAAAGAGCATCTTTTTGAAACACCGTTTTTTTAGTTTTTTTGATTTTGTTTTTTTCGCGAGCTCGAAAGTTCATGTTTGACAAAACATCTGTATCAATAAATCTATAAAAAACTACTTTTACTAAAATATTTGTACTTAGCAGAATGTAACACGATAGTGTCACAATACAACATGCACTATTATATTCGAGATTGTATCGCTATATCTATGACATTATGATAATGACGACATATGCATAACATTATGATAATGACGATATCTGCATAACATTATGATAGAATCGTTATATGCATGACAATATGATAGTGTTGCAATATGTATAACAATATTTTAATGCTGCAATATGTATGATATTATGATAATACTATTATATGTATAACATTATGATAGTGCTGATATATGTATTACATTATGATAATATAGCTCTATGTATAACATTATGCTAGTTTCGCTATATATACATATATATATATATATATATATATATATATATATATATATATATATATATAATTATGATTATGCTGCTACAACATTATTGGAATGCCGGTATATGTATAATGTTATTATAGTGCTGATATAATTAATTATATGCAAAGAAACATTTTGTTCAAACAATATATGCTATAGGATTAATTGAAATTAATTAATACCTTGCACATCCCAAAATACGGAGGCCAAAATCTTGTCTGCTGATATTTGTATCTTTAGTCACTTTGGACGGCTTTCATCTACTGCTGTCCACTCAGCTGACTGTTGATTTGTCTCCGGAGTGAAGTGGTGGATTCATTGCCACGTATTTACGCAAAAAAGTTTTCTTTTTATGTTTAAACAGTTGCAAGCAATGCTCTGAATCGTTGTTGTTTTTAATCGATTATTATCAAACGTGACACCCACTTTGAACACAACTTTCATATTGACAAATGTTCATGTAAAATGGTGAATACACTGCCTTCTGATATGTTCAACTCCTCTGCTATCTCACGAAACTTCAATTTACAATCGGACGAAACAAGTCTGTCGATTTTTTTTGGTGCTTTCCAGAACAACTACCGATTTTGGGCGACCTGGGTGTTCAGCATCATTTGTGTCTGTACGACCGCGTTTAAAGTCAGCATACCACCTCTTAACCGTTGTTTACGATGGATCAGAGTCGAATAACACTTATCATTGCTTAGCTTGAATTGTATTTTTCCCAACAGAAAGCAATGCTTTATCAACACACGAAATTCAGATTTTTCTATTGCTTTGAAAATTTGCTACAGTAGCTTCACTTAAATAACTGTAAACTAATAATCAGATTGGGCCCAAATTTTGTCACCTGCCATCCGAAAGTTAATACTATATAAAAGTCATATGAATTTTTTTATGTCAGGCTCGGGAATTATTGAGTGATGTGTTATGTCGTATACGCTTCGATAGAACGGCGATTACTACTTCGATTACGGGGTCACAAAACTTATTTTCTCTCTTATCAAATCGCTTGCCTTTATGATTATATTCCTACTTAATAATACGACGACCGTAACACACATATATACATAAAGGCATACAACAATTTCTTTATTCTTTAGGTGAGGCGGCGTAGAGTCCGGGATCAGGTCGGTGGAATCAGCACACACGCATTGAGGGTCGAGCCAAACGGGCTGAGCCCGATTTCTTTGTCTGTTTGCCTCTGTTTTCCATACTCAATTGCTCACGGAGAGACTCATTTTCTTACTACTAATCCGTCTCTTATACAAGTGACTACGTAATCTTTAGGAACATTGTTTACAAATATTTCAAGGCCCACGTTGTCTGACCTTGGCTACGTTAGTTTCAAAACAATCAAATATTTTCCTGACATGAGAAACTTTACACTATTTACATTATTCGGACTATTGTCATCATCTTTGTTGCCATTTGTACGACGTTTCGGACGTTGTACGCTCCGGCCTTCTTCAGGTGCAAGGAATTTTGAACCTATTTGAAACGTCGTACAAATGGCAACAAAGATGATGACAACAGTCCGAATAATGTAAATAGTGTAAATAATAGCTCATCTCAGAAATATAGACAAATGAGAAAATTTGCTCGCATTCTTAACTTTGAAAACAATCAGATATTTTTAAAACAATATCTATTTCTTTTTTTCGCTAGCCAGTTTGCATATTTTTTCTGTTTCATAAAAATACACTTTTTCGCTAAATTACGTACATGCTCAGATAATCTACAACAACTGCAAACACAGGGCCAACTGGAAACTGGACTCTCGTATATTTTCCCAAAATTTGGTTTCGATCGGTCAGTGTATGGCTGTTTTAGAGAATGTGATAGGTCAGTAAATAAAAATTTAAAAAAAGTGCATATGCAGACGCTTCGGCCAGAAATTATATGAACATTGCAAGATCCCTGAGTGAATTATGTGATTTGAACTCAGATCATAGCGTGCGGTTAAGAGTACTATAGAAATACTTATAAAGTGTTTGATTCCCATGATTAATCATCAATTGAGTTCAATTATCTAATTAAATCCCTGTGTCCAAGAATAATACATTGACGCCTCAAATGTCATGGGATATCATTATATAAAGTTAGTATATTCTGACGTTATGAAAATGCTGAAAACCTAGGAGTAGGTAGAGTTGTCATTCGTCCGACTCACACTCCTCTACAGTCTTTTGAACAGGATTAGAAATTTTTCCTTTGTTTCCTGTTTAGGATTAGTTTTCCGGTTCCTTCTAAAGTGTTTTTCAGCTCTGTACTCCTAACGCTTGTCATATTTTACGCCAATCTTACGCAGCTCTATACGATAACCCACTACCTTGAGTGACACTTAGACTTTGTATTGGATGAAAATTAGTAAAAAGAAAAGTTGAAAAACTGGAAGTTAAAATAAATAATATACCTATGATGACCCAATGTAATTTTGCTGTTTACCTAAGCAAGTAATATCAGTCAGTTAAGTGCCATACGTGATACACACTTCGACGATCATGTTTCGAAAGAGAGATTAGTAACTAGGCAGAAGACTTTTCCGCAGTAGGTTTGATTACTTTCTGGGATAGACTGGTTACCAACCAAGGCTATAGAACCCAATCTGTCCTGTTGTTTAGCCGATAGCTGAAGGGAGAGGTCACGGAGTAATACCTTTCCCCAGAGTATTTGCCCTTTCTCGCGCTTCCCGCCTGTGGAACTCCCTTCCACAAGTCTGCTTTCCCGACAGTTACAATCTCCAGGTGTTTAAATGTAGGGTCAATAGACACCTCCTATCACACTAACTCCCAACTATTCTCACAACACTCTCATCTACCCAACCCTCATTCTCGGTATCCTCACCCGCCTATCACCCACCCTCTGTTATTTCCTATATTTAACCAGCCTTTCTCCACTCTACGTAGCCCCCTGCACAGTAGTGGCAGTGACATGCCTTGCTCGGGGTGAAACGCTTATAAAAAAAAAAAAAAAAAAGTGAATGCAATTTAACTGGAATTCGAACTCGGCCCCCCCCCCATTTCTCATTATGAGCCAATATTCACTTCACCACAACGCACATAGGTAATATAACTAAGCATAACCTAGATAATTCCGAAAACATCTGCTAACCTTATACAAATGACATCACTCATTCTATAACCAAGTAATTATCTTAATATCTGCAAAACCTAAACATAAAATATATAAGCAAACCTTAAGTAATTCTGAAAAGCTCTCCTAAGCATGTCATCTAACTTTTTTAAAACCTAAACAGATCATATAACTTTGCTAGGCGAGAAAATAATATTCTTAGGTTTAACCGTAAGTAATTAAAAAAATATCTGCTAACTTGCAGTAGATGATATGCCTACTCATAACTATGAGTAGTTCTGAAAACCTCTTCAGATAACATACCTAGTCCTATCTCGCTGTAGATAAAAAAAACAGCAAGAACAATAATAGGTAGATAATGTACGCAGACTTACAACTAAAGAGTAAAGAAAACAAGATAATCCTGTGGAAATAACAAGAAGAGTACGGCTTTGTTAAAGATGCTAGAATAAAATCAGATGAAATTTATAGTCTGAATGATACCAGAGAAAGCAATACAAATGCAGAGAGATGTGTTCTTGTGTTTTATGGATTAAGAAAGACACAGCAAAAATATTTACTTGAACAACTACGAAACTTGATCTATTTGAAAAGGAACGTAGAATAACCCAAAAATGATATGGCTAGGAACAAAGGACTAACTATCAACTCCAAGAAGATAGTACGGCCATCAGTAAGGAAAAATCTCAAGATGCAAGTTACAAATTCATTTAGCGTTATACAGGGTAACCCCAATAAACAGAATCCATATGTTATATATCGCCGTACGACGACAAACAACGAGAACACGCATATATAAAAATATAACGTTATATCTTTATTCCTGGCGACGAACCCGTGTGGAACAGAGAATGGAAGAGTGAGAGCGCACATAGAATGGGTCGACGGGAGTGTAGTCTTGTCTGTGGTGTCTCTCTGCTTCCACAGGCCGTTCTCGCTGGCGAATCCGTGTGTCGAGGTCTTTTTATAGTCTTCTAGAACCGGGACTTTTCCTTCCGGTTTTGCCTCGCCCACGCAACCATCACATAATTCCAAGAGACACCTGTTCTGTTTGCCTCCGTAGTCATTTCCGCCGCTGTCGGAAGTAAGGTCAAACGAGCCCGACTCATAACCCGGCGACATCCGCTCCAGGCCCCGACAGGATGTATTTCTCAAACACCTGTCTTGTCGTTCGCCGACCCCTTCACCGACGGGAAACACCATCGATTACATCAACCTTCCTCGGGTGGGGCCAGATTGCTATATTACACATATATATTATAATAAATCCTATAACGGTCTGGATATTTTCAAGAGACTTGGTAGGTTTACCCTTCAGTCTGTGTACGATCATTCCCCAAGTTTTTAGTTAAATTGGTAGCTTTGCATAAAGTTCAGATCTTTCTCAAATATGCTCCAAATGAGCTCCCCGACATTGGAGGCAAACTTGCAAGCCTCACACAAAATTGTCAATGATTTGGATACATTCATCTTTGAAGATTTCCCCAATATTTGCTGTGATTGCTGCTTTATTTCACCAATCGTTTCGGGGTTGTTCTGGTACACATTATCCTTGAGATATCCCAACAAATAAAAATCCGCGGGTTTTAAGTCCGATTAGAGCTGTGCCCACTCAGCGTCACACTTCCTGCTGATCAGTCTTTCTTGGAATCGCTCTCTCAGCCAGGCTAGGGAGTCATTTGATGTGTGTGTGTGTGTGTGTGTGTGTGTGTGTGTGTGTGTGTGTGTGTGTGTGTGTGTGTAGAGGGCCGTCTTGCGGGAACAACTGTTCATCTAGGTCCATCCCTCTCCGTCGTCCCAGTGATTAACAGTTTTATTAAAAAATGTTCTGTTTTTTGTGGGTGGAGGGTCATCTTGCAGATAAGGCAGTGATTCTTAACCTTTTTCCTTGTTCGCACCCCTTTCAAACCTTCAGCCAGTTCTTGCACTCGCTTCCGGAATTAACAAAAAACAATATTGATCTCATGTGTAAATAACAAAACCATTGAGTTTCTTTAATCTTTATTCGTATAACTGACAACATAACGCATTACAAAAACCCAGATTGCGTATCATGCAAAACATTTTTTTCAATGCAATTTGAAAATGAAAAATTACCATTATTTTATATTGTTTACGTTTGATTATGTATAGCAACATTCCACAATATAACAATAGCATAACTAAATTCCAATAAACATTAAATCTCACTTATGACTTCAGTAGTTTATAAACTAACCCAGCAACAATTAACGCATACTTTTATATAATTCAAATTACTTTCTGAAAATATTAACGACGTGTTAAATATATCTATGTATAAATATTGACAACACCGCATGTAAGCAAAAACACGATTCAACAATATTTAAACATCACATCTGAGCAAACACATCACAACAATATTTGAGCTATAAGTAAATAGCATGAAGGTCTGGGTTCTATAGTTTGATTAGCAACCGGTCTAGGTGAAGGAAAACTCTGAATTCAAACCATTCTGAAAAGGGTTGGGCTTCCTCGGGCTGTCGTGCCTTAAGAACCACCACTTCTACTGTAGTACACGTGGTGCCTCTACGACTCTAATGAGTAATGGGATGCCAAATTAAATAGATTGCAAACATTGTGTCTGCATATTTTTAATAAAATCTGATCAAACTCATGGATAATCTTTCGCGTATTATAATTGAAAGATGTAAGAAATAGACTATAACGTTGACAGATGGTTTTATTTATTTATTATTCATTTCTCGATGTTCCCAAGTACTTTCAGTTTCCTTCCGAGATCATCTTCAGAGGTATGAGTTGTGGTAACAAAAAATAACCGCAAAACTGTGTTGTAAAAATTACTGTAAATTTTCTTCCTGCTTCAAATATAATGGTTGTCAAATTGCATTAGAACGTGAAAATTATCCAAAATGGAAATTTTTATTTGTTGTAATGCCATGATCATGCACTTGTTAAAGCATAAAAATACTGTTCTTTTTACAAAGTTTTTAGAATGATACTACAGTATTCATAGCTGATTCTATTAATTGACGGCTTGAGTTTTTTAATGAATCTGTAGTTTACTTTGTTGTTTTTTGGTGTAAGATAGTTTTGTTATCGATCATTATTTTTTTATAATGATTCACATTATAGAGACAGAAATGTTGTAAATGTCTAGAAATAGACAAATAATTAGATATGTGCAATGTAAGACGTCGTGTTAATGTAGTTGTTGAAAATACAACATATATATTTGTTTTTGTTTTTTTTTTGTTTTTTTTGTTTTGTTTTTTGTCGGAGATGCATTCTCACACTGGACATTTGAACTGATATATAATGTTGATTGTACGTAACACATCAGTTTGTAACACATCAGACAATAAGATTAGTAGTATTGTATTTTTTATAATATATTAGTAATTTTTACTTTTATTTACGGGAGATTTTTTATGATTTTTTCAACCTTTTCGTAGTTATCGTGCATCTGGTTAAAATAAAATAAAAAGAGTTTGATATGTTTAGGGTCTTTTTTGGAAGTGCCAGATAAGGTCTAAATGTTATTGTATACATATGCATATGTATGTGTATGTGAGTGTGTCTATATATATATATGCGTGGCTGTATATATGCGTATGTATGTGTGCACGTGTATGCATGTGTGCACTTGTGTATGTTTGTGCGTGTATGTGTGTACGCATGTGTATGTGCATGCATGCCTATGTGTGTATTTTTAAGAACTCATGAGTGCATGTGCATTTGGGCGCACGTCTGGCCTCCCATACTGGTCAAGTATACAAATATCCGCACTACTTACTGATGTGTATGTATGTGTATTCCGTTTACTTGTTGGGTTATGTATGTATATCTGGCTCGGATGTACGTATGCTCTTGTGCGGGTATATGTGTGTGCACGTATGGATGGATATGGATGCCTATACGTGCGTGAATACGTGTACATATGTTTATTCATATATATATGTATGTATGTGTGCTGTATGTATGCATGCATGAACATTTGATAGTAAGACAGATGTTGTATCAGGTCTCACGCGTTTCGATCGTCTAACAAACTGTAGTAACTAAAATATGAATTCAAAATATTACAGACCCCTCTATGAACAGCTGTTCAGGGCTATTTGCTGATGCTGTATATGAGTATATGTACATGTGTGTGTATGTGCGCATGTATGTGCGCGCACACGCGTGCGAGTACGTGTATATGTGCATACGCGTATGTGTGCGTGGGTGTATGCCTATATATGTATGTGTGTGTTTATATGTATATGTGTGTGTATATATATATATATATGGGTATGCATGTGTATGTGTGTATGTATATGTATGTATGTATATGTGTGTATATGTATATATGTTTATATATATATGTATATATATATATGTGTGTATGTGTGTGTATATATATATGTGTGTGTGTATGTGTGTATATATATATATATATATATATATATGCATGTGTGAGTAAGTGTGTGTGCATGTATGTATATATGCGTGCATGTATGTGTGTATGTATCCCACCCGCTGGACGTGTGTCCGCGTGTATACGTGTGCGTACTCCAGTTAGGGCCCCAGTTGTCCAACAACATAAGTCTGCTTATATATGTGTCTCATCTCAGTGCGGTGCGATGTCTTCTTTTGACTCGTTGACCTGGCTAAAGAGTATCAATTTCATGAACATCGCCTTATCTATCTAGTTCATGTCACGGCCGTGGCGTGCGTATATGTGTCTGTGTGCGCGTAGTCAACGTAAAATACATACAATTGTGTATACTATTATTGAATTATAATTTTAACAACAAGAAAAAGGTAGATATAAATATTTATTAATAATAATAATCTGACTTCAATCAAATCTTAATAACAATACCCACCAAAATTAACCTTAAACCTGCCCGCATATTTTCCAAATGAGAAGTTGCTTTACTCTGATTGGTCCACATTGTATATACAATAATACCTCCATGACTAAAGGGGCCATGCCCGTTTTCAGACTTTTAAACCATTCATTTAAGAACTATCACATCTCTTGACAAGATACAAAAGTGTTGAAACAAAATGGCTACTTTTGTAGTGATATTGTAACATATCCATGTTATAATTTATGAATAAATAATATTATTAGCTCTACTTTTGTATTGAAGACTTTTTTTAAAATAGTGTATCTTTGGACAAGGAATATTATTCCAACAACACTTATATATATATATATATATATATATATATATATATATATATATATTTGTGTGTGTGCGCGTGCGCGTGTGTGTGTGTTCGTGTGCGATGGTAGCAATAAAATATCTACAATGTAAACCTTTATTTCAGATCACCAAACACTACTAAAATTTTCTTAATAAACGAACCTTAATGATTCATATATCTTCGCATTCCTAGGTGTGGTGTGAGCTCCTCTCGTTAAGAGCCAGTGAGTGAGGAGATCTTATATTAACAAATACATTTAGAACTATAACAAGGTAGTGTTAATATTGACTTTAGAACTTTTTTTGATTTTCAGTTTTTGGCCTCCCTGGGGTTTTTTCATGTTAAATTTAGCTAGTGTGGGCATGTGCCGACCCATTTCTTTTTTTGTCCTCCATTTTCTTTTTGTTTCTATCCCCTGCTCTAGATTTTTAGGTGACAGATGTTTTTGTTCTCTGGCAAGATCAAATATTCTTCTAGTCTGTCATTTCCCCCCAGTTAATCGAAACCTTCTGCCACACGCTGCAAGGGTCCCGATACTAGTGATATTTTGTTCATTATCTCGCACTTATATATTTTTCTCATTGATAGGGCACCTCGACGTGGTGCAATGGTTAGCAAGCTTGTCTCGCTCGAACTTATTACAACTGAGTAGCGAGTTCGATTCTCACTGGGTGACCCATAGGTTCGGACTTGTGTCACATCTGAATGGCGCTTAGAAAAATCTCTCATTGTACATTAGTCAATGGCTTCTGATTTTTACCCACCTCCCACGAGTTGTATCAATAAAACTTCATGCTAGGACGTTCATTGAGTAAATGAAGTATTTTGGTGATCGTGGTGCAGTAGTAAAGTCTAAATGTGTTGTTATGATTAAAGAATTGTAAGTTCGAATAGGCCATGTGTGATACTCTTATCCCCTTGACTCCAGTCCTTTCTACTTCACCCCGTGTATCTTGTTCTTTTTCTTTTTCTCTGCCTTCGCAGCTGTCTGCACACCTGTGTTCCCATCCTTTTTTTGCTCTTTGACAACCCCTGTAACTGGTTCGTCTTTCTCTTCACTCTCTTCCTGCCTAAACCTTTACTCTCTTATGTAGCCCCCTGTACATCAGTGGCGGTACCGCCTTGCTTGGGGTGAAACGATTAAAAAGAGAGGTAAAACTAAGAAAACCAGTCCTTCCCCATCACATTTTTTAGCCGATGTATATTTAAAAATAACTTACAGTTATGTTTATCTTATATTAACAAATTATTATATTAACAAATTATATTTACTTAAATTTACTTATGACTTGATAGGGATTATAAAAAAGACACTTATCTTTATAGCAAGGTATATAAATGGCATAACGGATGTGCATTGTGGTGCAGTAGATATCAGTTCAGACCGAAAGAGTTGGAGAGCCGAGTTCGAATTCTAGTTGATATTGTTGCATTCACATACGCGCAAAAAGAAAGGTATTAATCCATCTCTTCTCCCTCCTGTTATGCTAGCAGGATAGCTTGGTTTCTATAACCTTCGTTGGTAAGCAGTTTACTGCAGAAAGTAATGGTAACCGACTGCGGGAAAATTTTCTGCCCAGCCAGAAGCGTGTATCACGTTTGGCGTATAGTGATATAACAATTTTTTAATCGTTTCATTCCAAGCGAGGCAGTACTGCCACTAATGCACAGGGGGCTAGATAAGAGGAAAGCGAATGATTACATAAGTAGGAGGCGAATAGAAAGAGGAACAGATGACAGGGGTTTCTGAGAATGGATAAGAGAAGGCTGGGAGTACTGCAGTGAAAAGAATGGAGTGAAAAGGGAGAAAAACAAGATACAGAGGGTATCGGAGAAAGGTAAAGAAAGGATGGGAGTCAAGGAAATAAGAGATGGCAGTTGATGCTGCATTTAAACTTCTGGAGATTGTAGCTATCAGGGAAGTAAGTATATGAAGAGGAATTCCACAAACAGGAGGTGCGAGAAAAGTAACTGTTATTGGAGAAGCTGTTACATTTAACTATTTTGAAGGTAAAATGATAGGACCTTGCTGCCATATGTACACATTTGTTTACGGTTCAGGATAAATATATTAAAAAATTGTGCGATGTTATGTATAGTTATAACTGATATTAATAAACTGATATAGGGTAACAGTTCATCGTAACAATCTAATTACGTTTATGTCCAGACAGAAAATCAGCCAAGATTGACAAAGTAAACCTGCCTGCTACTCTTCAAAAGGACCTCCAATCTGTGATTGAATGGGGGTAAGAAATAATTCGTAAATTTTAATGCCTTCAAAACGAGGCTGCTTCCCTGATAGTTACAATCTCCAAAAATTAAAATGCAACGTCAATTACCATCTTCTATCACCCCGATTTCCATCCATCTCTTACCATTTCTTCGACATTCTCTGTTTTCTCTCACAGTTTTTTCTCTCGTTTGTTAAGTAATTTGTGCAGGTATTTTAAGATGATTTTAGCTATTTCTCCTCTAAAGATTATGGTTTTCAGTCTTATTGTTGTTGTTTTTAATTTTCCATGATATTTTTGGTGTATTTTCGTTTTTCTTTACAACTTCTCATATGTATTTCAAACATGTTGTGCTGTTCGTGTATATACTATTGATAAATAATGTTTTGTGCATGTAGATTCTGTTTCTAAAGTGCTTCAGTTACTTTTATGCATAATATATTTTCATTATGTGCCGCTTTTATAGTGGCTGTATATATTATATTGCTCTTCAGAGAACTGCCATTTAAGGTAGGTTACAATAAATACTTTTCCGTGGTGCATTTTTATTATTCATTTCATGTTCCTGGTGCAACTGTCGCCACTAGTAATCGCAAATCCTTCTCAGTATAGATTTTCGAAAGTTCATATTTGTTCAGTTTCGAATCAAAACGTAAACAAATCAGTTTCTAAAGAAGTAATGTATTATTACTTTAATCCGAAGGTTTATATATATATATATATATATATATATATATATATATATATATATAGTGATGATCATCCACGTATACTGTCTTAATATGTATAGGAAATAATATTAATAAAAAGTTTTGAATTTAAAAATGTACTTGTTTCTGATGAAGGACCGAGGACGGTCTAAAATATAAAATATAATAAAAATACACAAATACTGTTAAAAAAAAAGTACATTTTTAAATTCAAAACTTTTTATTAATATTCTTTCCTATATAAATATATATATATATATATATATATACACACCCATTGTGAAAATTAATTTCAACATATAGTCAGTGACAGGGTGTAATCTTTTCTGTTTTTTCTTTAGATTAGGTCATTTTCAGTGATGTGCGGTAATATGAATCTATTTTCGGGGCGTATGATAAAATTTGTTTGGCCTTCTAAAATAATGTGTTATCCATGATTGCACCATATTTTTTCACGCCCAAACACTATAGTCTCGACTGTCGATTAGTTGTTCTATGGCTATTGTATGCGATGGACGTTACTCCAAGAAAGCGTACGAAAATTTTAACGCGGCACGAACACACTGGCAAGCCTTACAGAGAGTTCGTTGATATTATTCTTGTATTTTAACTGTCAGTCGAGTCATCAAGGCGAAGAAACAAACTAGATCCATCAGACAAAAACGTAAAAGAAGATGCGGTCGGAAAAGAAAAACAACACCAAGAGACGACGTAAACGTTATCAGAGAAATGTCAAAACGTTATGGGCTTTCTTTCAGTAAATTTTTTCTTGGATATATATATATATATATATATATATATATATATATATATATATATAAAGAATTAATGGATTTATTTTTCAAATTATATTTTTGTTACTTTAATGGTTATTATAGTAGATGCTTCCTACTTGAAATAGACGCCATATTTTTATTTATTCATCAAATAAAGTGCGAGGATCGAAGCTTTCTCCAAAAATTCCTGATTCGATTCCTGTTGGAGGATATGTTTTCTTGGCTTAGATTTCTCGATAGTCATTTGAAGTAATATACATATGTGAAATAATATATATATTTATATTTGAAATAGCATTATATCTATCTATCTATCTATCTATCTATCTATATATATATATATATATATATATATATATATATATATATATATAAACATTTTATATTAAACATGTTATATATTTAAACGTTATATTGTGCATATCAGACAAGGAATGTCTGTTAAGCTTTTGATCCGTTTCTTCTGGTGTAGAACGAATAAATTGTTTGATGCTCGGTAGGGACTTGTAAAGAAATGTGTAATATTTCGATTTCTTCAAGGAAAAAACATGAAAGTTGTTGAATTTCTTGATGAAATGACTGGAGGAATAAAGACGTAAAATAACTTCCTAAAGGAAGAAGATTTGAGTTAAAAAGCCGATTTTATTTCCAAGTGGTTTCAAAGGTTGAAGAAAAAATGCCCAGTAATAACAACAGCTCTTTTGACAAATGGACCAATTCCCTCGATATTAAAGTAACACCACGTTTATATATATATATTATATTAGAGCGATAAATAGTTGTAATATACAGTGCTCAGTACATGATTGAACGAAAATGAAGATTTAACATGAAGAGCATTTAGAAATTGGTTTGAGAAGATCAGGCGATTACGATACTATGATTTTGACCTTTTCGGTTTCTTGTATATATATATATATATATATATATATATATATATATATATATATATATATAATCCTGGGTATGACGATAAACTACATCCAGCAGTATAACTTCTGTTTAGGAAATTGGAAGTTTCGGAGGTTTGAGGAGCGTGGAACCCTTATTAATTGCGTTGTGGCCAACTTCACCCTGATCCGTGCTTGTAACATCTGTTAGGATGCCATCTATGAGAAAATAGTGAAAATAAAGACAAAATACGTTTAAAGCACAAAACTACAATTTTATATTATATTTTAGCTGTACTTGAAGATTTTACGTATAAAATATATTTAGTTGAAGCTATAAAATTGTGTTCAAAATATTTATTTTTCGGCATGAAATAGCCCCTACAGGTTGACATGCTACTAAACAAAATCAATCAATCAACCATAGTGTAATAAAAAAATTTAATAACATCCGTCGGATTAGTGAATAAAAATCCATTATCTAAGAAACTTAATTTGTTTATATTTGGATACGTAACTGAGCTGATATAAAAATTTCGAGGAATTTAATTCAAGAAGGATTTTGGTTAAGAAGCACCAGATTTAACGAAGGTTTCATTCTGTCTAGAGAGCTGCAGATTCGGCATATTTTTTCTTAAATAAGATTCCTCGAATATTCAGGTCTAATAAATGAAGTGTCTATTCAAATATGAATATCCACAAGAAAATAACGTTTGAAGTAATAAAAATAAGTCTGGTTAATAAATAAAATAAATTGTATATATATATATGTGTGTGTGTGTGTGTGTGTGTGTGTGTGTGTGTATAATGCACAAAAGATAAAATTATTTTACAGTAGGTGTTTCTTTTTATACATTAAATGCCTAAAAAAGTTTTAGCATATTTTATTGACAAAATGGGTGCCCTGCAAACTTTTGCATATACCGAAGATTATGAATATTTATGTGCACAAAACCGCATTTTCATGAACACACACACACACACACACACACACATACACATATATATATATATATATATATATATATATATATATATATATATTGCTATGGTGCCCTATCTATAGGAATGAACATTTCCTTCATCAATAAATACTTATCTGCGTAACTTCCAGTGCGGCAGTCATGTGACAGTCTAGAGACAGTCGAGAGGCAGTGGTGACGCAGCGTAACTATACGCTGTTTGGACACACACTTCTATTTTGCTGATTACTAACACTCTTACTTGTATATATGTTCTGTTATTCTAATATTCTTCTTCTTCTATGTGCCTTGTCCTTTCAGGATGTAGGCGATCATGGCCTTCCACGTGTCCTTATCCCTGGTGGCTCTAAGCATGCTTTCTCCTGTAACATCATGCAACTCCCGTTCAGTCTTCCACCTGATCAGGCCCTTCAAATATGTTATCCGCTGCTTTCCTCTGTCTCTTTTTCCCCTCTATCTGACCTGTTAGCATCAGGTTCTCCAAGCCCTCCTTCCTTATTGCATGTCCCAAGAACTTTAGTTGTCTCTTCCTGATGCTCAATATTAATTTCCTTTTCGTTTCCATTTTTTCCAACACCTCATCATTGCTCACATGCTCGTTCTATGATATCCGCAGCATTCTTCTCTAGAACCACATTTCAGCTGCTTCAAGTTTTTCCGTCATCTTTGTTGAACATTCGCTGCCATATTGAAGAACTGATATCACATAACAATCTAGTAATCGCTTCTTTGTTTCTAGTGAAAGTTTCCTGTGTCTTAATACTTTACTCAGCTTCTGGAATGCGTCCTTCGCCATGCCAATTCGCCTTCGGATGTCTGTATTGCACGTTCCATCTTCTGTTATAACACTTCACAGGTATTTAAATTTTTGTACCTGCTTGATTTTAATATCCCCCATTTGTATTTGGCATTTTGGGCAGCTCTCTTTGTTGATGATCATGCATTTGGTTTTCTTGCAATTTATTTGTAGTTCTTTCTTGTCACTCTCTTCGGCTACTTTCTGTAGGAGGTCTTCTAGTTTCCTTTCCGTGTCTGCAATCAGCACTGTATTGTCTGCGTATCTTATGTTGTTCAAATTGTGGCCTCCGATGACAAATTCCGGCATAACATCTAAGGTTCTTAAAATATACTCGCTGTACAAGTTAAATAGATCCGGTGAAAAGACACATCTTTGTCTTACGCCCTTTTCTATCTTTGTATATCTGCTGAATTCGTTACCTGTCCGTATGCAGGCAGTTTGCTTCCAGTAGAGTTTCTTGATTACTCTTATAGCTTTCCCAAATATGTCGAGGCTGCTGAGCATCTCCATCAATGCTTTGTGGCGTATTTTGTCGAACGCCTTCGCATAATCGATAAAACACAGGATTGAACATACCTTCTTGTTTCCGTGCCTTTCTTCCTGGCTCAAACAGGCCACAACAACTTGGTGACGAAGATTTCGCCACAACATATATATATATATATATATATATATATATATATATATATATATATCACCTAGCTAAACGGTTAAGATTGAAATAATGGTACCGTAATCGCCTCATCTTTCCAACTTAAATATCTTAAAATTTCTATATGTTAAAGCTTCACTTTCCTTCAAACATGTACTTTCTAATACTGTTCACTGGTCTAATTTAAATCTGAGCTGTAACTGTTTAATATATATTCATGGAAATATTTTTATTATAAGTTTATAATAAAAAACATAGTTCACTGCAACACAAGAGCAGTGGTGTTTCGTTACTATCCTCGTCAGGCAGTGAAATATTTTTTCTGTTAGAAAGACTTACCAAACTCGAAAACGAACGGGGATTGACTCTCCAAAAATTGGTAGAGGATTTTCAAAGAGTAATTTCTGTCAAGTGTGACTCAAAAACGATCGAGGAATCAGGTGTAGCTCAGATTAGAAAAATCAGAAGCAACCCAAACTCTTATTTCCCGCAAAAACGAAATAATTAGTTCATACTTTATGAGTTACTGGCGGGGCGTAACGGTCGTGCTGCGAAGTAGATAGACTAAACTATCGCCCGGTTTACACACCACCCACATCTATTGAACAGGTGAAGATGTTCGTCCTTTGTTCCCTGGTTAGGATGTGGTTTCCGGCTTTCTCTTTTCCAATCTTTTTACTTTTTTTACAATTGGAATAGATAGACTAAACTATCGCCCGGTTCACATTCCACCCACATCTATTGAATAGGTAAAGAGGCTCATCCCTTGTTCCCTGGTTAGGATGTGGTTTCCGGCTTTCTCTTTTCCAATCTTTTTACTTTTTTTTTCAATTAGAGTAGATAGACTAAACTATCGCCCGGTTCACACTCCACCCACATCTATTGAACAGGTGAAGAGGCTCATCCCTTGTTCCCTAGTTAGGATGTGGTTTCCGGCTTTCTCTTTTCCAATCTTGTTACTTTTTTCTTTTTCAATTGGAGTAGATAGACTAAACTATCGCCCGGTTCACACTCCACCCACGCCTATTGAACAGGTGAAGAGGTTTCCGGCTTTCTCTTTTCCAATCTTTTTACTCTTACGTAGCCCCCTGCGCATCAGTGGCGTTATCGCCTTGCTTGGGGTGATATGATTAATATATATATATATATATATATAAGCTTAAAACAACACAGTTTCTACCAAATCCAGACAATTAAGGTTGAGGCGGGTAATTTTTGGAGGGTTTATCGCAGTGAACCAATAGAAAGTCAGGTCATGATAGATATAAGAAATTTGATTGTAAGTGTAAAAGAGTTTAAGTCTCAAACTGACTTAAGACCCAAACATTTTCTATGCCGGTGATGAAATAAATTGAATGATGCATATGTAGCCTTTTAGCAATTTGTCTATATTTCTGAGATGAGGTAGTATTTACAACATTCGAACTATTGTCCTCATCTTTCTTGCCATTTGTACGACGTTTCGGCCGTGTACGCTTCGGCCTTTTTCAGGTGTTAGGACTTTCGAACCGAACACTTTATTAAAATCACTGGGGTATATTATCTTCATTTCTTGTGTAGTATTACCTCTTTTGGAAGTCATGAGTTATCTCCCTCTAACCATGTAAGTTACTTGTAGCTTGGTATTGAACTCACAACTCTTTGGGTCAAGTTACAGGAACTAACCAATATCTATATCTACTTAAGGACAAGAACAACTGAATTTTTAGGACGCTTCGGCCTTTTTCAGGTGTTAGGACTTTCGAACCGAACACTTTATTAAAATCACTGGGGTATATTATCTTCATTTCTTGTGTAGTATTACCTCTTTTGGAAGTCATGAGTTATCTCCCTCTAACCATGTAAGTTACTTGTAGCTTGGTATTGAACTCACAACTCTTTGGGTCAAGTTACAGGAACTAACCAATATCTATATCTACTTAAGGACAAGAACAACTGAATTTTTAGGATTTATAAACCTAATATTCTGTAACCCAGAGTTCATATTGCAATTTTTGACGTTAATTGTTTTCTCTAGCATGTTTGCCAGAGCTACTATTGCAATTTTGACACTAATGATTTTCTCTGACACTCCGTATTACTGGTTCACATATTGTGTTCATCTCTATGCTTGATCGGAGATTTTTGTAGGCTAGCATAAGTGCTGATTCCTTAAGTTTACGTAGTTTCCAGTCGCGTTCTCTATCTATTATTTCAACTTCATCCCATAGTGTGTGATGATCCCCTTTCTTCCTCTATATGTGGTCAGTAACGCCTGATTTTTGTATCTCCCCTCGTGTTAGGGCCTTGCGATGTTCTTGTTGCCTTACCTTAAGTGGATCAGCCTGTTTTCTGTTAAGTGGAGCGGCCTGTTTTCACTATTATATTTCTTTCAGTCAAAATATGCGGGGGTATAGATTATAGATTTCCATCATGTGTTTTAGAGGTGCGCCCGTATATAGCCGTATCATCGACATAGATGTTTACAAATGATCTGAGTATATTCTTAAGCAGAACATTTATGTAAATCAAAAACAGGGTTCGAGGTGTGACCACTGAGAGACGCCTGCTTTGACCGCTCGGTCTCTAGACAACTAGCGATTAATAACTACCTTGAGGGACCTACCTGTTAGGATGGATTTTATGATTGAGAAGACCCTTCCAGTAATTCCATAACTGAAGAGCATGTATTGTGAAATTTTGTGTCACACCTGGACGAAGGCTTTTGAGATATCTAATAACTCATTGCATTCACTTACGCGCAAATACCCTTGGGAAAGGTATTAATCCGTCTCTTCCTTCCAGTTATGGGTTAAATAACAGGACAGATTGGGTTCTATAGCCTTGGTCGGCAACCAGTCTACCGCAGAAAGCAATGGCAACCTACTGCGGGATAATCTTATGCCCAGTCAGTCATGTCTCTTTCGAGACATGATCGCCCAAGCGTATATCACGTATGGGACTTAACTGACTGAATGCTATAGTCCTCGAGATATATTTACCGTCAAGAGCCTCAGTGATTCTGTGATTTTTCAGGACGTCGGTAGCGGATCGGGCGATTGAAACCCATACAGCATATATATGTGTGTGAGTGTGTGTGTGTGTGTGTGTGTATACAGATACTCATATGCGATTGGTAAATTGTCGCCATTTTATATTTTAATTTCGCGCATGCACGTTGCTTGTTTGTGGTTTTTGCCAAATATACAGTATAGTGGGGGCAGTTGGGAACCGTCTGTGAGAAAAAGAATACCGTGTCGTAATTCACTCCACCAAAGAGTTTGAAGCTGTACTGCTTGGCGTTCGTACCAAAAGCTCTAATACAAACATTTAAGAGGGTTTAGATGTCAATCTGAGAATAGTAGAGATGATTCAGAAAGAGTTAGATGAGTCTAATGGTGATTACGAAAGTACGACAGCTTGGAAAACTCACTCTGATCGTTTTGATAATATAAAAAATCTCCTGAATTTGTTAGTGAGTTCCAGGCCATGGTTGACAACGATCCCTCCAAGTCAATCAAGTCGATAGCCAGAGAGGTAGTGCTGTTCTGGGACGAGAGGGTAGCTGCTGGAAGATCCTATGTCCGGCACCAGAGCTCTGCACCATGCCACACAATCAGGAGAACCCAGTCATGACTGTCAGATAATTTCTGTGACGACATAAATTTTTATATCTGGACATCTAACTCCACAGACTGCACCCGCTTGGTAATTATGAGTGAGACGCAGTTGAGCGAGAGACCAACAAAAACTCTTTGTAACACTAAAGATAAACTGAACGCAAGGATTATGGCAGCACTGACCAACTTAAACAAGGAGACCGTCCAGAAGAGAGGCAGGAGATTCCGAAGTCATCTGGAGGTTGTAGCTGATGTTAATGACGATTTTCTTGGATAAATTTACTTTTAGTATTTCAAGCTATTTTGTGAAATATCGGTAAATATATCTGTTAAAATGAAATGTCAGTGCTATTTTTATTTTTGCGTAATATAGACGACAATTCATCCATCGCAATCTCTCTCTTCCCCCTCTCTACCCCCCTCTCTCTCTCTCTATATATATATATATATATATATATATATATATTTAGTTGCTTTTAAGTATTTATCTGAGACCATCATGATAAATCTTTTGTTTCCTGCGGGGTTGCAGTTGAAAATTCCTGATCGCGCAGGATGTGGTCGGGAGGTAACAATCAGTTTCATCGGATTAATGCACCCTCTGGCTTTTGTGCGGACATAAATCATACCGTCGACCCAGCAACACGGAACATTCGTCATACCACTCACAACGGCTTCTCCATCTAGCACCCTGAAAAGCCATTCATAAAATCATACCATCTTCTTGTCTTTTCTTACCTTAACCGCCCCGCCTTTTCTTTGCCTGTCTTTCCCTCTCAAACACCCAATCACCTGATCTTATGTCATTTCCCATTCTTCTTTTCGGTCTGTGACCGTCGTCAGCACGCATGTTTGTCTCCGCAGTCAGTTATTTATAACTCAAACGCAGAGGAGATTCGAAAATGATTTGGTTTCGCCGTTGTTTGGAGGCGCAGCTTATGGAGGCCACTGGTTAAATCTTTTGACCGGTGACTACAAGGAGTATACTTCGATTATCACAGCATTCTGATGAGAAAGAATATATCTTTTGCTTCCGGATACGTTTTCTATTTCTTTTAATGCTGATGAAAAATCTTTTGGATCTTATCCTAATGTTACCTTTCTTTTACCAGAATATTGCTGACATTGTTTTCAGACTCAAAATACCAAGCAAAAGAATATTTACAAAAACATCGTTTGTACAAGTATAATATTAATGTTGCCAATCACTATACGTTTTTTTTTCTTTGTCTCCTGTTAAATTTAATAGGAAAATATAACTGAATATTTACTTTCAACCGGTTACACAAATACTAATGACTTTCTTTGTGTTAAGCAAATATGGTTTATTTTAGTCTTTATTATAGAAATTAAATTCAATAAATCTTTAAAAAATTGAAAAGAAAACTATTGATTTGGCTCAATAGACTAATCAAACAACCTAATCGAAATTAAATTCGAAATGATTGTCGGATATATTGATCTTTAATTTGCCGTGTATTGTCTAAAATATTATTACATTCTTCAAAAGTGTTTCAAAACAGGTATTTTCCAATCACATGGTTATTTAATTTGTTTAGTTTCTTCGTCAAATATTACAAGCGTGATTTTTACAAACCAAGCATGTAAAACAAATGAAAAAATATTTAGAATGAAAAGGAAAGAACGAAAATGTCGATGTACAAAACTGAAAGAAAATATGGAAGTTAAGAAAAGGAAAGAAAAAGTCATAAGATAAGGGATAAAAATAGAACTAAGAAAAAAATGGACATATGAAGGAGTAAGAAAAGAAGAAGAAAATAAAAAAATAAAAATTTAAGAAAAAATAAAAAGGTGAAAGAAAACAGACAGAAAAATGTAGAAGAAAAGACAGAAGAATGTGGAATTAAGAAAGAGAGAAAGAAGAAAAAAGAAAGAAAGAAAAAAGATAAGTGTGCAATAAGAAAAAGAAAAATATGTAAGGAAAAAATGCGGCATTAAGAAAAAAGAATGGATAGTGAAAGAGAAAGAGAAAAGAAAGCAAAATACAGAAGAAAAGAAAGAAAAATATGAAAGAAATAATGATAAAAAGAAATCTTAGATTAAAAAGAAAGAATAAGGTAATATTTATACTATTTACTTTATTCGGACTTTTGTCTTAGTTGTCATGTTTACGTTTCTTCAGGTGCTATTATTTATTGTTTATCACCCCCATTCCTCGTGCAAAGGCCACTTCTGGCAGTAATGAGTTATCTCCCTTTAACTAAGTTATTTGTAGCTTGGTATTGAACTCACAACACTTTCATTCAAGTCACTAGAACTAACCAACGTCTATATCCACTGGGTCATGTGTCCTTGGCGATAACAGCAGGTGAATTTCTGGGATTTATAAAACTAGTGTTTCAGTAACCATTTTTGCTATAGCTCATATTGCAACTTTTTAAGATAATGATTTTCTCAAGCACTCCGTATTACTGGTTCCCATATTGTGTTCATCTCTATGCTTCGTTGGCTTAGGAGACTTATTGTAGCCTAGCATATGCGCTGATTTCTTAAGTTTACATAGTTTCCAGTGACGTTCTCTATCTATTATTTTAACTTCATCCTAATGGGGGCGGTGATCCTTTTCTCCCTGGGAGATACCAGAATAAAGCAGGTGCAAAAATTTAAATATCTAGGAAGTGTTCTAACAGGAGATGGAAAGTGAGACACAGAGATCAGAAGGCGAATTGGCATGGCAAAGGGCGCGTTCCAGAAGCTGAGCAAAGTACTAACACACAGGAAAATTTCACTAGAAACAAAGAAAAGAGTGCTGGATTGCTATGTGATGTCAGTTCTTCAATACGACAGTGAGTGCTGGACAATATCATCGAAAATGAGGACAAAACTGGAAGCAGCGGAAATGTGGTTCTACAGAAGGATGCTGCGGATATCGTGGACTGAACATGCAAGCAACGATGAGGTGTTGGAAAGAATGGCAGCCAAAAGGAAATTAATACCGAGCATCAGGAAGAGACAACTGAAGTTCCTGGGACACGCAATGAGGAAGGAGAGCTTGGAGAACCTGATACTGACTGTCCAGGTAGAGGGAAAGAGAGACAGAGGAAGGCAGCGGATAACATATTTGCAGGGCCTGGTTGGGTGGATGACGGAACGGGGGTTACCAGGAGTAACAGGAACATACATGCTAAGGGTCACAAGGGATAGGGAGACGTGGAGGGCCATTATCGCCTACGTCCTGAAGGGACAGAGCACATAGAAGAAGAAGAAGAAGAAGAAGAAGAAGAAGAACATTGCGGTAAGGTGAAGGAAAAAAACAAGAAAAAATGTGTGAAATGAAGAAAAAGAAAGAAAGAAATGAACAAATAAAATGTGGACGTTAAAAAAAAGCAAATGTAGAAGTAGGAAAAGAAAAAAAGTATGTGAAAAGAAAGACACAAAAAAATAAAACTCCGAAGAGAGAACATAGGAAAAAAAGAAAGAAAGAAAGAAAGAAAGAAAGAAAGAAAATGTAGAATTCAGAAAAAGATAAAAATGTAGTGTGTAAAAGAACAAACGAAAGAAAGAAAGAAAGAAAGAAAGAAAGAAAGGGCTGGTTTGTCCTTCTTTTCACTCTCCTCTAATCTTTTTACTCTTATGTAGCCCCCTGCACATCAGTGGCTTTACCGCCTTGCTCGGGGTGATATGATTAGAAAAAAAAAAGGGGAAGAAAGAAAAATTCCAATATGCCTTCCAACAAATTCTTGAGAAAACGTAATAATTTCCCTTTTTAGGAACTTAGAAGGTCCTCTTTCACCATCCCTTTTTCAGTTAAAAATAATTCGACTGGCCGAAAGGAAAGAATACAACTGGGGCTTTTTCTGATCAAGGTACACACAATCTGCAAAGATGAACTGGTATTATTTCCTCCGGCTAAAAATACGGACTCGGTGATGACCGTGCCCAGTGGTGTCAACGTTCTCGAAACAAGATAAAAATAGTTATTTTCTTTCTCAATTCTTTTAATGGCTCCTACAAAGCAAGACTTAGAATCGCTTTGAGCTCAGTTGATTGATTTAAAACGGACAAGAAGTTGGAGCACGCAGAGATGTGGAAAATATCTCATTCCTGAAATTCAAAGAAATATAAGCTTTCCTATCTCTCTTTATCTGCCTGCTTCTATGTGTTCTCTACCTCGAGGTATTTGGCCTTAGATAACTGCCTTTCACATAACTGAACGCTGTAACAAAGAATGAGAATGACAGCAAAGGTAGTTGCGTCAGTGGTCGAGTTTTGTGTGGAAACAAGAACTTCAAAGTAAAATGACTTAAATTTCTAGAAATGTAATTCCTCAATATCGTTCTCTTCTCTCAGTTTTGGCTTAGATATTTTATCATTTTTTAATGGCTGTCGAGAAAAGGCGAGTAGTTTTCTTCAAAGACTTGCGCAGCAAATAGCAATTCATATTGATTCTTTTTTATGAAGCATCGTAGCAGTTTGGAAGTTTGTTATATTTTTATTTTTTGCTGTCTGAAACGATCGACCATGAATTTAGAAAATGTCAAAATCTGTTTAGTTCACTTAGTAAATAAATAATGACATGTTAATTATTCCTATTTTTTTTTATTTAAATCGATTTCACCTCATGCAAGGCAGGAAAGCCACTAAAACACAAGGGGTTACAGGGTGTGGCAACATTAGAAACAGAAACATTACTATTCAGCGAGAACAAAAAGAATAATCAGGAGGGCGGTAGATAGTGATTGACATTGCATTTAAATTTTTGAAGATTAAAGTTGGCCAAAGAGCATGGAGCCGGAAGGGAGTTCCACAAGCTAAATGTGCGAGAAAAAAAAACTGATTGCATAGCACTTATGGCTACATCTAGCCAGCTTATCTGTAAATTGATGATATCTCAACACCAGTCTAGTACTGCACTTAAATTCATAAAGTCTAGGTACCATTGCAAAGTGCTTGTTGTGGCAAAATCTTCGTAGCCAAGTTGTTGCGGCCTATTTGAGCTAAGAAGAAAAAACACGGAAACAAGAAGGTAGGTTTAACCAGTGAAAACAGAACATATATATAAAGTAAGAGAGTAAGTAGTCAGCAAATAGAAGTGTACATTCGAACTGTATCGTTATGCTGCGTCTCGACTGCCTCACCGCTGCCTCTCCGGAAGTTACTCAGATTAGTATTAATTGACGAAGGAAGAGTCGACTCCTATAGATAGGGCACGATAACAGTGCTCACGTGAATAATTACCATGAAAACATTTATAGAAAAAGTACAGGAAAGGATCTTTGCGGTGGTGGGAAAATGAGTGAAACCGAGCCTCCAGATCAGGACCGATAATATTGCTTATCATTATTATTGCTTCGAGTTATTGTAACGGTATGTTTTCGAAACGATTATGAATAATACCTGATTATTATATAATAAGCATTCGCTTATTCCACGATATTGCGCATCAACATGAACTATTTATTCTTATGTTAATTTCATGAGCCTACTCTTCCATGCTGGCTCGATGCATCTTGGAAGAGAGTATTCAGAAGATTTTTTCCGCGGCAGGTTCTTATTTCTTTTGCTGGTAGACTGGTTGCCAATCAAGGCTATAGAACCCAATCTGTCCTGCTATTAGAACCATAGCTGGAGAGAAAAGAGATTGATTCATACCTTTCCCAACGGTATTTGTGTTTAAGTGAATTCAACGAATTCAACTGGAATTCAAACTCGGCTCTTCTCTTTCTTATTCCGAGACGATAGCCATTGCACTACAAGGTAGTTAATTATTTATATATACGTAACTATTTTGATGTTCAACACACAAAAAAAGAAAAAAATGAGACAATAAATCCCTTCCGGACGTAGGCGATCATGACCTTCCACATCTTCCTATCCCTTGTAGCTTTTAACACCCTTTCTCTTGCTACTCCTTCCGAACCCTGTTCTGCAATCCATTTGCTCAAGTCCATTAATCTAGAATAAAAATATATATAGAAGCTAGTATGGCCACAATGTGAAAAATCATTTCACGTTGATCATCATATGTAAATGATCCCCCACTTTATATCCACATTATATTCAGCGCTTTTTATAATTGATTAGTTATTTACAACACTTCTTCTATGTGCTGTGTCCCTTTAGGATCACGTAGGTGATCATGGCCTTCCACATCTCCTTATCACTTGCAGCTTTTAACACCATTTCTCTTGTTACTCCTCCCAAAACCTGCCTTGCCATCCATTTGCTCAAGCCTATCAAATATGTCATGGAGATTTTCTAAGCGCAGCTTAGATGTGGCACAAAACCGAAAGTAAAAAAAAACTGTGAGAATCAGATTCTCCAAGCCCTCATTTCTCATTACATGTTCAAGAAACTTCAGCAGTCTTTTCCTGATGTTAAATATAAGTTTACTCTTTGTTTCAATCCTCTGTAAATTCTTGTTGTTTGGTCTATGGTATCCTCATCAGCCTACTGCAGAACTACATTTCAGCTGCTTCAAGTTTTTCCTTCATATTTAATGAGACTGTCCAGCATTCACTGTTATATTAAAGTACAGACATCGCATAACAATCCAGTACTCTCTTCTTTGTTTCCAAAGAATTTTTCCTGTTTCTCAATACTCTACTTTTGAAATGCATCTTTGTCCATGCCAATACGGATTTCAGTGTCTCACTTTCCGTCCTCTGTTAAAACACTTCTCAGGTATTTAAATTTCTGTACCTGCTTAATTCTAGTATTCCCGATCTGTAGTTGGCATTTTGGGCTCCTTATTTTTACAGATGACAATGCATTCAGTTTTCTTGTCGTTTATATTTAATAAAAACAAATTTTTATCGTGAAATATTTATGTTATTGTTAAGAGGAAAGGTAAAAAGATTTGTTGATTATTTAATTACAATATTTTATCCTTTTTAGAAAGTTCGAAATTTTGGTTAAATTCTTTTTTATTTTCGTCAGCGGAAAGGTGAGGGAGTCAAAAATTAGTATAGGAAATTTTAACATCTTTTTTGGCGGTGAAAAACACATTGATTTGGAGATTTTTGCAAAAAACAAATAATTGTCTGAATTTAATGAAACTTTCAGAACGTCTTCAGAAATGTTTTTAATAAAATCTTGGTAAAAATATTTTTTTACATCTATTACACCCATATATTTAGTTTTATGAAATTTTGAGAAATCAAATTACGTATCTCCAAGCTGAAAACAAGCATAGTATGAAGAAAAAAAAGGCTTCAAACAATAAACACAAAGAGGAAAGATCAAAGTGTTTTTTTCATAATTTTAATTCTTTCTAGCACGTTCGAAGTTTCGATAAAAAATCTTGTTTTTCTTTCGTCTATGAGTGATGCAATTTTTACAAGTGTAATACTACGGCAAACGTAGTATTACACAACGCACCTTTTTGCCTGTGACAAACATTAATTTGGAAATTCGTGCAAAAATCAAATAATGGTCGGATTTTGATGAAACTTTCAGGACTTTTTTACAAATGACTGAAATCATTTTTGTAATCCTTATTTTAAAAATCTTGGTAAAAATATTTATTTTTATATATGTAACCCCCCCACCTCCAATTAATATTTATTTTTAAATATGGCGCCCCACCTGCAATTAATATTTATTTTTATATATGTAACCCCACCTGTAATTAATTTCCTTGAACGTCTAGAAATAACGAGCGGCTAGGAAATTTGTTTTATTAATTAAATACTGGATTCATCGGGGAATGTTAATCACCTTTTTTCTTTTTCTAAAATTATATTTTTTCAGAAAATCTGCCTTGAAAACAAAAATGCAATAAAAATATCCCATTTTTTTTATTTGGATAAACTTTTAATTCCTTTTAAAAACATTATATATTAAGGATATCATAGTCAGAAGAGAAAAAATCAACCGATAATGAATTTTTACAAGAATTTTTATTTTTATTATCTTTTATTAGAATAATTTATAAAGTTTCAAAAGTCTTTTAAAATTGCTTCCATTCATCGTTTTCTTTAGGTTGTTAAGTTAGTAAGTGAAGATTATATTTACTAATCGAAAATTGAAAAGATTAATACAGATATTCAGCTAGAAGGTTTTTAAAATAATTAAAAACATTTTTTGTGTGCATGCCAAGGACCCTTATTTTATTTTATGAGTGGCCGAAAGAGCTATGACATTAAAAAGTCACGTGTTTCAAAGGTTGCACTCCTTACAAAAAAAAACAACAACTCTATAAATATTTTCGGAAAAGTACAATTATTTTATCTTGCTTCCGTGTTTTTTGTGACCTACGTTTCAATATTCAACGGGCTTTGCAAATCATCCCTTCAAAATTTAAAACATGTTTTATATTTTTAATTCCTAGTTTCCTAATTTTGTTAAAAAAGTAATTATGAAATTCACAATTTGTGGAGGTACCTAAGAAGAATATGAAAATAGATATTAAATATAAAAATTAACAAACGTCATGACATTTCATAAATTATTCAGTTACCTCTGTCATGTTATATAATTTTATTCTCTGGTATTAAATTGTAAAGTTATTTTAAAAGAAAGCTTTATATCATTTCAATCTTTATTTTTCAGAAAACATCTTCAAGCGTAAATCTATAAAGCTAAACTAAAGGTCTAGAAAATATTAGAAAATTGCTGAAAATATTATGTTAAATTTTTAATTTTACTATGTAGTTAAAAAAACGAAGAGTACGATTAAGCGACATAAAAATGTCGAATTCGGCCACCATACTTAGCTTCTTTTTTTTTACGGCTTCCGTACGTCATGTCAATTATTGCATCAGATAAGACTGATAACATGATAACAAGGCTATCGTGATTAAGAAACACTTTTATAAGATTCAGGCAGTAAGCGAGTATTACTTGTTTCAAATCAGTTTAAGGTAAGTTTAAATTTGCTAATTTGATTAAAATAACGTGTCAGTCAGGTATATTTTTGCAAGAACTTTTAAAACCAAGGATTGGCTTTTGTTTACAAAATATGTCGATCAATAAAAAATGGCCGAGAAATGGAAATTTTTTAAATCAGAAAATTTTTAGATTCCAATCAATATAATTTCGAGTTCAAATACACCAGAATATTTTGCTTACTGTAATTAACACATTTAATCTCTTAGCTTTCAATTAAAGCTAAATTGAAAGCTTACAAAAATCTTTTTTATTTATTAAAATTTATTTAAAATGTAGGTATCGAAAACGGGTGGAGGTACGAAAAATATATACTGTATCGCTTGAAGTTTATAGTAGTTAAAATCAGAACTTCTTGGAGAAATTAAATCATAATTTTCTTTTCGTCAAAACAGGATTCTCAGTTGCCGAAAATCTGTTCTGAATTGTAAAAAAACACAAATTCAACGAAACTGATACATTATTGAATTAGAACAGCATTTAATTGCTTGTATGAGTATGATATATTATGGACACTATTGTCTGAAAAAATGTTTTTCGGCGAATAATTAATTTTTACAAGAATTATTTTCATTTTAAAATTTTTTAATTACGTTTTTAATGCTTTAATTTGTCTTAATTTTTGCCGTTTAAGGGATATTGTCTTTAAGTAAAAACTATATTTGCTAATCATAAATGTAAAAAGCTTACTACATTCAGCGACCACCAATATTTTAAAAGAATTCAAAATGTTTTGTATGTGTATAAGCATACTAAATTTTGTAAGTGTGGACGTTGATACACGACATTATCTAAGAATAAGAGTAAATTTAAAGCCAAAGTACCTAAAATTCAATAAAACATAAGATTACGGGAAATATTTTCCTAAATTTAAAAAATTACTGGGTAGTTAAAATTATATTTTTTAAAAAGCGCTCACGTTATATTTCTCAAGTAAGTTTTACAGATATATGCACGGTAGAAAAATTAGTCAACATGTCAAAATGCATTTCGGCAATATTTTAAGCATAAAGTAAGTAATATTTGTTTCAAATTAGATTCATTTAACTTTAAATCCGCTAATATTCCTCAAATAGTTTCAAAAAGTGCATATTGTTTTTTAAATTTTTAATAAAGAGAATTCTACCGTAATGACGGATGGCTAACAATGGTGCTAACAATTCGAAGTTTCAGAAGTATTTTGTTCATTGGAAATATTAAATGTAATCTATTAGCTTAAAATTAAAAGTAAAATAAAAGCTTCAAGAACTATTTTTCATTTTTAAAATTAATTTCGACCTTTACTTATGGTATATTTATTAAAGTATCTAGATAAATATCACATTATAAATAAAATCACGTTATTTATATCTTTCAATAATTAATTCAAGTTCAAAGTAAACAATAATACATTTCAGCAAATTGGTACTTGGGGCAACCTCATGGCAATTCAAACCTCCTAGTCATTCACTTTCAACTTGAAAATAAATAAATATGTTTGTAAGGAAGTATATTTCAGTTTGACCTTGAGGTTAGATTTTTATCTGATCATAATTTTTGGGGATTTTTAGATTAATCTCTCCCACAAATTAAATTATATATTTATGCTTAAACTTTTCACACATTAAAATCTTAAAATTATTGTGGTAGATTCTTACTACAATATATGCATAGGATACACTATCTATCTTGTTTTTTGAGTGTCAGCAGAGGGAGGACCAAAGATTATTATAGAAAATTTAGCGTCTTTTTGCGGTGAAAAACAAACTGATTTAGAAATTTTTCAAAAATCAAATAATTGTCGGATTTTTAGATTTTATATCTATCTATCTATCTATCTATCTATCTATCTATCTATCTATCTATCTATCTATGCCGTCTCTTCATCATCTCTCTATCATCTATCTATCTATCTATCTATCTATCTATCTATCTATCTATCTATCTATCTATCTATGTCGTCTCTTCATTATCTATCTATCTATCTATCTATCTATCTATCTATCTATCTATCTATCTATCTATCTATCTATCTATCCTCTCTTCTATCTATCTATCTATCTATCTATCTATCTATCTATCTATCTATCTATGCCGTCTCTTCATTATCTATCTATCTATCTATCTATCTATCTATCTATCTATCTATCTATCTATGCCTCTCTTCATTATCTATCTATCTATCTATCTATCTATCTATCTATCTATCTATGCCTGTCTTTATTATCTTTATATCTATCTATCTATCTATCTATCTATCTATCTATCTATCTATCTATCTATCTATGTCGTCTCTTCATTATCTATCTATCTATCTATCTATCTATCTATCTATCTATCTATCTATGTCGTCTATCATCATCTATCTATCTATCTATCTATCTATCTATCTATCTATCTATCTATCTATCTATCTGCAGAGGTAATATGTCTTGCAGTAAACAGTTTAACTTTTCCAATAACCACCATAGAAAATGCAGTTCCGACAAAATAGTGAGATCGATTATCACTCTGTGATACCGATTTCTTGTAATTGCATGCATGAATCCAAGTATAAATAGTTATAAATAATTATTGATTAATTTTATCATTGTGATATTTTTGCATTCTATCAAATATCAAGAATATAGAAGGGTCTGCAAATTGAAGGTGAGAGTTATGAATGATAATGTTCTGACTTCAAATCAATGGTTATCTCCCTTTAACCCCCCCCTCTCTCTCTCTCTCTCTCTCTCTCTCTCTCTCTCTCTCTCTCTCTCTCTCTCTGTGTTTTGTTTTTATTTTTAAATGTCCTTTTTATCACATAAACTTTGGTGAGGCGTAAGCAAATCTGAAAATTTGGCCTAAAGAAACAAGGGTTGAGAACCATTGGTTGAGTTAGAATTTCTGAAAACGTCTAATGGTGAATAATAAACCCACTTTTTTGCCTTTAATTTTCGTTCAAAATTTCTCAATTATGCACAAGAAAATACAATAATTTCAATTTTTTTCCTATTAGATGCATTTATAGTTGGCTGACATTCTATATACGATGACTATATTTTATTACTTTGACCTAATTTTATATGATCTTGTAAATATCTCAATATCTTTGTTTATATGCTTGTCTTTTCATAGTTTTTTATAATCTACTAGTAACATTGTCAATATTTATTGCTATCTAGCGGTCTTTATAATTACTATTCTTATGAAGACGAAGATATAATGACTTTGTTATTATTTGCTAATTTATATATCTTTCCGGAAAACTGATTTCATTGGTTCTGCTCGGGTGGTTAGACAAACGTGTCCTCCGTTGATATCTACCTTATAAAGCGATACGGGCCCTCACGGCGCATAACGCACACATGTATACGTCTATTTAAATAGTATTATTCAAACAAACACAAACATGCGCGTACACACATACACTCAGACATTTTTCTTGTTGTTGGCGTGGGGTAAAGCTCCAATTTCTGACGCTTATATATATATATATATATATATGTGTGTGTGTGTGTGTGTGTGTGTGTGTGTGTGTGTGTGTGTGTGTGTGTGTCAGATTTATGATCTGAACACGTAAGATTTGATTCTACGAAAATCCGAGAGCTTATACACACCTATACTTTTCCATGAGCCAAGAAAAAAGCATATAAATTCATACATTCACAAGTAAGAAAAGCTCTTTTCATCAGACAGTTGGCGCACTAAATTTTATCATGTGATTACGTCGGCGGAAAAAAAGTACAATATTATTTCTTGGCCAATTAAAAGCAAAGAAAGAAATCTACAAGGTGTTCCATTTCTATTTTCTACAAACGCATGATTTTTTCCTTTACTGCAGAGAGCCACGAGTCTAATCCTATATACATCCACCGTTAATCTGACCACCCTCGATCAATCATCAAGCATATACCCTACTCTCTTGAAAACAGAATTAGTAACAACTCCTCTAATAAAGATATCTTTTATAAACACAACAAATTTTATGACACTGCCCTCACAAACAGCGTCCACAAATGCACTAACCTTAAATACAGCAAGTATAATAACAATATGATCTGAACACGTAAGATTTGATTCTACGAAAATCCGAGAGCTTATACACACCTATACTTTCTATAATAGAAAGAGAAAAATCATTTCGTATACACCCCCATTTAACCAGATAGTGAGTACTAAGTTAGGGCATAAATTCCTCAAATTAGTTGAGAAACACTTCCCTAAAAATACACCCTTAGCAAAATTTATAACAGAAATACTCTTAAATTAAGTTAAAGCAGTATAGATAACCTTGAGAAGATCATCAAAAAATAATAATAGAATTTTAAACAGATATAACAACCTAAGCAATCAACAACACCTAAAAAATTAATGATCACCAATAACAATACTTGCATTTGTCAAAAGCCTGCTGAGTGTCCATTGCAAAAGAAATGTTTAACTGATTCTATAGTCTACATATGGTCTATTTATATCATAGAAAATTCTACAGCAAAAAAAAAGAATTATATCAGTTATACCAAGAATCCTTTTAAAATGCGCCATTATTTGCACATCTCATCTTTTTAACAACTTAATAATAGGATTTTAAACCGATATAACAATCTAAGCAATATAAACCGCAATGGAAAGACTGTATCTTTTCTTTAGTACCTCAAGCAAAAACAAAAAAAAAAAAAAAAAAAAAAAAAAAAAACAAGAAGACACAGAAAAATAATTAGCTAACAACGTCACTGCATGGAGTTGAAGTTCATTCACAGATACTCAAACATTAGCATGCATTTTAGAAATATGGAAGGTATTGATCAATTGCTTAACTGCACAGTGACGCTATGACCACACCCAGTCATAAGATGAGGATGATATTTATTAGAGATAGGGTGTTTATAGATGTAGACAAATTACAATCTTCTTCTTTCTTTTATGTGCCACGTCCTTATATTCCTCCACATATTCCTGTTTCTTGTCGCTCTTAATAAATGTTGTCTTTTTATTTCTCCCAAACCCTTCTCTGCCATCCATCAAGTATGTCTATGTCACACGTTGTTTTCTCCTTTTCTTATTTTCCGCTATCCGTCCTGTGAATATCAAATTCTCCAAGTCGTCCTTTCCTCATTAGGTTTTCCATAAACTGATGTTAAGTATCAGTCAGTTAAGTGTCATACGTGATAAACGCTTCGACGATCATGTCTCGAAAGAGGCATGACTAACTGGGCAGAGTATTTTCCCGTAGTAGGTCACCATTACTTTCTACGGTGGTCTAGATGCCAACCAAAGCTATAAAACCCAAACTGTCCTGCCGTTGAACACATAGCTGGAGAGAAGAGATGGATTAATACCTTTTCCAAGGGTATTTGCGAGTAAACGCATGCAATTAATTCTACTGTAATTCGAACTCGACTTTCCCGTTTCTCATAGCCGATATCCACTGCGCCACAACACACATCTAGACGTTAAGTATAAGTTTCTTCTTTGTTTTCATTCTCTCCAAAACCTCGTCGTTGCTCACATGTTTGGTCCATCGTATAAAGTTGAAACAAACATTTTCATTGCTGTCTTTCCATTGCTATAATACAAGGTACGTTTTAGGTAAAAGATGAAGAAGAAAACAGAGGAAACAATGTCACTGAGTGGGCTAAAATATCATTCACAGAGACTCACAGAGACTCACAGAGACGTTGGCACGCAACTGAGACATACGAAGAGAGTTGTTCAGACGCTCTGCATCGAAGCGATCCTACGACCACACCCAGACGATGGACGGACGATGATACTTACAATGATGATGATTTTATAAAAAATAAAATGTTTAAACTTCTTCTTCTTCTTCTTCTTCTTCTTCTTCTTCTTCTTCTTCTTCTTCTTCTTCTTCTTCTATATGCCTTGTCCTTTCAGGATGCAGGCGATCATGGCTTTCCACGTCTCCCTATCCCTGGTGTCTCTTAGCACACTTTTCCCTGTTACACTACGCAACCCCCGTTCTGTCATCCACCTGATCAGGTCCTTAAAATATGTTATCCGCTGCTTTCCCCTGTCTTTTGTCTCTCTATCTGACCTGTTATTATCAGGTTTTCCAAGCCCTCTTTCCTCATTGCATGTCCCAGGAACTTTAGCTGTCTCTTCCTGATGCTCAGTATTAATTTCCTTTTTGTTGCCATACTTTCCAAAACCTCATCATGACTCATATGCTCGATCCATTATAACCGCAGCATCCTTCTGTAGAACCACATTTCAGTTGCTTTAAGTTTTTCCTTCATCTTTGATGGCATTGTCCAGCATTCACTGCCATATAGAAGCACTGACATCACATAATTTATTAAAGTTCGATTACTGTACGCTAAAATATAGTGGCCGTGTACCAGACTAGTGCAAAACCTTGATAAATAGATTTTATTGTGTTTGTTCAATTTGTTTTTATACTGGATTTGATTTAAATTTAAAAAGATTAAAATGCATAATTTTCCAAGCGACTACATTTTCACTTCATTAATTCAAAACAACATGATTTTTCTTTTAAATATTTTTCTTCATTGATATTTTAAATAGCGAATGAACGTTATTTTTGTTTATGCAATACGTACTTTTTAAACGTAGACCGAATCTAGAAAACACACAAGTAAAAATCATGTATTTATATGAAGGCGAAAACGCATGCATGAATATAGAGTCATATACTTTACTCTATCTACTAAAGTGTAAGTTTTTAAGGAAAGAGAATTTGAATATGATATCGTGTCCGTGTTGTTACCATGTAAGACACAAAATTATAGGGAATCTAGTGAGGATCAAGCAGAAGTATTGTTCTGCGATACGAACTTGCTATACCACTACTATTGCGAAAGAAATCATATATCCATTTGTGTGCATGCTTGTGTGTGTGTGTGTGATACCACATATACGTACCACATTCACTCATGCATACATACACACATTTTATATATTTTCTAAACATATACTGTTAAATATAACAGGCATTGAATGTCTATTATGTTTCATCATGAGTCGTTCTAAACATCGTATTTTGGCTTTAATTTCTGGTAAAAAAGAAGACAAAAATTCTCCAACATTTGGATAATTTTTTTATTATGCGGATTCTAAGCTTTTGGTTCACATGAGCCATCTTCAGAGTGTTTACAGGGACGTTAACATAAAGACATCCACCATCAAAGATGATTTTATCTGGCGTTGACATAAAACCTTGCTACGCGACGATAACAGTCACCGAATAGTAGACGCAGTTCGTAAACTTGTAATGCGGTTCTATGACATCACACCACGTAAGACACCGAAATGTTAACAGAATCATATGTCTAAATGCAATGTAATGTGTTGTGACCAGATTAAAATGTGATTTTATTAAGTGTGGGTTGTTTTGATTTAATGTAGATGGCCTCCAATATCTGAAGGTTCTTTTTACTGTGTGTATGTGTGAGTATTATTGTGTTTAGAACGGCTCATGATTAAACATATTAGACATTCATTGTCGGTTATATTTAACAGTATATGTTTTGAAAATTATTTGCTGCTTCGATAACGATATATATTGTATCGATACACTACATTACATGTTAAGGTTATGACATTTTAGAAAATATTTGCTTTCATGCATCATAATTCTACAAAATTTTAATTCGTTTAATTCAGTTTATTTTTTAAATGTCAGCCTCAACACGAATTTTTTAAAAATCGTTTAAAAGTATAGTAGAAGTGGTGAGTTATGAAGTTACTCCAGGAAGTCCTTGTTCTTCTTGTGAACCTCGGGTCGGTCCTGTGTTTTTCTCTGAGGAGTCATGGACTCAACCACAGCCTCATCATACTCTTTGTATATCTTGGCAATGTGGTACACAGTCGATGTTTGGAAATGAAAAAACTCAACAATCTCTTTGGGCGTGCGGCCACAACCTAGGGCCACAATAATTGCAATACGGCTCTTGAGTTCACTGGACATTTTGCTTAATTTGTTCACACAAATCTGAAACAAGAAAAAAATATATTTAATATGGTTGTCATTATATGCCAAGTTAAAGTTAGTCCAGATTGTAGCGCACACCCCTGTATATATAGTTACATATTAGTTATAATTTAAAACTAGAGTCAGAGCTATGGATCACTATTATGCATATTTTATATTTAGGGTTAAATCTAGTTTTTTACGATTAGATATGTTTTATATCTAGATTTCAGCCACTTTACTCGTCATTTTCCCCTGAAAAGCGTTTATTATGGAACATTTTTACATTCCTTTTCTCCAGTAAAAATGAAACATGTAAGAATACGTGAAAAATTAAATCAAAAATTAATAAAATGTTCCTTGTCGGCCGTTTTTAACGAAACATATATTCACACACACACACACACACACACACACACACATTGTGTGAGTGAGAGCCCGTGAGAGAAAGCAAGAGAAATCTATATGGAGAGCAGGGATAAGGAAGAGCGACAGATCGCGTGAATGAACTGACAATGCAATATATTTATACATATACATTATATTGTGTTCTCTTTCTTGTCATCCAAAGAAATGCGCGCGTGCGCACGCACACACACACACACTAATATATAAACGTTAACATACATACTTTTTCCAAATTTGCAGCCCGTACAACATAATGTATTTGTTATAAAAAACAAAACAAAAAACAAACGCAAAACTCACTGCCATCGAATCGTTCTTGTCTCATTCGCAAACTGTCATGGTAAGCTGTAACTGAATTATTATAATACAATCCAGATCATTTGAAATTAAAAAAAATAAATAAATAAATAAGCGAGAGAGAATTGAAGCTATGCTATCTGCCAAGACTCAAAAACTGCAGAAGTCTTCGATCATTTGTTGCCGAATTTATTCGATTATAGGAAAAATTTTCGACCGAGGTAATTCAAGATAACATAATTTTCGACTGGTTGGAATTTATTGCACCTTACGTAATTCTATATTCTCTCCCCCCACCTCCCCCTCTCTCTCTACATATATATTAAACAATGGAATGACAATGGAAAGATCTAGAACCTTGAGTAATAACATCACTAAAAATAAAATTAAAATAACTGTTCATTTTTACCCTCTCTTGTTACATAATTCATTGAATAAAATTTTATCTCTTTTTATCAAGAGTATAATCTGCCGAATGCCAGGCATTAAAGTGACATAGATTTATTTCGATTCGATTACAGTCAACGCGATGGAGACAGTGGAAGACTGATTTTTTTTTTAATAGAGGAAAAGAATGTAGGAAACTAAGAGTGAACAAAAAAAGGCAGGGGAAAAAGGAAAACAGGGTGAAAAGAATGGCGGTTCATTGAGTAACAGAAATAAAAACTACAGAACTAAATACACCGGAACAACTCTCCTCTGTACGCAACTTCATTTACTGTACAAAACGTTTATCTTGGCACATAAGGTGACTTTGATACTTGAATTTGAATTTGTTTAAATTCCATAGTTGTGTTGTCATACCCTTCTATAGCAATAGAAAACACCTTTGAGTGAAATTAACAATAAGGATACTTCAACTGATAGGCCTTGAGAATGCAGTGGAAGTAATATTAATAACGCAAAGTGCTAAAAGGATAAGCTTAACTTTGGCGCATAGGTCGATATCAAATTGAAATTTGAAGTTGAATTAATTTCCATATTGTAATCAATTTTCTTTTCTTTTTTTGTGATTATTTGTTTACTAATTCTTGGGTTCAGGTCCTATTTTGGGGGTTAAAATTAAATTGCTACATTTTTTTTTAAAATGCACTCTATTTCTAAAGTCCAAATTTCATAAATAAGCATTGTCTTTTCTTCACATTCTTTTTCAAGACGTTAACGGCGTTATGGAAGATAATTCTTTTTTAAAACTGGTATCTATTCTTTTTATGTATTAGTGTATGGGTTATTCCACTATGCTAAAAAAAAAAATGTCACTCGGGGAGTGGCACTCCTTCAGTCTATAAAAAGTCATGAATCTATCTTTTTCAGATTTTTTCAACTCTGGTCTTAAGATGTACCCGCACGTGGTAAAAAACAGTCTCCCCTACTGGGCCGAGTTCATTCTCATGGTTTCCTCTCTTGATTTTCATACTTTTGTACACACGCTTGTTATGCACATACACGAAGAAGCACATTTTTATTATGGCTAATTACATTTTTTTTCCCCTTTCATCATATGTAATTCCTTTTGTAAAAACACGCTTTATCGTTTGTTATATATTGCTTTGTCATCTGTCTATATTTCTGAGATGAGGTATTGTAACTATTTACAATATTTACATTGTTTGGACTGTTGTCCACATTTTTGTTCTCATATCTACCTTCAATATCTGTTTATATTTCTGAGATGTGATATTGTAACTATTTACACTATTCACATCGTCTGGACTGTTGTCCTCATCTTTATTGCTATATTTACCTTCAATATCTGTTTATATTTCCGAGATGAGGTATTGTAAGTATTTGAACTATTTACATTGTTCGGGCTGTTGTCTTCATTTTATTGTCACAGTCACGACGTTTCAGCCGTTCTACGTTCCGACGTTCTTCAGATAACCGTTGCAATTTTAAACCGAAACTGAACTCAAAACTCTTTGGGTCAAGTCACTGGAACTACAGGCTACAGCACTGGTGAAAAAATAACTTAGAAAGTTAAGTTAAAGGAAAATGGCTACCAGAAGCAGCATCGCACATGGAATGATAATGATATACCCCAGTGATTGAAATTTCCAGCACCTGAAATATGCCGGAGCGTACAACGACCGAAATGTCGTAATAACGGCAATAAAGATGAGGACAACGTAAATAGTGCAAATACTACCTCATCTCTGTGTCTGTATTAAAAGTGAAGGCCATGGGTTAAATAACAAGAAAGACTGGGTTCTATAGCTCTCGTTGGCAACTGGTCTACCGCAGAAAGTAATGGTAGCATACTGTTGGAAAATCTTCTGCCTAGTCAGTCATGTCTCTGGAAAATCTTCTGCTTAGTCCGTCATGTCTCTTTCGAGACATGATCGCCCAAGCGTATATCAGTTAACTGACTGACTGACTAATTTTGTATTCATCATTATTTTCAACGATTTGTTGCCAGTTATTAGGTAGATTTTCGATAACTTTCGAATAAAATTCTGTGGAATTCGTGTGAAAGATTTCAACAAACTTTTGAATCTAGTTCTCACTGCAGCAACTGTTATCTGTTGGCATATCCACTGTGTACGCGGACATTTCCGTGCAAAAACTGACGTATTTGAACGTGTATGCAGGACGGAACAAAACTAGCTAAAAACGCTTAAAGAAGCAGTTAAATCGTCATTCGCTACTGATATTTCCGCCTTGCTAAAAACAGAGAATAAAGCAATAGATTGACACTGACCTAATTTCTGAGATAATTACTATCCCTTCCTCCATCTGTCTTCAAAATGACCACTAACAGATCTTTCTCCAGACTGTTACCAATCAGTCAGTTAAGTGCCATACGTGATACACGCTTTGGGCGATCATGTCTCCAAAGAGACATGACTGACTGGGCAGAAGATTATCCCGCAGTAGGTTGCCATTACTTTCTGCGTTAAATTGGTTGCCAACCAAGGTTATAGAAACCAATATGTCCTATTATTTAACCCATAAATGGAAGAACGAGACGGATTAATACCTTTCCCAAGGGTATTTGTGCGTAAGTGAATGCAACGAATTCAACTGCAATTCGAACTCGGCTCCCCGATTTCTCGTTCCGAACTGATATCCACTGCACCGCAACGCACATCAATAACCACCTTAAAAATGAACTTTTGGCTCCGCCGAATTCCAAAGGAGTCACTTATCACTCTATAATAAATTTAAGTATATTATTTATTTCATAGTCAGTTCGTTTTTTGTCCTATGTTTCTGAAAAACATCACCATAAATATCTACATCAAAATTGCCACAAGCGCTTTAAGATACGAATTTAATTCAAATAATTCAATGTTAGTTATATTTCGCCTAGCGAGCTTTAAATTAGGTTTCTAGTAACCACGATTTTTGTGATGCTCCAATCTTACCAATGTCGGATTTAGATTTTGTGAGGCCCTAAGTTATATAAAGATTGGAAGCCTTTTGTGAAATTCTGCCAGAAGATCTCGTGTAAAGATTTTTTAGGCCTCTGTGGATTACGAAACCTTAAGCTTTATCTTGTTTACACTATGCATAAATCCATCACCGTTGGTTCTCTCTACTTATAGCTACTGGAGCTATGCCTGACAGAATGTCCAATTCCTAGATGTTCGCATTTCCCCATGTTCAGTCGTCATATATTGTGACACTTGATATGTGTCATGATCCATGGAATGGAAAGAGAGAAAAAGAGAGAAAATGGATACTTTGGCCTTTAGAAATTTCTTTAAAAAAAGAAAAGGAAATTATTTTTAGAGTTTATAATAAAATTTCTAGATTTCTTTCAAGAAGTTTATTTGTAGTTAAAATATTGACAATCTTTAAAAAACACTGTCGCTCTTGATATTTGCTAAGATTATGCGTTTCGGGGGAATATTTATGCTAATTAATTCTAATCTAAATACAATAAAGTCGAAAAGGCATTCGTTTCCATTAGATGATTTCAAGCTGCTATTCCATTCAATGGAAACTGTAGGGGATTTATAACAGAGAGTAAATAATTATAACCTTACTAACATTTCTCTCTACTTATAGCTACTGGAGCCATACACGAACACACACACGTACACATACATACATACTAGCAGTATAGCCCTGCGTTTTTCGGGTGTAATGAAAGCTTTAAAACTAATTCATGGTCCTAGAGCTCAGACTCTTTGGATGTTGGCACAAAAGTCTAAAAAGCAATAGTTGTTTCCAGTTAAAGCGAAACTGTAGACTGAAAGGAAAATGAATGGATGTAAGTCAAATTTTGATTTCCTGGTATCGATATCAAATAAGTTTTTTTCGTCGTAAACTGAATTTTGAAGGCTAAATAAGACCTCTGAGTAAATGGTATCATGGCTGAGACTAAGAACTACAATTATACCTACTCAGAGCCAAACTCGAAGCAAAAACTAAAATAAAAGGGCTGAAAAAACACACACATACAGGCAGATAAACACACACACAAACATCTTGCCTTATATATATATATATATATATTATCGATTTTTTGCACTATTGTAGAAACTGCAAACTTGAAACTTCTGAATATCGTTTCTTATGTCTTTGTCTATGAGTGTATCAAATTTGATTAAAATCGGACCACTCCTTCTATAACCCTGATTTTTTCGATTATCGATTTACGATATCTTTCGGGGGTACCTCGACACAAAATCTAGCTAAGAACACTGGCAGACGCTTATAGTACAACTGTGTGAATTTTCAAGAAAATCGGTTCAGCCGGTTCGGAGTCTATAGGTAACGGACACACACACACACTCACAAAGTTCCATGTAACATATTCGAATTAATAAATTTTTGTTTTCGATTGTTGCCGATGAAGCGAGAATTTTCTCGCTGAAATGGCCATTCAACGAAATTAAATTTCCGAATTTTTTTACTTATTTTATATATTTGGCTCTGTAAATAGATAATACTATTTACATCGAGACCTCCATCTTGATCAATTATAATAATAATAAAATTAATATTAATAGGATCGGGTTTGGGGATTTTACCTATTCGCTCATCGCTTTTATAATTAATATATATATATATATATATATATATATATATATATATATATATGTGTGTGTGTGTGTGTGTGTGTGTGTGTGTGTGTGTGTGTGTGTAATTAAAATCGAAAAACGGTCAGTTAATAATCTGCACCTGATGATTGCATAATGCTTAAAACGTAGGATATGTATATTTATGAATATATACTTTTTCTTCTGTTATATTTTATTGAGCGCTGTTCTATTAACACCTGATAAATATTTATATATTGGTGTGTATTTATGTCATCTACATAAAAGCTTGTTTCGCTGTATCAGTGTAGCTAGACACTTGCTTCTGGCCGGGATCGAAACTAAATCTACCATTCATCCATGCTTAGAATATTGCTGCAACATATGGTCCAGTGCCCCTGCTTTTTACTTGATAAAATCCAAAAAAGAATCAGCAATATTATTGTTTCTGATCTGGCTTCAGTCGCTTTCCTACCTTCTTAAGTCATTCCTCACTGTGTCTTTTCTCTAAATACTTTCATAATAATTATTCAGATGATCTCTTTGCTACGCTATCTAGTCGTTTTTTAATTTAAGCTTAGTACTAGACTGGTGTCGAGATCTCATTAATTTACAGTTGAGCTGGCTTAATGTAGCCGTACATTCTCTGCTAACAGTTTCTTTTCTTGCACTTCTTTCCAGCTTTATGCTTTCCAGCCAACTTTAATCTGCAAAAATGTAAATGCAATGTCAATCGCTGTCTACTGTCCTGCTGATTACTCTTTTCTCCTCCCGCTCATTATTAATGTTTCTGTTTCAAACCTTCCACTTCTTGTAACTCCTTGTGTCTTAGCGGCTTTATTGCCTTGCTAGGAGTGATACCAATTTTAAAATATATATATATATACAAAAATACTCGTAAAAATATGAAAGAGCAAGTCATAAAACTAAGAAACAAGTATTATTTGCTATATAGTTTTTATGTGGTATTGAGAAAACGAGAGACAGTAATACTGAGTAAAATTCTGAGTTTGGAGTCAAATTTATATCAAATATGTATCGGAATCCGATAGAATAAGATAAAGAAAATTAAAGTGGTTTCAGTCTTTCTCGTAATCTTTTTCATAAATGTGTTTAATGAATGTTCAGATAATTTAGTTGGGAAATACAAGAAGTGTCTATGATTTTCTTAACTAAAATTTTTGTTCAGTGCTAAGATATAAATGTTACTATGATAGCTTGGAAAAGATGAAAAGAGCCGAAATTTTCGCTGACGTACACGTTGGCGGACTGTCCTATGTTTGATTTTCGGATAGTGAGAAATGTAACGTATTTGTGTGTGTAGGAAAGAAAAATGGGGTCGATTCTCATTGGTTCAGAAAGAGTTAAATAATGATAATTATAATTGTTAAAATTACTTTTTATAATTATTTTTGACGCTATAATTCTTATTTATTTTTTATGGACACAGCGCAGTGACAGTAGAACTGATTTTTTATATTTATATATTTCTTTATGGACACGATAGACTCTTTGATTCTCACAAAAATTCATAAGCTTTGTTTACATATCAATGGCCTTTAACAATGAGTGAATGTCGAAAGATTTAAAACCCAGATGAAATGACTGCGCCAGTCACTGCAGAATTATGAAAGGCTGATGGTTCAAAGTCTTTTCAGTTACTTTGATTATAGCGAAATTAGTGTTCTTATTGAAGTATAATGGCTTTTTATGAGGTATTTACTGACATGATTATCAATGCAACAACACTTTATCTTTTACTACCGTTGATGTAATTACTTCCGTAGTTTCTGTTAATGTTGTGTGACCTTTTCTGTTATTATTAGTGATAATGCTGTAAGCGTTAAAATGATTGCAGCTTAAGAGATATTATCAGATTTTTATGTGCCGTGTCATGGGTGATCATGGCTCTCCAAATCTTCCTATTCTTTATAGGTCTAAGTAATGTGTATACACTTACTATCGCTTCCAGTGTTTTTTCTACCGTCTGTTTACACAAATTCGGCAGGTAGGTTACACGCTGTTTCCATCTTTTTTTTTTTTTTTTATATAAGCGGTTCACCCGGAGCAAGGCATGTCACTACCACTATTGTGCAGGGGGCTACGTAGAGTGGAGAAAGGCTGATTAAATATAGAAAATGACAGAGGGTGGGTGATAGGCGGGTAAGGATACCGAGAATGAGGGTTGGGTAGATGAGAGTGTTGTGAGAATAGTTGGGAGTTAGTGTGATAGGAGGTGTCTATTGACACCTACATTTAAACACCTGGAGATTGTAAATGTCGGGAAAGCAGACTTGTGGAAGGGAGTTCCACAGGCGGGAAGCGCGAGAAAAGAAGCTGTTGGAGTAGAATTTACGGTTACATCTTATTTGTTTAACTGTAAAAGGGTGGGACCTAGTTGCTAATCTAGTATCTCGTGTAAATTCCTGCTTAGGCGGCACCAGTGATCTAAGCTCATCGGAGCAGAAGCCATGAAAGTACTTGTAGAAGAGGCACAGGGAAGCCACATCACGCCGGTGTTTGAGCGGCTGCAGCCGGTCTGCCAAGTCAGTATCAACCACGTTACAGATCCTCCTTTGTATTTTGTCAAGAAGCCCAAGGAGAGCAGCAGGGGCACCCGACCAGATATGGCAGCAATATTCAATACACGGGTGGATGGTAGATTTGTATATGTGCAGAATAGATTCAGGTGGGAAAAATTTCCGGGCCCTGCACAGGGAGCCGATTTTGATAGCAGCAGATTTGGCAATGGATTCAATATAGTCATTCCATTTGAGGTCCGCCGAGAGTGTAAGGCCAAGGAGGCGTAGTATTTTACTCTCTGGGAGGCTAGCCTGTCCCATGCTAATGGGAGGTAGATGCGATTGTCTATGGTGATTAGTTGATAACAGCTGTGTTTTAGAGGCATTGAAATTTACCAACCATTTCCTACCCCAGGTCACTACGGATTGGAGGTCCCTTTCAAGTACGGCAGCGAGGTTCACTTTGTCGTCCAGACCTGGTTTCTGATCGATGCGGGAGTAGATTGTTGTGTCGTCGGCATACATGCCAACTTGGGATCTAGTGGTGTCGGGGAGATCATTAATGTAGATCAGAAAGAGCGTGGGACCTAGGATAGAACCTTGAGGGACGCCCGCGTTCGTCTTTTATCCTGTGAGTGTCAAATTCCCCAAGCCTTTGTTCTTCATTATGTTTTTATTAGAAATATATTCTTAGTATAAGTTGTCCTTTTTACAGTATTTACATTATTCGGACTATTGTCCTCATTTTTGTTGCCATTTGTACAACGTTTCGGCCACTGTACGCTCCGGCCTTCTTTAGGTGCTATGAATTTCGAACAGAACCCTTTAATTACAATCGCTAGGTATATCATCTCCATCATAGAGCCTCTTTTTGTTATCTTTCTCTAACCCTGTAACTTACTTGCTACTTGTTCAATACTTGATATTGAACTCAGAACTCTTTGGTCAAGTCGCAGGAATTAACCAACGTCTATATCCACTAGGTAATGTGTCCTGAAAGACAAGAAAACTGAATTTTTGGGTCTTATAGACCTAATGTTCAGTAACACTTGTTTTTTTTTTTGTTTTTTTACCAGAGTTCATATTGCAATTTTTTTGGTGTTAATGATTTGCTCTAGTACTTTGCAGTTTTGACTCTAATGATTTTCTCTGGCACTCCGTATTACTGGTTCCCATATTGTGTTCATCTCTATGCTTGGTCGGCTAAAGAGATTTTTGTAGCCTAGCATATGTACTGATTCATTAAGTTTACGTAGTTTCCAGTGGCGTTTTCTGTCTATTATTTCAACTTCATCTCATAGGGGGTGGTGATCCTCTTTTTCCCGCCAATAGACCAAATACTGTAAATACTGTAAATACTACCACATCTCAGAAATCTAGACAAATACTAAAGTGTCCTTTTTGTTAACATTTTTTTAAAACTTCATCGTTACGCAGATGTTTCATACATAGTATTTTCAGCATACCCCTGTACGACAACTTTTCTGCAGTCTCAGGTTTACTCCTTATCTGCGAGGAAATTGTCCAGTTCAAGATTTATTTTATATAGTAATTCAACACAGGATGTGCCTTGTGGTACAGTGGATATCGGCTAGGAACGAGAAACCGGGGAGCCGAGTTCGAATTCCAGTAGAATCCATTGTATTCCCTTACGTGCAAATACCCTTGGGAAAGGTATTAATCCGTCTCTTCCTTCCAGTTATGGGTTAAATAGCAGGACAGATTGGGTTCTATAGCTTTGGTCGGCAACCAGTCTACCGCAGAAAGCAATGGCAACCTACTGCGGGATAATATCCGGCCCAGTCAGTCATGTCTCTTTCGAGACGTGATCGCCAAAAGCGTGTATCACGTATGGCACTTTAACTGACTGAATTCAACACACATTTTTGCCGCACTCACTGGTGATGTTGACACAAATAATGCTATTTATGATCACTGATAATGTTGCTGTAAATATTGTGTGGGTGATCGATACTATTGAAACAATCAACGATAATGTTGACAGAGATACTGGTCTGACGGCTGACTTGTAGCGATCACTGATAATGTTGACAGAGATAATGCTGGTCTGATCGCTGATTAGTAGCAATCACCGATAATGTTGACAGAGATAATGCTGGTCTGACGGCTGACTTGTAGCAATCACCGATAATGTTGACAGAGATAATGCTGGATTGACGGCTGACTTGTAGCGATCACTGATAATGTTGACAGAGATAATGCTGGTCTGATCGCTGATTAGTAGCAATCACCGATAATGTTGACATAATGCTGGTCTGACGGCTGACTTGTAGCAATCACCGATAATGTTGACAGAGATAATGCTGGTCTGACGGCTGACTTGTAGCGATCACTGATAATGTTGACAGAGATAATGCTGGTCTGATCGCTGATTAGTAGCAATCACCGATAATGTTGACAGAGATAATGCTGGTCTGACGGCTGACTTTGTAGCGATCACTGATAATGTTGACAGAGATAATGCTGGTCTGATCACTGATTAGTAGCAATCACCGATAATGTTGACAGAGATAATGCTGGTCTGACGAGCTTGTAGCGATCACTGATAATGTTGACAGAGATAATGCTGGTCTGATCGCGGTTAGTAGCAATCACCGATAATGTTGACAGAGATAATGCTGGTCTGACGGCTGACTTGTAGCGATCACTGATAATGTTGACAGAGATAATGCTGGTCTGATCGCTGATTAGTAGCAATCACCGATAATGTTGACAGAGATAATGCTGGTCTGACGGCTGACTTGTAGCAATCACCGATAATGTTGACAGAGATAATGCTGGTCTGACGGCTGACTTGTAGCGATCACTGATAATGTTGACAGAGATAATGCTGGTCTGATCACTGATTAGTAGCAATCACCGATAATGTTGACAGAGATAATGCTGGTCTGACGGCTGACAGCAGCGATCACTGATAATGTTGACAGAGATAATGCTGGTCTGATCGCTGATTAGTAGCAATCACCGATAATGTTGACAGAGATAATGCTGGTCTGACGGCTGACTTGTAGCAATCACTGATAATGTTGACAGAGATAATGCTGGTCTGACGGCTGACTTGTAGCGATCACTGATAATGTTGACAGAGATAATGCTGGTCTGATCACTGATTAGTAGCAATCACCGATAATGTTGACAGAGATAATGCTGGTCTGACGGCTGACTATATCACTGATAATGTTGACAGGAATAATGCTGGTCTGATCGCTGATTATTGTAATCACCATTGACAGAATTAATGCTGGTCTGACGGCTGACTTGTAGCAATCACCGATAATGTTGACAGAGATAATGCTGGTCTGACGGCTGACTTGTAGCGATCACTGATAATGTTGACAGAGATAATGCTGGTCTGATCACTGATTAGTAGCAATCACCGATAATGTTGACAGAGATAATGCTGGTCTGACGGCTGACTTGTAGCGATCACTGATAATGTTGACAGAGATAATGCTGGTCTGATCACTGATTAGTAGCAATCACCGATAATGTTGACAGAGATAATGCTGGTCTGACGGCTGACTTGTAGCGATCACTGATAATGTTGACAGAGATAATGCTGGTCTGATCGCTGATTAGTAGCAATCACCGATAATGTTGACAGAGACAATGCTGGTCTGACGGCTGACTTGTAGCGATCACCGATAATGTTGACAGAGATAATGCTGGTCCTGATCGATGACTTGTAGCAATCAACGATAATGTTGACGGAGATAATGATAGTATGATCAATGCTATTGTAACAATTACCGATAATGCTGATATATATAATGCTGGTCTGATCGCTGCTTAAAGTTTCCAAAGATAATGCTGGTCTTGATTGTTGACGTTGTAGTGATCACAGACAATGTAGGCATATCTGTAATAGTGATCATCAATATAGATGTCGTAGATAATATAGTGAGATTGCTGCTATTGTAGGAGGATGGGAAAAACAGCCAAAACTAAAGAGATTTGAAAAAGAGTCATAGTTATAAAGATTTGAAAAAAATCCCACACGGCGAGATTTGAAAAAGCGCCATTAATTATACCAACAAAAGTGATCAAAGCCTAAATTGCCTAGACCGAGCAAAAATTGCTTGACAACGAAAGTGATCGAGGCTCAAATTGCCTAGACCGAGCAAAAATTGCTTAACAACGAAAGTGATCGAGGCTCAGATTGCCTAGACCGTGTAAAAATTGCTTGACAACGAAAGTGATCGAGGCTCAGATTGCCTAGACCGTGCAAAAACCCTTACCAATGCAAAGCACTAATCGTATATAATTGTAATTTTGCAAATTTATGAAGAAACTAAGGAATAGTTTGGTTACTATTTAATAAAAAGCATTCAATATTTTAGTAGCTGAAGAGTATTTAATACAGAATACGATCGGTAAATTGTAACCATTTTATTTTTTCAAATTCGCGCATGCGCGTTGCTTGTTTCTGAATTTTCCGATTGCACAGTATAGTATAGTCAATTGGGCACCATCTATGAGAAAAAGAATGCCATAACGCAATTCCCTCCACGGGAAATTCGTAAATGATACGTTGTACTACTTGGAATTCGCACCGAAATTTCCAGTATGAACATGTCAGAGTTTTTGGGTGTCAGTGCAGAAGATTATTAAAGAGTTGGATGAGTCTAATTGTGATTACGAATGTGTTTGGAGTGATCACTAGTGATAGAGACGTTATGCATTCATTCATCTTTCTACAGAGACTCAAACTCAACACGGAGGTCTACATAAAATGGTTAGGTGGGTAGTGCTGCCCTGTTTCAAGAGGATGGGAACTGCAAGGGGACTCTGCAACATGCCACACAAGCAAGAGAACCCAGTCATTGCTGTCAGATAATTTCTGCAACCTCATCACATCTTACATCCGTTCGCCTAACTTCCCACTCCGTGATTATTATGCAGTTGAGCGATAGACCAACAAAACTCTTTGTAACACCAAAGATGAACTGAAAGCAAGGAATTTGGCAGCATTCATCAACTTAAACAAGGAGACCATCCAGAAGAGTTTCAGGAGATTCCGAGGTCGTTTGCGGGCCGTGGTTGAACCAATGCCGATTTAATTGAATAAATTTATCTTAAGATAATTTTTGTAATTTTAGTAATCATATCTGTAAAAATGAGATGCCAATGTTTTTCTTTTCTTTTGTTTTTTATTATGCATAATTTAGACGACAATTTGTCCATCACTCCCTATGAGTTACTCGTAAACAGTGAGGGCCCTAGGGTTGCTGGCACCCCAGGCAAGCTGAACTTTGACGCCTTTACAAGTATATTTTTTAAAATTTCACAAGGACAAAAACTGAAACTTTTCAATACTGAGCTTCATACAACTCAACACGAGTTAAAAAAAAAACAAAAAAAACATTCATTATCCTAACTAAAACAATTTTTCTGGCTTTTAGATCTACAAATTTTTTCATGGTACTTTCTACACCTTTCTGTTTTACAAGATCATTTTCTATTGACAAAAATAGCCAAAGAATATAATCTGCCTTGAGTCAAGTGTGGCCGCAAGTATCATTTTATATGTTTTAGTTAACGAAAGCTTCTCTCTTCCATAACCAAAAACAATTATTATGCCCTTGTCACACGCTCATGCATTTTTCTGTTCTGGTGTCTGATCTCTACACCATAATAGGATTAATAATCAAATTCTCAATAAAGTTTACTAGACTCAAGGAATTTAATAATTTCTATTTCATTTTATTTGTTATTTTCAATTTTTTTTCGTTTTGTTAGGATGATCCCAAACACATGATATAGCGGCATGATGATGCCCTTGGAGACTGCACGAGTTGGCACTGCCTTAAGCAGGTGCTGTTCCCGAGTTTCAAAGTTTTGATCTTACAAATGAGATTTAGTCTCTAACTTTACATGATCATAAGATTTTATCAGCTTATGATTGTTATAAGAAACAAAAACAGTTGTTGCAGTGAACTCATGGGATTGGCAGTTTTAAGTGTAAAAAATGTATAATTTTAAAATAAATTAGTGTATATAACAAACGTTTCTTAAACAACGAATATATATATATATATATATATGTATGTTCGTGTGTGTGTGTGTGTGTGTGTGTGTGTGTGTGTGTGTGTGTGTGTGTGTGTGTGAATATTCTTCGATATAATCCATAGAGAAAAACAATATGAATATAAAGAGGACAAGAGGAAAACTGTATTTAGTTTTAGCCAACGCGTTTAGTCCGCTGACAGACTTTAGTCCGCTGACAGACTTTATCAAGACAAAAAACGAAATTGATTTATTTGAAATAAAGTATCTACAAACAAAACAGATATTTTATTTCAAATAAATTAATTTCATTTTTTTTTTTGTTTCTGCTTTAATAAAGTCCGTCAGCTGATGAAACTCATCGGCTAAAACTAAATATGATTTTCCTCTTACTTCTTATCTCCTTTTAGTTATATACTCTCGCCTCGATCAGAAATCTGGTGTAGGTGACAAGGTGACCCTCGCTGCCGAGCTTGAGAAGGACCTCCAATCCGTGGTGGATTGGAGGAAGAAATGGCTCGTTAAATTCAATTCTTCCAAAACGAAGCTGCTGTCAATTAACCACCACAGACAATCGAACCTCCCTCCCATTAGCATGGAACAGACTTGCCTCCCAGAGAGTAAATCACTACGCCTACTTGGCCTGACACTCTCAGCGGACCTCAAGTGGAATGACTACGTTGAATCCATTGCTAAATCCGCAGCTATGAAAGTCGGCTCTCTGTGCAGGGCACAGAAATTCTTTCCGGCTGAATCTATCCTGCAATTATATAAATCCACCATCCGCCCGTGTATTGAGTACTGCTGCCACATCTGGTCGGGTGCCCCTTCTATTCTCCTCGGAGTTCTTGACAAAATACAGCGAAGAATCTGTAATGTGATTGATACCGACTTGGCTTCCCTGTGCCTCTTCTATAAATACTTTCATGGCTTCTGCTCTGACGAACTTAAATCACTGGTGCCCCCCAGATGTGAATTTTCACGAGATACTAGACTGGCAACTAGGTCCCACCCTTTTACAGTGAAACCGATGAAATGTAACCGCAATTTCTACTCCAACAGCTTCTTTCCTCGCACTTCCCGCTTGTGGAATTCCCTACCGCATGCTTGCTTCCCCGACGGCTACAACCTCCAGGAGTTTAAATTTAAGGTCAATAGACACCTCCTAACACACTAACTCACACCCACTCACTCCAACTCTCTCCCTATGTACATCCTAAGTCGTCTATCACCCTCATTCTGACATTTCCTATACGCAATCCCTCTATGTAACCTCCTGCGCTATAGTGGCAGTGAAATGCCTTGCTTGGGGTGATACGATTAAAATATATATATATAGTCAAAAAGAAAAACTATAGTTATCAAACATGTTTCGTTCTCTAACAGACATTACCAAGGCAAATATAACGATTTATTTTGTTATTTAGAGATCTCATGAATGAGAATTTTTTATTCTTCTAACAATTAAAAGCTGATAAAACCTTATGATCGCTACCACAAAATAACGTAAAAATAATACAGTTTAGTCCTCATATTTTGAGGACATACAGCATATATTTCCATTACAAATCATAACAATGTGCGTTGTGGTGCATTGGATATCGGCGCGGAACAAGAAACCGGGGAGCCGAGTTCGAATTCCAGCTGAATTCATTGCATTCACTTACGCGCAAATACCCTTGGGAAAGATATTAATCCGTCTATTCCTTCCAGTTGTGGGTTAAATAGCAGGACAGATTGGGTTCTATAGCCTTGGTCGGCAACCAGTCTACCGCAGAAAGCAATGGCAAGCTACTGCGGGATAATCTTCTGCCCAGTCAGTCATGTTTCTTTCGAGACATGATCGCCCAAGCGTGTATCACGTATGTACTTAACTGACTGACTGACTACTTTGAATTATGGGACTTTGCGTCCTCCACATGTGTTGACCGACCTTTCAGACATCTGAGGAAATATTCATGAACGTTCTCAGATTTACGAGACTTGATAAACCAATGACATCCTTTCTCTTGTATATAAAAATGTAAAACAAAATAAATCCTACATTTGCCTTGATAAGAGTCCCTCAGAGGATGAAACGCGTCGTCTAAGAATAGTTTTTCCTCTTGTCTTTTTATTTGTTTATTTTATAATCGTTTTACCCCAAGCAAGGTAGTACTGCCACTGGTGTGCAAAAGATTACAGTGAGAAGAAGAACAAGATACAGGGTATGTCGAAGAAAGAATAATAGGAAAATGGAGATCAATGAGATAGAAAATGGCAATTGACATTACATTTAAATTTTTGGAGATTGTAGCTATCAGGGAAGCAAGTATACAGAAGGACATTTCACAGGCGGAAGTGCGAGAAAAGAAACTATTAGAGTAGAAGTGAAGGTTGTATTTGACTATTTTGACGGTAAAATGTTCGGATATGGTTTCCAATCTAGTAGCACGTGTAAATTAATGTGTTCGCACCACCAGGGAAAGAAGCTCGTTAGAGCAGAAGCCGTGAAAATATTTGTAGAAAAGACAGAGGGAAGCCACATCCCGTCCGTGAGAAAATGACTGAAGTCAAGCTGTCAGATTGGTATCGATTACATTGCTGATCATCTTTTTGGACTTTGTCGATAACTCCGAGATAAATAGGAGGAACATCCAACCAGATATGGCAACAGTATTTAATGCAATGACGAACTGTAGATTTATAAATGTGCAAGATAGATTCTGACGAGAATAACCTCCTGGCCCGACACAGTGACCCGACATTCTTAGCAGTAGTTGTAAGCATTGATTTGATGTTCCACTTGAGGTCGGCTGAGAGAGTGACGCCGGGGAGGCGCAGAGTGTTGCATCCTAAAAGACAAGCGTCATCCATACTAATGGAAAGTAGAAAAGTTTCTCTATGAGAAAGGAGAGAAGACTCGTTTTGGAAGGATTAAAATTTACGAGTTGTTTGTTGCTCCAATCCATCACAGATCAGAGATCCTTTCCAAGAGCAGCAGCGAGATTTACTTTGTCAGCTAGGAAAGATTTCTTATTGAGACCAGAGTAAATGGTGTTGTTATCTGCATAGATGCTTACTTGGGAACTGATTACATTGATGAAAATCAGGAAAATTGTAGGACCTAGAAGAGAGCCTTGATGGGTACCAGCGATCTGGAATATTGAATAAAATCGAACATTCGTTCATTTATACCATAGCTCTATAGCTTGGGCAAAAGTCCAGCTTGTCAAATACTTTCAAACGCTTTTGAAATATCCAGGTAACAGCTCGAGTTTCACCGTTCTTATAAAGAACTCTTAGATTATGGCTGTTAGCCGTAGACCTGGCACAGTGGAAGTCATACTGTTTGTTACAGAATAGGTTGAGATGTGAGATGATGAACCATTTTAGCATTGATAATAGCCTCGAACACTTTGCCAAAAAGCAGTAAGAGGCTGATAGGGCGATAATTAAAGGGGTTAGAGGGCTCTCCAGAGACGATAAAAACAGAAACTACAGATGAGGACTACAGGGAAGCGAGAAGTAGCGAGGCAATAGTTATAGAGTTTGTAGAGAACCGGAGAGAATTCAGGGGCACATCTCTTTAGAACGATGACTGGAATTCCCTCGCCTCCGCTTGCTTTATAGAAGTCAAGCTTAGAAATTATGTTAGAGACTATAGACGGGGTTATAAACATATAGCTCAGTTAAACCTCAGTTCTAGCTGGGAAATCGGATGGGGGTACTTCAAACGAGTAAAGTATGGAGTTAGAAGAGAATTTGCAAGCTTGTCCGCTGTAGCTGTGACGAACAAAAATTCATTGACTAGAGGAGGGATCAAAGGTTTGCTGTTATTTAACACGCTTTTGCAGAGCCGTCAGTAGTCTTTGGAGCCCAACTTGCGCGATGCTATACGCTGCTTCATTCTATCGGCGAACAACAGCTTAGCATCATTTAGGACACGCTTGCAATGAGAGCGAAGAGAGAAAGGCGCCTATTATAGTCAAATGCGTTGTAGTTCTTTAACAGATTTGCTCTCTATCTTAAAATAATCTAAGCACAAAACACATATATTCGGCAATAATTAATACACTTAACTTATCTCGATCTGAAAGAGTCAAACATTTCGAAAAACTTGATATATATCGGGAATTTAATATTTTTATGTACAAATTTTATTCACGCATCTGAACTCTGAAATTCTATTCACTATTTATTTTCTTTTATTTTTTTCATTTTCTTCACCAATAAGAGTAGATAGGTTTGTCTATTGTCTGTTTCACACTTCTCACGAGTCTTTAAAAAAGAAAAGAATTTTATCCTTTGCTTCCTGTTTAGGATTGTGTTTCCGGTTTCTTCTAAAGTCTACTTCAGCTCTACAGTCATAACGCTAATACAACTTTACACAGTAACCCCCCTAACTTGAGAGGCTCTTGGGGCTTGTACTGGGTGAATATTAGTAAAAAAAACTAAATAAATAAATAAAAAATTCATGAATGACTTTTTTGTTAACTTTTTTATCTTTTAGGGTGCATTAGTACCGGCTGAGAAATGTTACTTGTGCTACGAGGAAGTTATATCTACTGTTATGCTGTTGTACACCCTTTGGCAATTAATTGCAACAAAACAAATAATGTCTTCCTAGGATCTTTCCTATTTTACGTTGTCTCTTGGCGTTGTTTTTCTCTTCAAATCGCATTTTCTTTTATGTTTTTGGCTGATGGATCCAATTTGTTTCTTCACCTTGATGACATAACTAACAGTTGAAAGTCTGACACCAACACTATCTGCGATCTCTCCTTAAAGTTTGCCAGAGTGTTCGTGCAGCGTTACAATTTTCATACACTTCTTCTTTGCAGACAATGGCCGTAGGATAAATAATCGACAGTCAAGACAATAGTGTCTTGACGTAATAAAAATTTGATACAATCACGGATGACGTAATATTTTTCAAAGCCAAACACATTTCATCATACACTCCGAAAACAAATTCATATTACTGCACACCACTACAAATGACCAAATATGAGGAAAAAATACAAATCCATTACACTCTGTCATTCCAGTGGGTCTATAACTGACCGTATGGTGAAAAAAAGGAAACTAAGGTGATTGTTTCAATTAATTTGACAAGGGTATATAATCTACTGTTATGTAACTATAACTCTTATCTCTTATTTTAGGGTTTAGAGATATTAACACTGACAGGGCATATTGAAAGCAGTTGGGGGCAGGGGGAAACAGTGATTAATCTACCTGACAAGTGATTAAGATAGATAGTAAAGAATTAAATGTTACTTTGAGACACAAGTGAAAGAAAATTGTGGAGAGCCATGATTGTTCGCACACTAAAGAGAAATAGTAAAAAAAAAAAAAAAAAAAAATAAGCAGACACGAGAAGTGAAGACAGTTAACTACACAGAAAATGGGATCGACCACTTGAATTCAAATTCCAGTTGAGATAATTTATGTTCACAATGCACTAATGCCTTTGGGAAAGGAAAAACCATTTCAACTATCAGCAATAGGCTCTGTAAGAACAACTTCAAGTTTAAATATGTCGTGAAGTCAATAGAAAACGACTGGGTTATCTATTCTAAGATAGCAAGGCACAGTTTAGAAAGTTATAAACAAGGAAGCTGTGAAGAACAATGACTGCCTACATCTTGAAGGAGTGTGGTCTACTGTTTTTGTTTACTTAAAGTAAACAAAGACAGTAGACATCAAGACAAATTACAAAAGAATACATGCTTAAAAACCGTTAATTTTTTCTTTTTTTAGCTTTTAAATTATGAGATTCATATATATAGTGTCAGTCCGTTAAATTGCCATACGTGATACACGCTTGGACGATCATGTCTTGAAAGAGACATGACTGACTGGGGAGAAGATTATTCCGCAGTAGGTTGCCATTACTTTCTGTGGTAGACTGGTTACCAGCCAAGGCTATAGAACTCAATATGTCCTATTATTTAACCCAGAACTGGAGGGAAGTGACGAATTAATACCTTTCCCAAGGGTATTTGTGTGTAAGTGAATGCAAGGAATTCAACTGGAATTCGAACTTAGCTTTCCGATTTGTTGTTCCGAATCGATATCCACCGTACCACAACGCACATCCAGAAAAGTACAGGTTGCCATTACTTTCTGCAAAAGTAATGACAACCTACTGCGGAATAATCTTCTGCCCAGTCAGTCATGTCTCTTTATGGACATGATCGCCCAAGCGTGTATCACATATAGCACTCAACTGACTAATATATTGTGTGTCGTTGTAGAGGAGCTCTGATACCCAGTGTAAAATATATATGGTCGTTCTGTCATGGCAGAGGGCTTGCGTGTCCCAATGATCCCAAGAGTGAAGCCATCTGGTGTTTCAACTCTTGCAGAGCAACCCATGACAGTAAGATCATGGAGGAGTGAACAGACTGAACATGACCAACCTCCGAATCCCCCAACTGCAGAACAGGCAAATATCTCTGTGATTCCAACGACCATATCGGCGGAAGAGGGTAGCGCCTGTTGGGCTGGTGTAAGTGCAACCAAAGCAAACCTTGACAGACTAGGCATCCTGATGCAGCCAGGTTTGCCAGATCTCGCCTGTCTCAATCCTCAGTGAGGGGGGCGCTTTTGGTCAAGTGTGTGGGCTTCTCCATTGCGCACAGTTCTCCACTAAAATTCAATTCACGCGAATGGCCGCGTCAAACTCTCTTTGACTTCACATTCTTCCACCCTTCACCTCTCTCTATGGCTCATAAAGTGGGGGAGTTATAAATGTAATAATTTTAAGTTGTCGGAATTTCTTAGATAAAATATTTCATCTTAAATGTTGACGAGTTCTTTTATATTTCTCTAGATTTCTGAGATGAAGTATTGTAATTATTTACATTATTTATATTGTTCGGACTATTGCTTTCATCTTTATTGCTATATTCACGACGTTTCAGCCTTTGTATTCGGCCTTCTTCAGATGATTATCAGATGGATAAAAGCGTTGGTTAGATCCAGTGACTTATTACTTCAATAGTTGTGAACAAAAACTTAAGGGTCGATTTAAAATAGAGATAAGACATCCTGAAGTGTCATGACTCATGGAACAAGAACAATCTATCCCAGTGATCGAAATAAAGGATTCATTAAATAAAGTGGGCTAGAAATGTAGTAACCGCTGATGATATTTCCTGGGAGTATGCTACACATTGATGTCATCTTTATTAAAACCCATCAGAAGGTGAAATTCATATTAAAGTAACCTTTTCTTTATCAATTTTTTTATCATCATACTGTTAATTTATTATCTAGTCATTGTCATTGTAGTAGCAGTACTAGTAATAATAAGTATCCTGGGCTTATTCTATGTCAGATCAGTTCACTAGAGTGCAGGTTCAAAATTTTGAGACTACTAGTTTATTTACTATCCATGCTGTTTTTACAGCCAATGTTATGTATTTTTTCTTTAATTCCATGTCTCTCTAGAATAGTGATTTCCAAACTGTGTGGCGCGCCTCATAGGTGCGGCGGAAAAGGATAGCAGGTGAGGCAGGATGATTGAAAATAATCAAAGATTTAGAAACACTTTCAGAAAATTCATATGCCAAAAGTAATTGTCATTTAAAAATTCAAAATATTATTAAGTCACAGTATAAAGAGTTATAAATTGCCGATTTTATCATTGTGATATTTTCTGCATTATATCAAGTACAAAGAAACTTTAGTTTACGAACTTAATCCGTTCCTGAAAGCCCTTCGTTATCTGAAATGTTCATAAACCGAAACTATTTTCTCCAGAGGAATCAATATAAAATCCGTTCCTGGACCCCCAGATGATTACTTATTCAAAATTTGGTTGGTAAAGTTTCAATATAATATTAAACTCAAACTTCCAAAAACGGAAAGTACCGAGAAGGCTTGAGCAATGTTTGCCAGGTATTTGCTTTAAACACACTTAAATCCACTACACAGTATCAATATTAGTTTTCTTTGGAGCCATGACTAAGAGTTAATGAAGAGAAAAAAAGTACAATAAAATTGTAAAAGAAAAGCACAGCACAACACGTGAATCTATACAACACAGTGGTCGACTCAGAAATGATTCCATTCGGGTTAACTCGGTTCGGCTCGGCTTGTTTCGGCAATGTTGTTCGAGAACTGAAATTTTATTTAATAACCGAGGCATTTTCATCTCGGATTTCCTGTTCGAAAACCGATTTGTGCGACGTGTGATTCATTCGATATTTGAGGTTGCTCTGTATTAAGAATAAACTAGGGTCTGCACATTGGAGGAGAGATTTATCAATGATAATGTTCTGAATTCGAATTAAGGGTTATTTCTTTTTAATCCTCTGTGTGTGTGTGTGTGTGTGTGTGTGTGTGTGTGTGTGTGTGTGTGTGTGTGTGTGTGTGTTTTAATATACTTTTAAACCAAATGATCATTCCGTTTGGAAAGATAGTGGAATAGCCTCCCTTTGCCTTTAAATTCAAAGTTCTCCTTCTCCAAGTCTATGCTGCTATTTAGCCTACAGTTAACAGTGAAAAAGGGAAGCAGGGAAGATATGAATTTCTTCATTTCTCAGGTGGGGAGAGGGTCAGAAGTGGACACCAAAAATGACACTGGAAATTGAACTTAGCTCGCCAGTTCCACTTTTCATGTTGATAACCATTTCAGTGCACACATATAGAATTCTTCTATGTGACATCTCACTTCAGCACGTGCGAGGTCAAGGTTCTCCACAGCTCCCAGTCTTTTCTAGATTAATTTTCCTTAAAATTTCTTATATTTTATATGTTGCCCATATGCTTCAATCCGGAAGGCTGATATTATATAGTAGATCAGATGATAGCCTACATATAATTCTAATAATGCAACATTAAATATTGAAGTTACTAAAATAATATGATGCAGACGATCTGTCAGTTAAGTGCCATACATGATACACGCTTGGGCAATCATGTCTCGAAAGAGACATAACTAACTGGGCAGAATATTTGCTATTATTATATAGGTTGCTATTACTTTCTGTGGTAGAGTGGTTGCCGACAAAGACTATAGAACCAAATATGTTCTGCTATTTAACTCATGGCTGGAGGGAAAAGCGACGGATTAATACCTTTCCCAAGAGTATTTTAGCGTAAGTGAATGCAACGAGTTCAACTGGAATTCGAACTTGGCTATCTGATTCCTCATTCCGAGCAGATATCCATCGCACCACAACTGAGAACTCAGCTAAAATCTTTTTAAGATTTCTTTTTTTTTTATGTGATGCACCATGTCTCTGAAGAAATTGAATGATTATGGCTCTCCCCATCTTTCTGTGATTTGTAACTCTAAACAAAGTTTTTCCCCATTACCATCACTCCTTGTTCCTGCTCTGCTATCAATTATAGGCCTTGTAAGTATTAAATTCTCCTGGCTGTTTTTCTCTTTTTGTGCCTCAGAAATTTCACATGTCTCTTTCCGGTTCAATCTTTTTTGTTTCTATTTTCTCTAAAACTTCTTTTAAATATCAAATTTTCATATACCACTTTTCTAGAAATTTCAATTATCTCTTTCTAATGCTAAATATCTTCTAATGCTAAATATCTTCTTTACTTGCTGTGTCCTTTCAGAACACAGGCGATCATGGACCTCCATTTATCCCTACCCCTTTTTCTCTTGGCATCTCTCCAAAACCCCGCCCCGCCATCCACTTGCTCAAGCCCATCATGTACGTCTCGCACTGCTTTCACTGTCTCTCTTTCTCTCTATGCGTCATGTGAGTCTCAGATTTTCTAAGCCCTCCTTTCACATTACGTATTCCAGAAAACTGTCTCTTCGTAATGTCCAGTAAAAGATTGCTTTCGGTTTGCATCATTTCCATAACCTTGTCGTTGCTCACATGCTTGGGCCATGGTATTCTCAGCATCCTTATTGAGAACCACATTTCTGTCTCTTCTTCATCCATTTTGTTTCAATTTTCGCTAAAACTCTATCGTTCCTCACATGTCTGGTCCATGGTATTTTAAGTATACTTCTGTAGAACCACATCTCTGTTGCCTCAAGGCTCCTTTTCATTGTGAGAAAATTGTCCAGCATTCAGTGCTATATTGAAAACTCTTATTAAATAGTATTTACAGAATATAAAGATAAATGAATATTGCAATGCAAGTCAACATTAACGATTGAAAAACCTTGTCAAAACTAATAATGAAGTCACTTTTACTTCCTTACTGCTTGTTACTGCTTTTTGTCCTTTGTATAAATCTCTTTTATTTGTGTATCAGAGGGGAATACTGCATAAACTACTTAATGAGTTTATTTGAATGGATGGCAGAACAGGAACAAAAATGAATAGTCAAGGATCAAAAGTTACTAAGAGTGACAAGAGACAGGAAATTGTGGAGAGTCATAATTTCCTAAATTCTGAAGAGATATAGCATATAAAAAAGACGGTTCTTTTGACAGTAACATAATGAATTGCATTATACAGGGTTTCCCTAAAGTCCAGACGCACAGGAAATCTCTACTTTGTTTTTACCACCACAGATTTTGTTTTTACCTCCCACAGGTTTTGTTGAAAAAAAGAACTTACTTCATTTTCTGGAATATGCTAAAGTAAAAGGTGTACTCAACAAAAATAAGAAATGCAACACACTTGATTGAACGTATAAAGATTAAATGTACTAAAATTGTCTGCAATGTGGAGTTATTGCGATGAGTTCACATGAATCTTGCAAAGCGCATCAACCTTAGTAAACTCTATACAACACAGCGTATTTTTCCTACATATAATCGTTTCACCCCAAATAAAACTACTACTACTGGTGTGCAGTGGGTTACATAAGAGAAAAGTGAAGAGAAAGAGGAATAAGTCACGAGTGCGAACCACACCGAACTATCAGCTTAATGAGTCACATTACAAAACTGATAGTCAGAATCCTGATGAATAGAGCAAGAAACAGAATCAGGCCAGCGATAGGACAAGAACAGTGAGGGTTCGTCAAAGACACTGCATCAAGGAACGCCATATTAATGATTAGGATGCTCTCTGAAAGGGCAATACAAATAAAGAATGACTTGTGCCTATGTTTTATTGATTATGCAAAGGCATTCGACAAAATACGCCACAAAGAATTGATGGAGATGCTCAGCAGCTTTGACATTTAGAGTAATCAGGAATCTCTACTGGCAGCAAACTGCCTGCATACGGACAGGTAACGATTTCAGCAGATTTACAAAGATAGAAAGGGGCGTAAGACAAGGTTGTGTCTTTTCACTGGATCTGTTCAACTTGTACAGCGAGAATATTTTGAGGACCTTAGATGCTATGCTAGGAGTTGTTATCGGAGGCCACAATTTGAATAATATAAGGTATGCAGATGATACAGTGCTGATTGAAGACACGGAAAGAAAACTACAAGACCTCCTACAGAAGGTAGCCGAAGAGAGTCACAAAAAAGGACTACAAATAAACTGCAAGAAAACTGAATGCATGATCATCAGCAAAAAGAGCAGCCCAAAATGCCAAATAAAGGTGAGGGACTCTAAAATCAAGCAAGTAAAAATTTTAATACCTAGGAAGTGTTCTAACGGGAGATGGAATGTGCGACACAGAGATCCGAAGGCGAATTGGCATGGCGAAAGACGAGTTCCAGAAGCTGAGTAAAGTATTAAGACATAAGAAAATTTCACTAGAAACAAAGAAGAGAGTGCTAGATTGCCATGTGATGTCAATACGGCAGTGAATGATGGACAATATCATCAAAGATGAAGGAAAAACTTGAAGCAGCTGAAATGTGGTTCTACAGACGGATCCTGCGGATATAATGGACCGATCATGTGTGCAATGGTGAGGGGTTGGAAAAAATAGCAACAAAAAGAAAATTAATACTGAGCATCTGGGAGAGACAAGTGAAATTCCTGGGACATGCAATGAGAAAGGAAGTTTTGAAGTACCTGATACTGACAGGCCAGATAGAAGGAAAAAGAGATAGAGGATGGCAGCGGATAACATATTTGAAGGACCTGAGCAGGTGGATGACGGAACGGGGGTTGCGTGGTGTAACTGGAAAAACGTACTGAGAGCCATCAGGGATAGGAAGACGTGGAAAGCCATGATCGCCTACGTCCTGAAAGGACAGGGCACATAGAAGAAGAAGAAGAAGAAGAAAACTGGTGTGAAGAGAGCTGCGTGAGAGTAGAGTGGAAAGGGAGAAGAACAAAATAAGGGTGGGAGTCAAAGAGCTAAGAAATGGCAATTGACATTGCATTTAACTCTGAGATTGTAGTCATCAGGGAAGCAACTATACGGAAAGGAGTTTCACAAATTGGAAATGCGAGGAAAGAAACTAGTAGAGTAGAAGTTGTGGTTACGTTTGATTGGTTTCATTGTAAAAGGGTGGGACCTAGTTGCCAGTCTAGTAGCTGGAGTATTGTATGAAAATCATAATGAATATATTTTGTGTTAATATTCCAATTCAAAAAATATTATTGAAAATTTCATTTCCTGAAAATATGCATTTTTGTCTGTGTCCAGACTTTGGGGACACCTTGTATATTAGATAAATATATTAAAAATAAAAAAAATATTTATTTAACAACCTAATAATGACTCTTAATTTATTATACACCAAAATTCGAAGAATGGATAGGGAATCAAAATATTAAGAAGCAAAAAAATTATTAGAAATAAAGAAAAGAATTGTGATGTAAAATCTGTCCTTCTCAATGGCGGTGAATGCTGGACAATCTCATCAACGATGGAGAAGAAATTTGAAATACCAAAAATGTGATTCTACAGAAGGATACTGAGCATACCATAGATCGAACACGTAAGCAATGATGAAGTTTTAGAGAAAAAAGCAAACAAAAAGGATACTTATGCATAATATCAGGAAGTGATTATTGAAATTTCTAGGGCCCAGAATGAGAAAAGACGGCTTGAGAAATTTGATAGTCACAAGACAGATTGAAGGCAAAAAAGATCAGATAAAAACAATGCCTAGAGAGATTAACAGCGCAGAGAGCTTTAGGAGGGATAACAAAAAAAAATTAAGATATACAAAAGACAGGAAATTGCGGAGAGCTTTGATTGCCAACATACTGACTGGACACAGAGCATAGAAGAATCTCGCTGGTTATTGTACTCAGTTTGCTTTACATTCAACCTGAGTGCAATTCTTCTTCTATGTGCCGTATCTCTTCAAGGTGTAGGCGATCATGGCCCTCCATATCTTCCTATCTCTTGTAGCTCTTAACACACATTTTCCTGTTACTCCTTCCAAACCCCGCTATGCCATCCATTTACTCAAGTCCTTCAGGTATGTTACGCGTTGCTTTCCCCTGTCTCTGTTTCCCTCCATCTGACCGATGAGTATCAGATTTTCCAAGCCATGTCCCAGGAACTTCAGCTGTCTTTTCCTGGTGTTAGGTATAAGTTTTTTTTTATTTACATCCTCTCCAAAACCTCATCGATTCTCACATGTTCGGTCCATGATATCCTCAGCATCCTTCTGTAGAAGAAGAACCACATTTCGATTGCTTCTTGTCCCTCCTTCATCTTTGAGGAGATTGTTCAGCATTTACTGCAATATTGAGACATGACATAACAATCCAATACTCTCTGTTTCCAGCGAAACTTTCCTGTCTCAATACTCTACTCAGCTTCTGAATGCGTCCTTGGCCATGCCAATTCACCTTCGGATCTCAGTATAATTGCAGTTAATGATAGATAACGTAATAACAGTAGTCAAGTTATAGTGATTAAATTGTTAAATGAGGCCTGAAGTGTATTTGTCAAAATATTCTATATCACTATTTTAACCGATTAGGTTTATACTGCTTAGCTGTTTGAGTCAAGACATTGTCAGTCTCCACGACTGTAGGCTCAGTAAATGGTAGTCAAGCCTTTTATTCTTTTTTACAAAATAAATGTAAACAAATTTATTTTCAAGTAGAAGAAATTACTTTTCACATTTTTTTACAATTATGTACAAGGCCCGAGAGACACTTGAGGTAGTGATTACTAAATAGGAGCAACAGTTTATGTGTTTGCGTGGGGAATATAACTGTATTTGAACTCCCCACTCCCAAAATTACCGCAGGCTTGGGTGGGTGTAACCAATAAGATAATTCAACCTAATAGATATCAACTATACTAATTCTTGTGACATGTGTTCATAAATGTTGATAATTTTTTTTATAATCGTATCGCCCCAAGCAAGGCATTTTACTGCCACTGTTGTGCAGGGGGTTACATAGGAGGAATGTTATGGAAGTGAGAGGTTGCAGAGGGTGACAGAAAGAGAGTAGGAGAGGGAATAGGTTGCTGATGAGAGTGGGGTGGACGAGGAGGAATGTTATGAGGAGTGAGAGGTTGCAGGGTGTGTCAGAAAATGAGTAGGAGAGGGAAGAGAGTACTGATGCGAGTGGGGTGGACGAAGAAAAAGCATGAGAGAGTGGGTGTAAGTTAGTGAGACAGGAGATGACTATTGACTTTACATTTAAATTTTTGGAGATTGTAACTGTCGGGAAAGCAAGTATGCGGAAGAGAATTCCACAAGCGGGAAGTGCGAGAAAAGAAGCTGTTGGAGTAGAATTTGCGTTTACAATGTATTGGTTTCAGAGTAAAAGGCTGGGACCTAGTTGCTAATCTTGTGGCTCGAGGAAATTCGTATATCGGGGGTACCAGTGGGCTAAGTTCATCGGAGCAGAAGCCGTGAAAATATTTGTAGAAGAGACACAGGGAAACCACACTGCGTCGGTGAGAAAGCGACTGTATCTAAGTCTGTTGTATATCGACAAACAACAAACACGCATATATATAAAAATATAAATTATATTTTTATTAATGACGATGAACCGTGTAGCCTAGGGAACAGAGAGTGAGAGCGCGCTTCTAAGGGGTTGACGGGGGGGTCGTATCTGTTGCTCCTCTGGTCTGGTCTGGCTTTCTCGTCTGCCTCTGTCTCTGTCTGGTGAAATCCGTGCGCCGAGGTCTTTTTATAATCTCCAAACCGGGACTTCCGATTTTTGCCTCGCCCACGCACGCCCACGTAATTCTCAGAGACACCTGTTCTGTTTGCTTCTGTCCATTTCCGCTACTGCCGGAAATAAGGTCAAACAAACATCCGTTCCTTTCAACGATCGGAAAACAACCCCGCTTGCATCAGCCTTCTCTCGGGTGGGACCAGATTGTTATATTACATTCCTCGCCCACCCATTTTCCAAAATGTTCACCTAAGAACATTTTAAGCGCAACACCCTCACACTCCTCCCCATGCCACACAAGCCCGACAATAGTATAAAACATGTGCACTCCAAAACAACAAAACATGTACATGCCGAAACAAAAAAACAACAAAAAAATATATAGGGGAGCCTACATCGGCAACCCAACAATGTTCGTGTCCATCTTGAAAATTGTTCTACCAGCTCGATGTTTCATTGGTTTTTTTTTGGTTTTTTTTTGTTGTTTTTTTTCCTCCTTTTTTTTTAATATCCATTTTCACAGAATTGGGCAAAGTTCTTAAAAATGTTCATTTTCTTTCTCGACTCTGTCCATAAGCGTAGACTCCTCGATGCATAACCACATGATTATAGGCGGTAATCGCGCCCCAGTTTCCATCGAGTAAATGACCCTTGACCAACACCATGCGTGTTTCTGCTCGAGTTTATTGTTACACATGTAACCTCATTTAATTTAATTTAATTTCAAACATACTATGTTTGAACACAGAAAAAATGGCCATTATCTGCCGTACATATCATTCATAGTCTGACCGAGAAATGTTCAATAGAAAATGAAGAAAATTACCCTGATTCCAACGTTAATCCGCATGCAATTTACTTGTGGAGGATTAGCGGTTTCATCTATATTAATTTAGTCTAAAAAAATGGACCCGTGACTCGTAGTTCCTTAGTTTGCACAATGTTTTCCATTCCCTGAACTACTTCCTCTGGATTCGAATCCAAGCATATCTGATTTGTTGACATCTCTCTGCCTAACGCAGAGACATTTGAGTGTTGAACACCCGTTGACCCCGGAGTACTATTCACAACGGATAACTCAATTTCCTTTCCCGAAGCACTGTTGCTTCTTTTACACTTAAAAATCCGCTTCCTAGCTATTATTCCAAGGATTATTATTACGCCGACTATGCCAGCACTGACTCCTATCGTCAACTTCTTCGGGAGTTCTTCATATCCTTCACTAAATCTTTCCATATCTATCTGTTCCAAGGTATTTACTAGTTTACGGATAGGAATCTCCTCCATATCGCGCAATTCTACCGGCATGGTGTCCACTGAAAAATTGGGAAATTTCTGCGTAATTGGGGACCAAACCACTGAACCAGAGACGTATAATTCACAAACATAGAAATGTAAATCATTTTGTAGTGTACAGTCATTGAAAAGAAATAATAAAAAAAAAGAAAACCTAACACTGCACAAACCAAAGAAAACATTGTTATCAACAAGTTAATCCAATTATCCACTTTAAAGAGTAGAAGAAACTTCCTTTACATGATTTTACATTTCACTTACTCAATAAAAGTAAGATTAATTAAGCAACATACCAGTAAACTCACTTCACATATATGGTAAAATATTAACAAAAAAAATAAATCATTAACTCAGATGTTTTGTACTTACAGATAGGTAAATATCTCAACTTTTATTCCTCCCGTCAACCCCAAACCTATGCGCTCCCGCTAGGCGTACTACTCTCTGCCTGTAGTCCTGCACCCCCTCCGTTCTACCCTAAATGTGTTCGACACCGAACAATCCATATTTCTCATTTCTACGGTCAGATCGGCAAAAGTATGCTGTCCCATTTTTTTTTTCTAACTAGACTTATAAACACGAGCAGAAAATACACACACTATCAAATCAAAGAGTCACCTACCTTGGCTGATGTCTATAGTCGTGCGGCTGCTATATATTTTCGTCTTCTTTTTTTTCTTTCTATCTGGTAGTTTTAAGTCCGTTGAATTTTCAATCGTCGCCGTGGCAACCAGCTCGTATCTATCTGTTTTGTTGTCTCAAAACAGCAAGTCACTTAGGCACCAATTACACGTCTGTTGTATATCAATAAACAACAAACACGCATATATATAAAAATATGAGTTATATTTTTATTGATGACGATGAACCGTGTAGCCTAGTGAACAGAGAGTGAGAGAGCGCGCTTCTACTGGGGCTGACGGGGGGTCGTATCTATTGCTCCTCTGGTCTGGTCTGGCTCTCTCGTCTGCCTCTGTCTCTCTGCGTCTCTCTCTGAAATCCGTGCGCCGAGGTCTTTTATATATCTTCCAAAACCGGGACTTGTTTCTTCCGGCTTTGCCTTGATCACGCGACGCCCACGCGACGCCTACGTAATTCTCAGAGTCACCTGTCTGTTTGCCTCTGAGTTATTTCCGCATCTGCCGGAAATAGGGTCAAAGTGACATCCGTTACTTTTCACCGACCGGAAACAACACGGCTTGTATCAGCCTTTCTTGGGTGGGGCGGGATTGTTATATTACACTAGCTGCCAAGTCGGGATCGATCACATTACAGATTCTCCGTTGAATTCGATCGAGGACACCTAAGTGGATAGCAGGAGCACCGGACCAGATATCGCAGCAATACTCAATGCAAAGGGCGGATGGTAGACTTGTATATGTGCAGTATTATTTGGGACGGGAAAAACGTCCTGGCCCTACATAACCGGCTTTCTTGAAGTTTTGATTTCCATTTTATTGATATTTTAGAAAAAATTAAATAAAATAATGAAATGGTGTCACAAAATAGCAAAAATTCTAAAGGGCCCAAGTGATATTAAAAACTAAATCAAATTTACATCTTTTTCCTCCCCTTTTTCTATTCTTATTTAGCTGTTCAATATAAGTTGTGTATTTATATATAACATATACACAGAGTGATTGAAAAGTAACTCCTCATTTTAAGATACTTATAATTTATTTATTAATTATAATGTTTGCAAGAAATGGAAAGTGTTTGGCATGAGGTTTTATTTAAAATTCCATATGGGCACCAAATTTTGATACCAGTTTCTCTAGCCGCCCGCAAATTGCGTCGACTATTTTCACCAGGGACTCTTGTGGTATAACTTCTTGTATTCGCCTTACAAGTTCTTCCAAAGTCTTGGTTTGGTATAGTAAACTTGCTCCTTTAACCAACCCCCAAGAAAAAGTCATAGGATGTAAAGTCAGGACACCTAGCTGGCTACTCATACATGAAACAGGGAGTTACTTTTCAATCACCACGTGTCTGTATATATATATATATATATATATATATATATATATATATATATATATATATACAAATGAATAAGGAACGAAGAAGATATTTGCAACGTTCAAAATGTTAATTTAAAACAGTGCTCAATATAAAAATAGAGCAATCAATATTATACTTTATAAATTATACTTTAGAACATGTACAAACTACAATCTACTACAAAACTGTACATTTTGTTTCGATATTGAAAGAACAATGCATCATCAGGTAGATAATAATGATGGTAATAAACGTTATTTTTTAAAAGAAAATTTAAGAAATCTCACTTGCTTTTATTTTTGGAAAAACTTTTCGTACGAGGTAAAAACCCATCAAATATTTCTCGCGCTGCTTTCCCCTCTATGTTTTCCCTCTTTCTGCCCTGTAAATGTTAGATTCTTCAAGCCTTCCTTTCTCATTACGTGTTCCAGAAATTTCATCTATCTCTTCCAGATGCTAAGTATGAGTCTTCTTTTCGTTTGCATTTTCTCGAACACCTTGTTGTTGCTCATGCACTCAGTTCATGATATCCTCAGCATCCTTCTGCAGAAGTACATTTCCGTTGCTTCAAGCCTCCTCTTCATCCTTGAAGAAAACGTCCAACATTCGCTGCTACATAGAAGGACAAATATCACATAACAGTCTAGTACTCTTTTCTTTGTTTTTAATGAGATTTTCTTGTCTCTCAGTCCTCTGTTTAGCTTTAAAAATGCATCCTTGGCCATGCCGATGCATCTTCGAATCTCAGTGTCGCACTTTCCATCCTCTGTCAGAACACTTTCAAGGTATTTAAATTTCTTTACCTGTTTTATTATAGTTTCCTCGACTTAGAGGTGGCATTTTGGGGTTTTCTTTTTGCTGATGACCATGTATTCAGTTTTCTTGAAGTTTATGCACTTTCTCTTGCTACCTTCTGTAGGATGTTTCCTTTCAGTGTCTGCTATCAACACTTAGTCATCCGTGTACCTTATACTGTTGAGAATGTTGTTGCAAATGACGAAATCATGAGAAGATTCTAAATCTAGAATACTTGTGTCTAGAATTCAGATTAATAAAGACGACTCTAGATTAAAAGGAATCTTAATCATGAAATTTTAAATGCTTCTGAATGATAACTTTGGAATAACTATTGAATGTAAAATTATATTTTGAATAATTATGCTTTCATTGTTTTTGTCAGTGTCTCTTTCATATTTTGAGGAAGAAAATGGAAATTGATGGAGTAGGAAAAATATGTGATGAAGACTAAATATGTAGTTGATAATTTTAAATATTTATAGAAATGAAAACGTTCTTGTTTATTTACATTATATACAATGTTCGGATTGTTGGCATATTCCTGATGTTGTATGCTCCGATCTTCTTCAGCTGATTGGAATTTAGACTCGATCCTCTTATTTTGATCACTGGTGTAAATTGTTCTTGTTCCATGAGTCATGCCATTTCCGGATGTCTTTGTTATCTCCCTTTAAGTTTTTTTGTTCACAAATGTTGTAGTCAGATACTGAACTCACAACTCTTCGTCAAGCCACTGGATCTAACCGACGCGTTTACTCATTGTGTTTTGTGTGCTTGAAAAATAAGAACAATCTATCTTGTATTGAAAAATATGGAAAAAAAAATCCAAACCTCTGAGCGTATCAGTAGGGATATATATATATATATATTAACAACATGTGCCTGCTAAAATACTCAACAAGAATTTTTCGTCTGATGATACCATTCAAAACACATACGGGTCTTCTATAGCGGATCATCTGATAAATAACCCGAGTTGTGCTGAGAATTTTAGTACGACCTGGTTCTCCGTTTTGGCCAAATCGCAATCGTTGTTCCATCTGAAGGTGTTGGAGACGCTGTTTATCAGGTCCAGGCAGCCCCTTACTTTGTAAACAAAAAGAGTGTTTGCTTGGGCTTGCTCTGCTGGGTTTCTAACATTTTTAGATGTAATAACTTTTATCAGATATCAAAAACAAATTTTTCTCCTACTTCCGTTCATTCATTTCACCCATAACAGATATTCTTTTCTCATAATTTTTCCCCGTTTACAGTTCTGAAAACAGGGGACGAAACCGGTCGACTAGTGTTTTTATTTTAAAATCTGGCATGACCGATTTTAATGAAAAAATGTTTGTCTTTAACGCCATAATAAAATGTTGTACTATATTCAAATATATATATATATACATACTAGCCTGTTTCGCTGTATCACAGCTCATCAGTGTGGCTAGCCACATCCACTTGCTTCTGGCCGGGATCGTAACTCGTCCAATTTGGTATCAGTCGGTGCCGCTACCCCGCTAAGCCATAGGCGCATGGAATCAGGGAAGGAAAATTTTAACGTGTTGTATATAAGCAGTGTATACACACGCCAGTCACCAAAAGAACTCAATTCATTTCTGAAGAAATGTATATATATATATATATATATATATATATATATATATGTATACACACAAATAAGTACACAGTGGTTTTATTATAAAAGAGACAATACATATATATATGTGTGTGTGTGAGTGTGTGTGTGTGTGTGTGTGTGTGTGTGTATTTTTCTCACTACTCGAGGATATAATTATTGCAAAAAAATTAAATAAGACACAGTAAAAGAGAAAACATACGGCTAAAGCTTTCAAAACCAGTATTAAAGTATAATAATTGGTTATAATGAGAATGTACTGAGCCGACGCCGCCTTTCGCTATATTACAGCTCATCATCCACTTGCTTCCAGCCGAGCTCGAAACTTTTGTTGCCAGTCGAAGTGCCTACTCTCTAAGCTATCGGCACATGAAGTGCGGTACGAATAAATACATAATGATTTTATTATAGTAGCGAGGATAAATCTATATCTATGCATTAAACACTTGAATAAGTTATCGCTGATAACATACATGATATCTATCTATCTATCTATCTATCTATCTATCTATCTATCTATCTATCTGTGTGTGTGTGTGTGTGTGTGTGTGTGTGTGTGTGTGTGTGTGTGTGTGTGTCCTGCGTGATCCACGCTTTGCAGATTATATTTTGAAATAGACATGAAATAGACATGACTAATTGGCCAGAACATTTTCCTGCAGTATGTGGCCATTATTTTCTGCGGTAGATTGGTTGCCAACCAAGACTATAGAACCCAATCTGTTCTGTTATTTAGCCCATAGCTTGAGAGAGAAGTGACAGATTAATACCTTCTTCAAGGTTATTTGGGTGTATGCGAACTCGGCTCTCCTAGTTTTCATTCAGAGCCGATAACCACTGACCCACAACGCACATCCGTATATATAGTCATCCACAGACAGAACTGTTACGCTGTATCACAGCTCATCAGTATGGTTAGACATCCGATTGCTTTTAACCCAGGATTGAAGCCCGATCGAATTGGCGTCAGTCGGCGATTCTTCCTCTGAGCTATGGACGCTCAGTAGAAGGGATATATATATATATATATATATATATATATATATATATATATATATATATATATATAATCACTTTTTTTTATTAATCAAATTAGGATTATTGATATGTTTTAAGATGACAAGTTTTTCTAACAGCCATAGATTACATTTATCTATTTTTCCATTGTAAAGTTTGGATTTAGCTACAATATTCCAGGTAATATTTGGGTTGTTGTTGTTGTTGTTTAATTTTCAATAATGTATGGATAAAGCAGTATTTTTTCTATATTTACTGTTGTTTAAAGACAATAGGGAGTTGATAAATCTTATCTTCCACCTGTTAGAAGTGCTTCCAGAGTAAAATTTACCATCATTATCATCCGAATGAATTCGAGCTCTATAAACAATATTTTCGGATATCCATTAGCCATTCAAAGGGCAGATTTTATTTTTTCGGCAGTTGCAATTATTTTTAGAAGTGTCATTTTTGCTATTATTTGTATGTCAGGTGTTGTTTATGTGGGCCAAATATTAATCTGATATCATAGCATTATATTGTGAAATACATTTATGTTTTTTAAAGCAAATACAACTGACTTTAACATTGTTTTGTTGAAGATTTTTTTAGTGTGGGTGAATGGTTGAAATGTTTCAGAATTACGATAAGGAATACTTTACCAGTGTTAGTTTGGACGTTACGACTGAATGGATGGTTAAGCCAAATAATGTTAGGTTTACGTGATTTCTGCCAACTTTGTCTTTAACGGAGTATTCTAAACTAGTGTTGAGTTTACTTTTTTCTAAAGCATTAATGTATTTAATTTTCGAATTGTCAAAAATTTATTGTTAGAGTTGGCACTTAAACGAAATTGGATAGATTTGTGTAGGTCGTTGGTAATTCTCTAGGGTAATTTGATTTCCTGTTGATGTTGATGTTGATGTTCTCCCTGTATTTTATTATAATATCATCTTGAAAATCACTTAAAATTAATACCAGCCATCTGAAAATTGGGTTACATCATTCCCATTGTCATCTGTCATTTATTTCAGAAATGATACTATAACTAATAACCATTAGCATGCGTATTAATTTTTAGGCTCTATCTAAAAGAAATATATATTTCCATGCAAAACACGCATTGAACGTGTTAGTTTTAAGCAATACTAACAAGAAAACAATTTCCATCCATAACAGAAGTGTACTTTTCCCTATTCCTACGCAAATACAAAAATTTCCTTTTGTTTTTCTCGTGCAATAATGTAAAATTGTCTTCTTCGTTTAATTTCATACAAAAATATAAAAACTTTTTTTACGTGGCTACTGTCTCTTTAATAAGACATAGGGTTCACACCCCTTATAACAGGAATAACAGCCCTTTTATCTTCTTTTTTCATATGTGGGTGTGGGTGTGCTTATATATGTGTCTCTTAGCGTTTATTTCCTTTTTGTTGCTAGCCTCCTCTCTGCAAGGGAAGGTTTCAGTGACTTCTTGACAGGTTCTTTTTCAGTTCCTGCCGTCAGGTTCGTTTGGTTTTCGACCTCCCCTTACGGTTCTGTTCTGCTCAGATATAGATCGTCAGACGGTATTCCCTCCTTCGTCTGTCGTACCGAGGCCGTCGCTATATTACCAGGTCTGTTATATGATTAAAGTTGACTTGCTGACGTCACACTTAGTAGTGTTGTTTTACTACCCGGCGTCCGTTAGCGTTAACTTATTTTCAGAACCAAATTGCAAAGGGAATTATAAAAACGGACCGAAAGTTCATTGTTTTTCGTTTCCAAAAAATAAACATTTATTTGATAAATGGAAACATGCCATTAAAAGGGAGAATTTTACTACAAGTCCATTTAGCAAAGTGAGTAGTTAAAATTTTATCACCATTTATTTCAACAGTCGCTAAAATCAAAATTTGCTAAAAAATTAGTTTTGCCGTAGCACAAGAAAGAAAACACTTTGTTTATAATATATCTTTTAAATTAAGATAATAAAATAAGATATTATTTTTATTTCTTTGAATAAAATTGAAATAAAAATTATCTTAAAAAATATCTGAATTAAAAAAATAAAATTTATGGCTATTCGTTCGTAAGTTTGTTTTTTTTCGAAATGTTTAACTTAAACTGAAGCCGAAAAAAGTTGTTAAACATTATATTTTCTAAAAATATTTGAATTAATATTTTATTGATATTTTATTTAAGAAAATAATGTTTTCTTTTCAATGAAATGTTTTTAAAAATTCTTAGGAATAGAAAGTAAAATCTTACTTAACTTTTCTATACTTGCAACTTTATGAATCGTTTTTACTTTTTAAACATGAAAAAATATTCCTGAATTAAATTTTTTTTATTCTTTTTCCTGTATTAACAAAAATTACAAAATTTATTTTTTAGTCAATTTTAAAAGAATTTGTTTTATTTTTAAGGTTTTTTATTTGAAAACTCCGTGAAATTATTTCTTGCAAAAGTCAAGAAATCACTATTACCGAAAATTAAAACATGAAAATGATGATTTAAACTTTGTTTAAATCTATTATTTCTGAATAATTTTTGAATTTATTTGAAACATACAGACTTAAATCACACCACACTTGAATTTTAAAACCTAATTTTTAAAATATTTAATTTTTAGAAAATATTTAGCACAAAATGAACACCCTCAAAAAATATTTTCCAAACATTTTTTCCTATTTTTGATATTTTGAAGTTAATTATCGATATTTATCCATAGAAAAAATTGGAAATAAAAAATTAGAATTTTAACTGAAGAATAAATCTTTTATAGTTGGTTTAGGGTTTTTAATCCTTAAAAAATTAATTAGTAAGTAAAACATTAACCAAAAAAGAGTTTTGCAAAAAAATGATTTTTTTTATAAACAGTTTAAATAGAAACATTAATTTTTACCTTTTTTTTTCATTTTTTAAATTAAAATATTTTAAAAATGTAATTGAATTACCAAATATACTAGGATTTTTTAGGTGTATTTTTTTAAAGGTAAAAATTTATCTTTTTATTTCATCCAGTAGGATTAACAATGCATTCAATCAAAATATTTCAAAATATTATTTTAAAATTCGAACTCCATTGTTTTTTAGCAGAATTTCCCTAAAGACATTTTTGTTGATATTAATAAATCTATTGGATTAAAAGTTCTCAAGACGTTTTTAAAAATCTATTTCAGATTTAGCTATCCTATCGTTAATTCGTTCGATTCATAATTATTTATTGCTGTTATGCCGTTTTAAAAAAATGGAAATGTTATAGTTGTAAAAGTTTAGTATCAGGAAGAGACCTGATAAACAGTTATTTTCAAGGAATAATAGAGGTTCTCTGTTATATCCCAATGATGTAACAACAAATTTAGTACTATACAATTATATTGTTATTAATAAACTTGTAAAGAATCCTTCTTTTCTTCATTCAATGAATCAAAGAAAATTGTCTATGTACATAACATTGGATGTTTTGGCTAATGATGAACTTCTTTTTCATGTTGACTCATGTGGTGAAGGTCACAGCATTGAAAAAATGATTATCTGGAGCTCTTCTAATGCATTATTAAATAATTTTTGTAGCGAGGAAAATGATAATATTACTTGTAAGAAGTTAAGTAAAAAAAGAAAACTTCAAACATTCAACTGAATTTTGAGACATAAAAATACTTTTATAAGCTTGGTTTTTAAAAAACAGTAACTTAAACTTATTTAGTTTTAATTAATTTCTTTGCTTGAATTTAAATTGTTGCATTTTTTAATATTTTTAATTAATTTGCTTATTTATTGTTGCTTCTTGTTTGTTCCTAAATTCTAATGGTTGCATGATTGCTATATTTGAGTGATTCTGATTTAAAAATTCTTGCAATTAAAACAAAAGTGATTGTGATTTTTCATAATTAAATTAAAAATATGAAAATTTAAACAATTTTTGTTACATTTTTAAAATTTAGACTAATAAACGAAAAGTTTTGTCTTTAAAACTTTATTTACAAACACGACCGACAGTCAGTAGTCAACAATATTGTTTATATTTTCATATTAATTATTGTTTTCCTTATTTTTAATTAAAATTAATAAAACCAGCATAAATCAAAAACACGTGTCTTTCTTTTTTTCTTGTTACATTTTAAAAAGTTTTAAAATCTTTATTAAAAAAAACGACTTTGTGATTATCAACATTGTCATGAAGTGAGAGACACGGCTGCTACGCTAATTTATGACTCTACTACCGTGACGTCACATTTCATCGTTTCGACCTTGGTAATATATAGCGACGAGACCTTGTTATTCCGTTTCTCTCTGTGATTCCTTATTTTTCACACGACCACTACCACCACAACAACGACCAATAAAGTACTGCTCCCCACTAACCAGTTTACCAAAATTACTTTATTATTTTTCCAATTCATATCTTCGTTTTCCAAAGTATTTAATTTGTCTTTTAACTGCTCCAAATTAATTTTATCTATGGGTTTTAATAACTCTGGTATTCGCTCTATCGTACCGTCTCCCATAACTGTGTGCAGTTATTTAAGATTTTGTTATTGAGTCTTCTTCAAAGTTCTTTTTAGCCTAGAGGCAGGGTCATAGACATAACAATCGGAGATCACCCCAGAGGTAATTTTATCAGGGGTAAGTGTGGTTTCGCCCTAAGCGTCCTAGTGCGTTCTCCTTAGTTTTTATTCCCATCTTCGAGTAAGCTAATTGAATTCTAGACAGGTGCGCGGCTCACCTAACCCGAAGGTCGGGGGTCATTATCAATGACGTTGCCGGACACGCATCCGGCCAATATGCTGCCTGAAAACGGAATTAACAGGTAAAACTCTCCGCTCCTCGTGATCTTCTAGCCACACCTTATTTTCCTACGAGACTCAGGTTTTCCTACCCCTCTCAATCCTTTCTGGAGGGGTAGCTCCGGACTCTTCACACTTTCTTCTAGTAGTGTTTGAAACTGAGAGAATGATCTTTCCCATTCACTATCCAAGTTAATTGGCATTTCATCTTTCTCCCACTCACTTGGTTCCTCTTCCGACTCGGGGAGTTTCAAAATACGACCCTTGACTTCGTCATTAGGGCACTTTTTTGCTTCTGGATGAGCTAACTTTGTCTCAACCTCTGACCTATTCTCTTCTCTATTGTCTGCTCCTTCTAACCACTCCTCAGGGGTTAATGTTGAAGATGTTCGAGCAGAGTGGGGCCATCGCGCGGTCGCTCCAGCCAGCTGGCTATGTCAAGTTCTCACTGGCTGATTTCTTCGTTTTTTCGTCCCGAGATTCTTCGATAATTCCAAATTCTCTGGCTCTACTAACTTATCATTGGGCTTCCACCTCCACCTTTCTTGCCTTATTCACCTTTAGAATTCTAACTTCTTTCCTCGGTACTGGCCTGCCTTTTGCCGATACCAATGATATTCTTCTATAGTTTACTATCAAGGCAGGGGCTTAAATTCCATTCCGGCTTCATGACGACATAGCCAATCTTGTGCCAAAATCGCCTCTTCACACAAACTTGAGGCTACATAAAACCTCTGGACGCTGCTTGTCCCCTCTACTTTCACCGGGAGATTCACCAATCCCTTTATCTTCATCATGGCTCCTTCCGCTTGAGTAATTTCAATGTCTGCCTCCTCCAAGTTACCCTTATATCACAAGCGCTCATAATCTTCCTGATTCAGCATCGAGACCTGTGACCCTGTATTTATTGCAGTTCGTACTACTGATCCCCCACTAATATCTCACAATGAAGTCCTTCTTCGACTAACACATGAGACACGCTAGCTATCTTCTTTTGTCTCCTAGTACCTTGGCTCTAACCTCAACCGGCCATGGGCGCCGGCAGTAGCATATCACCAGAGTCATCCATACAAGGATCCCACTTTGGCTTCTTCTAAATGGTTGACCGAAAGCGGACCCTACTCATTTCACTCGTCCTCCTTCGCCGAGGACAGCTTCCCTTCAGGTGACCTGGTCTTTCACAATACCAGAACCTCCTCTTGGAGCAATTTGCTACAAAATGACCCTCACAGCTACATGCCCAGCACCCCTTTTTAGTTTTTCTGATAAGGACCACCCTCCCTCCTTCTTCTTCTTCTTCAGGTTTCTTTTTTTATTCCAAATGGTGGGGCGCCCCTGTCAAACCCACAATATCTAGCTCTGTGCCCCTTTTCACCACACCTTCCACAGGTGTCGATATCATTGAAGTCGGGGTGGGGGGCATCCCTGCTTCGTCGGCCACTTCATCACCCTATGGCTTTCACAGACACAGGTCCAGCAAACCAAGCCGTATCTACTCGACATGGGTTCATAAAACCCATACCTTCTTCTAGAATCTTCTTCCCTAACCCTTTCACTCTCTATCGAAGATCATCGAAAACCACCTTTACGACTCGAACTCTGCCCTGAATTTTTGTCCTTGGCCTTTGCCAGACTCCCGTGCTATCTTTTGCCAGATCTATCGCAGCCAACATACTAAGAGAGCCCTCATTAATGCATCATGTCGAACACGCTGCTCTCTTGCGTACAAATCAGCCAACTGGGATTGCATAACTGCATTTACTCGCACCTCCTCGGGGAAGGCTATTCCGGCTAGCTTCTTGGCTCGAGCACCCAACTCTCCGGGGTCTCATCCCTCAAGTGAGTTAGCCTGAGGCAAACTCTCTCGGGATTCTTTCCTCTACTTCTCTCCAGGACATCTGCGGACCCCACTCCAAAAGCTACCCTATAAACTCTGAGGTCTTCCTCGCATTCCAAGCTACGTATATGGCCTCACGGTCCATAAGCCCTAAAACAACCTGGGACTTATGGACTGCTAACAGCCAATCCTTCGATTCCTCGGGGTTCCCTCCAAACGTTGGTACCTGGCCACCCACAATATTTCTCTCAGATTGACAGAGCTCTGCTCCTCTTCCACTTCCTCTTCTATTTCCTTCATATTCCACTGACTGACGGTCTGCCATGCTAACTTATCAACTATCTAGAAAATTCTGAAAATTTGATAAGAAACAAGAATTCGTCTCGGCGAACGCAACCAGAAATCAGGAATTGAAGGAAATAACCGAAGAGCGTCTTACCTGATACTGCCAACCTGTTGTAGCTTGTTCTCGTTGACTTGTTATCGCTCTTTGTAATCAACTTCGTCGTCACTTGTCCTTGTTGACTTGTTACCGCCCGTTTTCGATGGCTTTGCCGTCACTTGTTCTTGTTCTTGTTGACTTTACTTGTTGTCACTTGTTCTCGTCGGCTTGACTAATGGCCAACTTTGGGTCGGCTCCTGGTCGAAACTGCACCAAATATAACACGACTCTTGGCTGCGTCCAAGTCAACCTCCCTGGCCTTTGGCCAATTTCGCCTACGCTTATTACTACTTAAAGAGAATGGTTCAGATTTGCGAGGGATTGGTATATGATAAAAACCAGATTCAAGACTGTAAAGATGGGGTTTAGATTTATATATATATTTTATATATATCGAATAATTACAAGATTACAAGCAAGTCAAAAAAGTATCAGTTGGCTGGTATTTCATTTACGAAAATATTCGTGTTGTATTTTTTCTACGGGACAATCAATTGGTTGAATTTGCAATATTTCTCTTTTCTGTGTTCTTCTATTTCTAGCAGCAGACGCGTTTTCAAACCGACCGTATTTCCAACCTCTTCTCTCAAGACACAGGAGCCGACTCACTAAATCTCGTCTTGCATTCTGATTTTGTTAAAATGTACCCCAGCCAGTGTGGGAAAGAGGGATATAAGTTTTTCATTCCACTCCCTGTACAACCTTTACCAGCTCGAAATGAAAATAATTACATTTAATCATCTCGACTTCCAATAGTAAACACACTCCCTCTATTTGTCTGCCTGCTCCTATCAACTGTCCCCAGTACACAGGAAATTGTCACGGCCTCATTTCAACCTTGGGTGACCTACCGTCAAAACCTGCAGATAGATATTTTATTTTGAATTCTTCTTCTTCTATGTGCCTTGTCCCTTCAATTTTCCCTATTTCTGGTGGCTCTGAGCACGCCTTCTCCTGTTACACCATGCAATCCTCGTTCCGTCATCCACCTGATTAGGTCCTTCAAATATGTTATCCGTTGCTTTCCCCTGTCTCTTTTTCCCTTTATCTGGCCTGTTAGTATCTGATTTTCCAAGCCTTTCATCCTCATTGCCTGTCTCAGGAACTTCAGCTGTCTCTTCCTGATGCTCAGTATTAATTCCCTTTTTATTACCATCATTTCCAAGACTTCATCATTGCTCACATGCTCGATCCATGATATTCGCAGCATCCTTCTGTAGAACCACACTTCAGTTGCTTCAAGTTTTTCCTTCATGCTGGTATTGTCCAGCATTCACTGCCATATTGAAGGACGGACAGCACATAGCAATCCAGTACTCTCTTCCTTGTTTCGAGCGAAATTGTCCTGTTTCTTAATACTTTACTGAACTTCTGAAATGCTTCCTTCACCATGCCAATTCGCCTTCGGATCTCTGTGTCGCACTTTCCGTCTTCTGTTATAATGCTTCCCAGATATTTAAATTTTTCTACCTGCTTGATTCTGGTATCCCCGACCTGTATTTTGCATTTTGGGCTGCCCTTTTTACTGATGACCATGCATTCGGTTTTCGTGCAGTTTATTTCTAGTCTTTTCTTGTTACTTTCTTCTGCTACCTTCTGTAGGAGATCTTGTAGTTTCTTTTCTGTGTCTGCTATCAGCATTGTATCATCTGCGTACCTTAGGTTGTTTAAATTGTGGCCTCCGATTACGAATCCAGACATAACTTTTAGGGTCCTCAAAATATTCTCGCTGTACAAGTTGAACAGATCCGGCGAAAAGCCACATCCTTGTCTTATGCCCCTTTCTATCTTTTTATATCTACTCAATTCATTACCTGTCCGTATGCAAGCGGTTTGCTACCAGTAAAGATTCTTGATTACTCTTAAGTCTTTCCAAAATATGTCCAGGCTGCCGAGTATATCCATCAGTTCTTTGTGGCGTATTTTGTCAAACGACTTCGCTTAATCAATGAAGTAGAGGTATAAGTCCCTCTTCATTTGTATTGCTCTTTCGGAGAGCATCCTAATCATAAATATGGCATTCCTTGTTCCCGTATCTTTAACAGAACCACACTGTTTTTGTCCTATCTCTGGCCTGATTCTGCTTCTCGCTCTATTCATCAGGATTCGGACGATTAGTTTTGTTATATGGCTCATTAAACTGATGGTTCTGTGGAGTTCGCACACGTTTGCTCCTGATTTCTTAGGTAGTGCTATGAAGATAGACTTGCTGAGATCATCTGGTATAACACCACTATTATCAATTTCATTTATTATTTCAGTAATTTTTTCTATACCAAATTCTTCCAGGGCTATCAGCAGCTCTATGACTATGCCATCTGGACCCTATGCTTTGTTTCTGTTCAGTTTGGCTACTGCAGATTCCACTTTAGACTATAATATTTCCAGTCCGTCCTCATCTTTGCGTATTATTGGTTGTTCTCTCTTGTCGTGGAAAAGATCTTTTATATATTCTTCCCATCGTTGGAGCATTTCCTCTTTCTCCAAAATGATTGTTCCATCCTTAGATTTTAGACATCCTGTTGAAGAGCAGTATTTCCTCTTTCTCCAAAATGATTGTTCCATCCTTAGATTTTAGACATCCTGTTGAAGAGCAAGTTTTTTGTCCTGTCAGTTCTTTTCTTTCCTTATGCATGTTTGCTTTATTATTCCTGCTCAATCTCTCTACTTCTGCACATTTGTCATTGAGCCATTTCTCTTTATCCTGTGTACATTTTCTTCTTATTTCCTTGTGTAGTTCCCTGTACTCCATTCCATGTCTTGATATTTTCTGCCTCCTTTGCATCATTTCCAGAATCTCTTCCGTCATCCACTCGTTTTTCTTTCTGCGCTTATTTTCCTTTGGGGCAATGTTGTTTGCTGATGTCAGCATTGCTTCCTTTAGCGAGTCCCATTTTGAGTGTCCTTTCCTGGTTTGTTCTTCGTATGTGGTTTTCACGCTGTTGGTGTATTCTTTCTGTACTTTGAGGTCATCCACGAGTGCGTTGTATATCAGTTTTGGTCCTGCATTATCTGGAGTTTCACTTTTACTTTGTAGATGACTGGCACGTGGTCGCTTCAACAGTCAGCACCTGGATAGGCTTTGCTTTGAACCACTGCATTTCTGAATCTGCTGTTAATGGTTATAGAGTCTATCTGGTTTTTGTGTCACCTCCTGGGCTTCTCCATGTCCATAGACGTCGTGGGTGTTCTTGAAAGCAGGTGTTAGTTATTACCTGGTCATTTGCAATGCACCATTGCACACATTTTTCTCCTCGTTCGTTGCGGATTCCTAAACCAAAATTTCCAGTTGTCATACCTTCCCTCTCCTTGCCTACTTTGGCATTCAAATCTCCCATGATGATCCTGATTTCTTGGCTTTTACATTGAGCCTTGGCCTTCTCTAGAGTGGAGTAAAAAGATTCTATTTCTTCCTCGGTGTTTTGTGATGTTAGTGCATATATGACTACAATTGCTATGTTGAACGGTCTCCCTTTCAGTTTGACCAGGAGAACTCTTTCGAAAAACTGGCAGTATCCCAAAACACATTTCTTCATTTCCTTGTTCAGTATTATGCCGACTGCTTTTTCATTATTTTTGCCTCCAGCGTATATTATCCTATGGTTGTCGCTGTTGAAGTCGCCATTATTTGGCCATCAGGTTTCGCATATTCCCAGAATATTGATTTTTAGTCTGTTCATTTTCTGCTTGACATTCTCTAGTTGTCCGCAGCCGTTTAACGTCCTGACGTTCCATGTCCCCAAGGTTATCCTTTCTTTGTTGCGCACAGTCGCAGGGTAACAGTCCAGAGACACCTGTTGCTCATGTCGTTCCTTCCCGGGCGAAGGATATATTTTGGAAAAAAGCTGTCCCCTTTATGCCGTTGTTGCTAACAGTCACCGGATGACATGTTGCCCATTTCGGTCCTTACCGGGCGAGGAATTGCTCTCTTTGGGAGCAACCCCCTTCACGCCGTTAGGTTTAATATGTATTCGTTGTATAGCCATGATTTTACGCAGGATAGAGATAGTGGAGTGGTATCCTGTTGCCTTCTCCACGGTGATTTATTGAGACACCAACTCTAGTTAGCTGGCCGTTTACTCATTAAGAGTTCCTTCGCCCTTTGTAGGTTCTTTTTTGTCTTTATCCTACCGGGTTGCTTACATCCCGTATATATATATATATATATATATATATATATATATATATAAAGAGGGGTGGAAGAAAGAACAGATATTAAAAAATTAAGTATATACTTAGTATAAGTTCAGAGAAGTAGTCTTGTAAAAAAAAGAAAAAAAAGTCAATTCCCTAGTTCCCCAGCAACAACTCACTAAATCTGAAAGGAAAATATTAAAACAAAACAAAGAACATGGCAACGAAACAGAGATCATTTTTTTGTATTTTTTCGCCTTATTTTAAAATAAGTCTAACAGGGAGACTAGTAGTTCCAAAGCTATCTTTGATGAAATAGCTTAAAAATAATTCAGTACAGAGTAAACTTCACACCTGGGTTTTCACTTGTTCACATTTTGGCTACTTTTCACGAGAAAAAATAATTTTATTCTCTAATTTTAGAGCAATCATTTCTCATCTTGAAAATCACTTAAAATTAGTACCAGCAATTTGAAAATAGGGTTACACACACACACACACACACACATACACACACACACACACACACACACACACACACACACACACAAGATTTCTCGAATATTCAGGCTGGTGGGTATTAAAATATACTACTTAATTATAGAAAAAAGATCCACTTAAATGCAAGTAAGCATTACAAATAATGTTCAAATAAATAAATTTATATAAATATGTTGATTAATACCAATTTCGTAAGTTTCTGTAAGATTTCATCATACATATATACATATATATATGTAGATACATGTATATATGTATATATATGCATATACATATATATATACATGCACATATACAGATATATATGCATACGCATATACATATATACATGCATAAGCATATACATATATATGTATATCTATATACATATATATATGTGCACATGTACATATATATATATATATATATATATATATATATATATAATAACATACATACACACAAATACATTTATATACATACACATTTCATTAAAATGATAGACAAGTTGTGATGGTTAATTTTTTGTGTAATTTTTTATGTGATCTTTTGATTTCTTTCTTTTGAGGACATAAATTATATAAAAATTGTTCAAATGTTTTGTTTATCCAAGTGCTGTCTGTCATTTTTAATGAAACTGGCATAAAAGACTAATTGCTGTCGAAACATGCAATATACATACACATATACATATATATGCGCATACTCATATACATATACATGCACATATACAAACATATATACATACACATATCATTCAACCATGGCAGTGATTGAATATATTATTAAGTCTGACATTGATTGAATCTAGGCAGCTTTCAAGCTTCACCACTAATTTATTTCTCAACAAAATTTCAAACAGTTTACAAAGTTAGATAGGAAACCTCCTTAGCTACATTTTGAAAAAAAATTGAATTTTGGTTCAGTAGAAAAAAGTTGCATCAAAATATATGAAGTTTGAAAAGGAGACTAACTACATAAGTCCATAAGTAATGCATTTAACAATAAATCTTATTCTTTATAACATTTTTCTGTTCAATATTCTTGCATGAACTTTTCATTTAAATACTGATGATATCTTTTATCATTTTTGTCAATCAAGCTTTGCTTATCACTTATTATTTTATTTCAGAATTAATTGTCAGAATTAATTATAAATAATCAACTTTTTTATTGTTTTTTTTTTCAATTGCATATATATATGTTTTTCTTTTTAATATTTTTGAATGGGGTTTTCAGCATTAAATTTCTATTAAATTAATAGCAATGCCTGGAAAAATCATGGATTAGATGGAAAAATGCATGCATGAAAGTAATATTCTTAAGATTATACTAAACCTAGAAAAGAACAAGAGAAGTTATTAAACCTGGAAAAGTAAAGGACAAGATATTCTAGTAAAGTAAAAAATAATTATTGCAGCTAAAAATAAAATTTGAATGCAATATTTTAAGAAAGACATTTCTTTACTAGAATATCTTGTCCTATATCTATAAGCTTTCTTTTTGTTTCCATTTTCTCTAAAACTTTGTTTTTAGTAACAATGTTCAACTCATAGTATTCTCAGCATTCTTCTGTAGAACCATATTTCTGCTGCTTCAAGTCTCTTTTTCATCTGTGAGGAGATTGTCCAGCATTCATTGCCATAAAGGATGACTGATATTACGTAAGATTCCAAGTACTCTTTTCTTTGTTACTGGTTCAAAATCATTGCATGTGATTTAGTTAGTCTAATACAACCTCATTTATTTGTGCAGTAAAAAAATTGTTTATTTGTTACCCAGTGTAATTAATATAAAAACAAATTCTCTCCAGTCATGCACATGTATATATTGCAAAAACCCTGATTCACTGGAACAATTCTGAATACAGAATAAAAAAGAGTTGATTTAGTTTAAAATACACACTAGTCACAAAAAAATCTTTACTACTTGTCTAATTAACTTTTACTGGAGAACAATAATGTCTGTACAATAAAAAGAACAGAAAATGATCATTAAAAAAATTAATTAAAAATCTAAATTATGTCAGATTTAAAAAATGCAGATCATAGATCATAATTTTGAAAAACAATTTTTTTGTCTTTCTTTTCATAATACACCATTCGTCAGAATAATTTACACAAAATTTCCTAACAACTTTCTTTTGTTATTTGAATCTTAATTCTTTGTCCCTCTCCCACTCCTTCAGTGAATGATGTTTCTCTTCTCCCTCACTCATTCATGTATTAGAAGGAAGATGTTTGCTTCCCACTCCTCTTTTATTCCTGTATCCACTCTACTACTATTCCTCTCTGTAGTTTATACAGTGACTCAGTCTTCCACTTTTTATACTAAATAATAATGAACGACACTCGTTCATTTTGTTTACTCTCTGCCATTCTCATTATTATTCAACAATTAATTCTTGTAATCTCTTTTTATGCTCTTCAAACAGTAAACAACCCCATTAGCTTCTTATTGAAAACCATTCCCTGTTATTCAAATAGAATTTCAAATGAGATTGTGTTTTGAAGATAAACAGACAAACTTCAAAAGAGATTTTGTTGAATTTCAACATATATATTTTTAAGATATATGGGAGAAGGTTTGTCCATTTTTACTTTTTCAATTCCTTACTTTCTTTCCAACTTTCTCTTTCATATACGTTTGCATAAGAGAAAAAAATAGGCAAAAATCTTACTTTTTTCAAAGTTAAAAAAAAATCAACCATCCACAATATTAAGCAAACCAACCTTAAAAAATTGGCTTATTTCAGAAATCATTGAATTTCTAAACATAAGTAGAGAATTTTTATCTTTTTTTCTTTAAATTTTAAACAAAAAATAATAGAATAAATGGCCAAACCAAAATTTAAAAAACTTAATGAAAAAGAAAAATGATTCACTAAAATACTTGGCAGATGAATTTCAATTTCACTGGGACATGCAATTTATTTATTGAAACTCCAATAAAACGGACTTAAAAATACAAGAATGTTATTTATTTGTTTTACTTACCATCTCTATCATTTTATCGTGTTTATATTTAAATACATATTTTGCTAGCAAGGTTATCCGGTGTAGTCAAGGTGGCCAACTAATTGTCATGCAGGGAAAAGTTTTTTTCTAGATCTTATAAACCATGCACTGAGTGTTTGATTCTAACTGAGTATTTCATAATATTGGCCTTGAACTACTACTAATCAGGATGAACAGATGTCCCCTCAGGGAGGCACAGAGCCTTGAAAGATTATTAGGCTTCAAACTAAACTCACACTTGACCTGAAGTGGAATTTGTTCATTGGTATGGATAGAGGTAAAATTGTTAACTCTCTGTAGCACTGTAGTAGGTATCTGACTCCTCCTGTATACTCTATCTTTACAAGAGCCCCTTAAAACATCCAGACTTTGTTTAGCCCAAATTATTCAATGCTATTATTTAATGTCAATAGTTCTGAGTTTAATACTTCTATAAGTGTGATCTTGTGCCAGACTTGGGTCACACAAAACTTGTTATTGTTTAATTCTAAATTCATGCTTCACTTTTATGGGTTTTTAAAAAAATTATGCAAATTTATTGTAGATGCTGATTAAATGTTTGGACAAAAATGACAGGTTAATTAATCAAATCATGACAAAAGTGGTGTAACTCAGAAATATAGGAGTGTGGGAAGATGAAATAAAATCAATGAATAAAATGATAAATAGTAAAAAGAAATTAATTTTCCCATATATAACAAACCCAACTGGGATTAAAACTCAGCTCTCTGATTTCCAATTCTGAGTCATTATCCATTACACCACCTGCACATCCAAAAGAACTGTAGATAAAAGAAATAAATAAAATAATAATGAATAATTAAAAAAAAAGAAATAACTTTTCCCATGATGACAATAATAAAAGAATCGGAAATTTATTTCCCTACCTGGCTTCACCAAACTCTCATTAGGTGCCACTGTTCAAGTTTAAAATAAAGGCAGATATTTTCTTTCCTGTCTCTATTTCTCTCTTTGTTTGTTTTCCTGGTTCACTGGCAGCTGAACTCACTTTCATTTTTTCTGACGCATGATGTTTGAACGTGTCTTCCATCTTCATCTATGAAGTAAATCAACCTTCTGTTTGGTTGTTCCAATTCAGTGCAAGGCTGACTTGAGTTTGATCATTATAACCATGCCAGCAATCCACCATTGAAGTAAGACAAGTTTTTCTTCAATCATTCCAACTAGGCACAAGGCTGACTTGAGTGTGGCCATTATAACAATGCTTATACTTTACTTACTCTATCTTTTGAACAAAAAAGAAAATTAATATACTCAAGAGACATTGAGAACGTTGTTTCCCTTGAGCTTATGTAAAAGAAGAATAAATAGTCCATAGTAGAAACTCAAGGTCTTTTGTATGCTTCTTCTTGAATTATGTACATATGAACACACACACACACACACACACACACACACACACACACACACACACACACACACACACACACACAATATACATCACAAGACAATATTTGAAATTCCATTGAAGCAAGATCGCAATATTTTAGAAATTTTTTCCGGTTGCATTATAATGATGTTTATCATTACTTGCCTTAACTTCTTGATCAAGAAGGAAAGAAAAAGACAATTGTTTCACAATAGTTTATATATAAAAAAAGAGAATAAACAGTCCATGATAGAAACCCAAGTCCATTTGTATGCTTATTCTTTAACATACAACCAACAAGCAGCTCTTAAAATGTCACAGAACATGTAGTCAATTTGAAAAACCCAACCAGAATTGGAACTCAGCTTTCTGATATCCAGTTTGGAGCCATTTCCATTACACCACTTACACAGCCAAAAGAACTGTGGACAAATAAAATAAAACCAATAAATAAAATAGTAATAATTTTAATTACAAAAAGAAAAAATACATTTTCCCATATATTACAAACCCAACTGAAATTGGAACTCAGCTCTCTGATTTGCACTTCTGATCCATTATCTATTACACCACCCACACATCCAAAAGAACTGTGGATAAATGAAATAAAATCAATAAATATAATAATAATAATAAATAATTAAAAAAGAAGAAAAAGAAATATATTTTCCCATGATGCGAAGAGCAAAGGAACCAGAAATTTAACAGAAATATAAAAATACATATAAAATATACATATATTAAAAATACATATATAAAATATATATATGTACATATATAAATATATAAATAAAATGTAACATATATATGCATATATATATATATATATATATAAATGCATAAAACATAAATGCATATATAAAATATAGAGGAAAATATGGTCAACCAATTATATAATTCCAAGAAGTACTTGAATCCTTTTGATATTTCTTTATCTTTATGAAAGGTCAAACTAAAAATGAAGTCTTACTTTGTGGTACAAACTACTACATTGGTTCATCCCTGAACACTTTAAACCTGACCTCTTCAAATCAATAGCCAATCATTGTCTATCCTACTTATTCTCATAATCTTATCTTGCTACCATTTTATGTTTTATTCATATCACAAACCTTGTTTATCATTACATTTTAGTGGTAACCCTCAAACTTGCATTGTGATTGATCTTAATAATAGAATTAAAAAGAACAAAAGCAAAAATCTGTGTACTTATCGAATGTAGTTTTGTTGTGTTTGTAAAGAAAAACTTTAACATTCTGTACAAATTAAGTTTGGTAAAAAAAATTACATTATTTACATTTTTTTTATCTGTTGTCCTAATCTTTATTGCTATATTCACAATATTTCGGCCGTTCTTCTTTAGCTGATTAGAATTTTGAATTGAACCCTTTATTTCGATCAAAGGGATATATTGTTCTTGTCCCATGAGCTATGTCACTTTTGAGTGTCTTAGTCATTTCCTTTTAAGTCAACTCTCTAAGTTATTTGTTCACCACTGCTATAGCCAGGTATTGAACTCACAACTCTTTGGGTCAAGTCACTAGATCTAACTGATGCTTTTATCCACAAGGCCATACAATAATTGAAATAAAGGGTTTGATTCAAAATTCCAACCACCTGAAAAAGGCCATAGCATACAGCAGCAGGTATGTGAATATGGTAATAAAGATTAGGACAACAGAACAAACAATGTAAATGCTACCTCCTCTCAGAAGTTTAAAGAAAATAAAATTAGTTTCCAATTATAGTAGAAGCATTATTGGAAACTATAGTAATCATTAGTCATTTTCAGATGAGATAAAAAACCTGTATTTATCATTAGAAATATGATTACTCTTACTGTTAAGTGTGTTATTCTTGGTTCCTTCGTCTGATACACTAGACATCCATATCTCATAAAAATTGTGCCTATTCATGTATGCTTAAGAAATCTTAAATTTCAGATGTATAAACAGCATAGATAATGAAAACAGTCTTTTGA